>OZ017738.1:198012265-198022265 GCA_963969285.1 Odontomyia ornata | reverse complement strand
AAGAAACTAGTTTGTGATAATTTCAAGTTCGAAGAAAGTGTTTATGAATTGCTCAAAAGTAAGTGAAATTTCGTAGCTTAGTTGTTGCTTGCAAGTGTGTAATAGAAAGTTTTGTACGGTAAAATGCATGTGAAATGATATTTGAAATGTGTTGTGATGATATTATCTATATTCGTTAAATAAACGTGCTACATGACGCCACATAATTTCTTAGTGATTATCAAGTGGATATAGAAGCGTTGCGTTTCCTCAAAACATTGGTTTACGGGCGAAATTCAAACACAAATTGTAAGCTTGGAGAATTGCCAATTTAAGTATTATACACTTTAATCTGAGTTTATACAGATACTGGATGACGTTTTTTCATTCAATCAAGGCGTCAACATTATCCACAGTGAATAAAGATTCGTACGTGCATTCCTGGCTTGAATCTTCATCTGACAGCTTACCTTCTTTGGAGTCGAGTGCCCGAAGGCCTCTTAAGGAAATTTTGTGTGAATCGTATGACGGATGTGAAGTTTTGAAGTATTATGCTGAAAATAATTGCCTTAGGAAAGAGCATCGCGATGTGATAGTAAAGAGAGTTGTGGATTTCTTTTCTTCACGAAGAAAAAATATGTCAATGGCAGACATAAAAGACTATGCCAAAAATATTACTGCCAATTTCCCTACAGAAAACATTGTAAGTATTTATAATAATGAAAAATTTCCTTCAGAGGCGCCTGTATATTTTGTGTTTCATTGTTCCTAGGATTATTATTATGCTCGAAGAGAAACTAGGAAGAAACCCGATAGGCAAACTTCACGATAAAGCAGTAAATGCCCGCAAAAAGGAGTACATGTCAAGTCCAGCTCGAGTATCATTAACTGGACAGCTGAATCCTGAGGAAAATCCTATAAATGATGAAAATCGTAAGTATGAATAAATTTTTTAAAAGAATAACAATTTAATTTCCATTATTTTAGCGGAAGAACAGGAAAGCAATGTGGCATTTTTAAAGTACTCATGTGATGTACAGTACATAAGCCAACAATTAGAAGAAAAGTGGTGCAAAGTCTGGAACATAAGAAGGCAGGATATTTTAAATCCCAACTGCAATATACTCAGCGAATGGCCTCTATTTAGAAGTGCCTTTGGATTTTCTTTAGTATGTATCATATCGAATTAAAATCACACTTCGTATTGTTAATTCTTTTAAAATGTTGGTTCGTAGTTTTTCAGGTTGAAATCGATTATCGTCTGCTCAAAACTGAGAAAGATGACCTCTTTGTAAAATGGAAATCATTTTCCCAAAAAATTCTTCCCTTTTATAAAAAAAACCTCAAGCAGTCTTCCTCGTTGGCTTTATTAAATGAGCTTAACGAAATCAAAAATGATGGTTAGTTATCGAAACTATATTTTTTTATCTTTAGTCTAATCATAATTCAAACATTTTTTTGCAGATTATATCGAGATTGTAATTATGAAACTTCTTCATAATGTGTTGCAGCCTTCAGGAACAATAACAGTTTTCGATGCTGATAAAGTTAAAAGGAGATGGAAGCCATCTATTTGCGATAGTCAGGAATCAGTGATCGTGAACATCATAAATACGTATGACTTTGAACGCCGTGTCACAAAACTCAAGGACAAATATAGAGGCTGGGGATTAACACTACAACCTATCATTATAACTATCGGCGAGCCACATAAAATCTCGGAATACATTGTTTTTTATGACAATATTAAGTATAAATTTACTTCTTTTCTAAAAGCATTTGACATACTTTTTAAGCTTTTCCATGTAATGAATTTTCAATACCCTAAAGAAAGTATAAATTTTTATAAGTTTGTAGAGAAATATTTTTACAATTTAAAGTACGAAAAACAACTGAACTCAAATACCATCAATTTGATAGAATACTTGGATAGTAGCACGTTAAACACTTAAGCTTTTTCTCGCATACAAGGATGGATGCATTCATTTGTTTTGTTTGTAAGGGTGAATATTTGACTCCTGTTTTATTGATTAAACATTTGAAAACAGACCATATATTAAATAAGTTACAACGCTGTAAGTGCTATCAAAATCATTGCTACCAAATATTTTCTGATATTCACACATTTAAATGACATTTAAATCGCAAGCATGAAAACGAAACGATAACCGTAGATAGCTCTGCTCCAAATAATTACAAACAAACAAAATCCGTTGAAAGCATTGACTTTGAATCTTCTTTTTCGATATATGATGAAGAGGCATACTTAGGTGAGCATTCACCAAGCGGTCAATTTGTAGCAAATGCCCTTGATGAAAATTTTGGTGTTAACTTTGCTTTAGAATTGCACACCAAAAGTCATTTTGCTCAAAAAGATGTTGCATATATTATCAATAGAGTTTTGTCTTCAATAATTGAGCCTATTTGTCAGACAGTTCAATATTCAGTTATCAATCTAATTGATTCATATTCAAAGCGAAGCTATGAATATGCTACATCAACTTAAAATGCCACTTTCTCAGATAAAAGCTGAAAGAACTTTGATCAATTATTTAATAAATATGAAAGTATATGAGGAGCCCGTTGCCTACACTATTAGTAATGAAGTCTCTGAAATAATAATGCATAATACTCCAGTTTTAGAATCCAACAAAGTTACGGGAGTGATAATGCCAATAACATTCCAACTTAAAAAGTATATGGAATCTGAAAACGTACTCAATGGAGTTTTAGCTAATATTAAAAAGCTTAACGAAGAACATTTAAATACTGGCAACCTATATAATTTGATAAATGGAAAAATTTGGAAAGATAAGGTCCAAGGATTTAAAGAGGGTTTAATAATACCGCTAATATTGTACTTGGATGATTTTTCTATTGGCAATCCTTTAGGATCTCATACAAAAGAGCAAAGCATATGTGGAGTTTACTATTCCGTGGCCACGATTCATAAGCAGTATGCTTCCAAATTGAAAAACATTTTCGTGGCTGGTTTCTTCAAATCAAGGGATTTCAAAGAAAATGGTACACAGCTAACACTAAAACCATTTGTTGAAGAATTTAAAAAGCTTGAAGAGGAAGGAATTCAAATAGTTGTAAACAAGCAAATGTATCTTCTTCGCTTCGTGCTAGCTTTCGTAACTGGTGATAATGCTGATCTTAATAAGGTGTTAGGTTTTTCTAACAGTTTAAATGCCATGTATTACTGTAGATCTTGCAGAAGAAATAAACTACAGATGCAAAGCGATAGCCAAGAATTCTCAAATTTCCTCAGAAATAAAGTGAATTATGAAGAGGACCTTCTAAATAGTGACGAAAGATCTAGTGGTGTCCGTAAAAATTGTGTTTTCAATTCTATAAGATCATTCCATGTCACTCAGAATTTTTACTATGATGTAATGCATGATATACTGGAGGGGATTTGTAGATATAACTTATCATTAATTATAACAGACTTTTTACAAAAGAAAAAGTACTTTACAATAGTTATTTTAAATTATCTAAAACAGATGTTTCACTATGGTGAAACAGAAATTGTCAATTTATCTCCCCCGCTGCAACTTTCTCCACGTCAAACTGTTAATTTAAAAATGACTGCACGTGAAATGCAGATCTAATTCCATCTTCTGACGAAATTTGGAAATTCTTTATCATATTGTTGAAAATAATTGATATTGTTTTCTTATCGTCTTTTTCCTCAGATCAAATTGATATTCTTAAAACTCTAATAACAAAGCATAACAGTTTATTTCAATCACTTTTCGGAGAAACCTTAAAACCTAAGTTTCATTTTCTTGTCCATTATCCTACAGCTATTAAGAACTGTGGACCTTTAAAGAACTTATGGTGTATGAGATTCGAATCAATGCATAAAATTTTTAAGGATTATTGTTCCAGCAGCCGATCTCGAGTGAATATACCATTGAGCCTCTGTATAAAAGCAGGTTTAAAATTTGCAAGTTCAATTCTTGAAAATAATTTCTTTGCTAATGATTTAGTCGTAAATTATGAAAGCGCAGTTACCCGCAATGTAATGGAGATATATTTGCTTAAAAATGTTGATGAAAAATTTAATTTTAAGTCTCTTCACTGTGTCACAAAAATTTCTCTTTGTGGGCTCCTCTATAAGAAGGGGTTTCACTTAGTTAAAATAAAAGATGATTTACCGCAACTTTATGAAATTGTAGATATAGCACTTTCATTGAATACTATATTTTTTATTTGCAATGAATGGAATGTTGAATACTTTGATGATCATACCCAATCCTATGTAGTTTCTAACAATATTAATCGATTTTCTATTCATCACATTGACGAATTTTCATCACCTCCCATACATGTGTATTTAATGAATGATGGGAAACATGTTATTAGAATTAAAAGACATTAAGAATTTCACAAAAGATATATTTTTTATTACTTTATCAATATGGAATAATAAAGCTTTGTTCAAAATAAAAATTTTCTTTCTATTTTCATTTTATACTAAATATTTGTATAATTTTTCTGTGGAGTAGCGCTATTAAGAACAACAATCGATCGATGCGCGCGACTGTTGGTCTTCTTTTGCGCTGCTCTAGATAAAGAAACGCACAATTTGACTAAATCTGGTATAGGTATGGCTCTGTTAATAGGATTATCTTGTAACTTTCAAAAGATGCGCATTATATTCTCAAAATGATACATCTAATTGAATCAAGCGGAATCTATAGTGAAAACTATAGTGCATCGCTTTTAAAGTTTATAGTTTTCAGTTATTGATTCAATGAGATTACTCTATTATATTTATAGTGTTTCATTAATGGTTTAAGGCCTATTGTAATAATTACGAAATTCTTATTGACCAAATTTAATAGGAAAAACTATGAAAAAACTGATGAATTCTCATTGATTTTCCAGGATCATTTTCTATATATATATATATATATATATATATATATATATATATATATATATATATATATATATATATATATATGTGTATGTATATATATTTTGTTGTCTATACATATATATACTTTTTTTCTATAAAAGCCGTCGGGCCTTGCTTTGTTGTGTGAGCAGACGCGTTTCGAATACTTCGAGTCATCTCTGCTCACACAACAAAGCAAGGCCCGACGACTTTTAAAGAACAAGTTGGGTAAATAGACCTACGCTCATGTCAGAAGGGTTTTGTATACAATTTCTCAGAAATGCGGTCACCAGCAATGAATAACGTCAAGAAATATGTCAAAGAGATGTGCACGTTCAAAGGAAAATCCATTGTTTTTCTACTTTCAACGGTCGCCATTGACAAAAATCACTCAAATCTGACAAAAACTACTCAAATCATGAATTCTCAAAAATATTAATGTTATTGACCTTATTGAAAAATTTCAAGAAGATCAAGTCAAAACTGCAGTGACTGATTCGATGGAAAGTCCATAAAATGCCAAAATCATGTGTTATTGTTGTTGTAACTGGAGAAATTTCTAACGGCTATAACTTCCGTGTATGTCGTTCCAATTTTATCGAACTTATAAAGTTTAAACACCCTTAGTAGGACTATGTAAATGTCGAATTTCGTTCAGTTTAAGCGTACCAATGCGATTTTATTGGGAAAAATGGGGAATTCGAATATCATACTATTATTAACAAAGTTGAGCGAATTTCGACTTCTGAGATATTTGCTGTTGTTGTACCACCATAATTTTTTTCAGATTTTTCCGATCACAGGTGTCCAATCGCGAGGGGGAGGGACACAAATTTTTCGTATATTTCCCCTCCCTGCGCGTCCCTCGCAGCAAAAAGTATCAAATTAAGACCTGTTTTGAAAAGTTCTCATCAAGACCTTTCATTTGATACCCATATCGGCTACCTTTGATGAATTTTGTTTTGGGACCCCCCCCTTAAATACCTTATAAAATTTTTTGTAGGTGAACTTTGAAAAGAGCACCACCTTACACCTGCATACAAAATTTAGCTTAAATAGTTTGCGAGAAAAAGTGCTGTGATACACGGACGGACAGACGGACGGACGGACAGACAGGTCGCGAAACTAGTAGGGTTTTGTAAAATTATTTTACAAAACCCTAGAAAAGAGAAGTGGCCTGCGGATATCAAATAAACAAAATTATTAATATATATATATATATATATATATATATATATATATATATATATATATATATATATATATTGTTACATGTACAAATAATTACATGTACAAATAATTCTGCGAGCTACTGTCGCAATTGTTTTCATCATCATTAAGAACGTCAACGAATGAACTTGCTCGAACCTACCAGGTACCTCTCGGTAGAACATTCGCCCATGTACGAGAAATGGGTGAATAGGTAGAGACCCTATATAAAGGCGAGCTGAATGAATGGGGAGAATCATTCATTCGACCGCGATAAGAACTGCGAAAGTGTGTGAGAAGTGTGTTTCGTAATAGTGAAGTGACTTAGAAGACAATTGCGATAAGAAATTTATGGACAAGTGTTAGACTTTTTTTTAATAGTGAAAATTAAAATTAGTGAAAGTGTTAAACTGATTATTGTGCATTTTCTTGAATTAAATAAACTCTTTTAACTTAAATTAAAAAACATTGCGTTTTCACTTTCCCGGAACGTTAAAATTATAGGCCGCGAACCAATAACACGCGACAGTGGTGTCAGAAGTGGGATAGAAAATTTTGGAAGTGAAAACTTTTGAACATTTTTGTGCACAATAGTGAAAATTAACGTGGAAACTGGTAGAAAAACAGCCGAAACAATAAAAATGCCAGGAAACTTACATCTAAAAATTGATCAATTGACCATATCGGAGCTCAAGGAGGAGTTGGAACAGCGAAATCTGGCCACACAAGGTACAAAAGCCATACTGATTGCACGCTTGCGTGATGCGATCGAGTCAGAAGGCGTGAATCTGGATGCGGGTGAGCCCTCAGATGCGGAACAAGGCACAGAAGGTGGAGAAGAAGAAACACCCAAATCAAAGGAGCCAGAAAATGCGATATTGCAAATGTTAATGCTGATGCAGCAAGAGCAGCGACAACAGTCATCTAATTTAACTGTGAAGCTTAATGAACAATCAGTGAAGCTGGGTCAACAAGCGATCGAAATCAAGGCAGATTTTCAAAAACAATCCACCGAAATAAAAGCGGCGCTCAGTAGTCTTAACAAGCAAATTAAAGGCGTCGAGGAAAAGGTTGACCAGGTCGAAGAAAAGGTTTACCAGATCGAGGAAAAGGTCAGCCAGGTCGAAGAAAGAATGAACCATGAGATGGAAAAAGTGAAAAAAGAATTGGAAGCTGCGAAGGCAGTAGCAACCACTTCACCAGCCCCGCTTATAACCGCAGCGCAAAGCACATCCAGAAATGTGCAAGCACCAATATTCGATGGGCAAACGGTCTGGAGTATTTACAAGACCCAGTTTGAAGCTGCCGCAAGGGCAAATCACTGGAATGAACAGGACCGAGCAACTGCGTTGATTCTTGCTCTAAGAGGACCAGCTGCCGAGCTTTTGCAGACTATCCCCGTTAAGCTGCATTCAAACCCGGCTGCTATAATGAATGCGCTGGACATGCGTTATGGAGACGATCATCTGAAGCAGATTTACCGGGCACAGGTACGGAATCGGATGCAGAAGTCTGGCGAAACCTTACAGCAGCTAGCCCAAGATATTGAGCGATTGGCACTTTTGGCTTACCCAACGTACGACCCGGAACATCGAGCTGACGCAGCAACAGAAGCATTCATCAGCGCACTGAAGGACCCGGAATCGCAAAAAGCCGTGCGATTAGCTCAAAAGCAAACGGTTAAGGACGCATTGGTTTATAGTCTGAACTATGAGGCAGCGAAAAATGCGACTCGTACCACTGCACGAGTCCGTGAAGCAGTGGCAGACGAGTGCAGGTGTAAGCGCGTGGAAAATGAACGAGAGCCGCAGGTGAATGGTGCGCCTAGATGCTGGGATTGCGGAGAAAAAGGGCACTTGCAAAGAGACTGCAAGAAGTGAAGAAAACGGAATTATTGTCTAGGATGGTGGAGATCCAGACCGTGTCAGGAGCCTAGAATGGAGGCCCATCAAACCGCAAGGGCTAACTTCATGGGGCGTACGTTGGCTAGGAGGACTGACATCCCCAGCACCCCCATCACAGCGCCGAGGCAACATCGTGGAGAAGCTGACAGATGCCTTCCTGGTCAAGTTGATGAAGAACATTGCACCATAACAAACGACACTAGTGCAACCCGATCGATGATCCGACCAGACCTAGTGAGACCCCAACTACTTCACAAGGGCAGAGTTCATGAAAATGCTGACGCCCTATCTCGTCATCCATGTCCAGCTAACTGCAAGCATTGCCGGCGGATGGAGGAAAAGGAGCCGCCCGTTGATCTGCGATTGATAGCGGCCGAATTCGATGAAGGTTGGTCATCGGAGGAGATTCGAAATGCCCAGCTAGCCGATGAAGACATCGGACCATTGCTCGTATGGAAGGAGACGACTGGGCGACCTGAATGGAAGGACGTTTCAACGCATGGCGCAACCCTGAAAAGCTATTGGGCACAATGGAACTCCCTTCAGGTGGAGGGCGGCGTACTCAAGCGGAAATGGGAAACGGCGGATGGCAGCTCCTATAGGATGCAAACTTTACTACCCAAAAGCCGAATCCACGATGTGATTAAGGAAATGCATGAAGGATCCTCGGGAGGCCACCTTGGTGTTAACAAAACCTTAGCGAAATTGCGGGAAAGGTTCTACTGGCTCCACGCTCGAGAAGACGTAGAGGACTGGTGTCGCAGATGCACAATTTGCGCTTCCGTCAAAGGCCCAAAACGACGACTGAGGGGACAAATGCAAACCTATAACGTAGGCGTGCCATTCGAAAGGATTGCTGTTGATATCACAGGACCCTTTCCTGAATCGGATTGGGGAAATCGATATATGCTGGTTGTAGCCGATTATTTCAGCAAGTGGCCCGAGGTCTACCCCATTCCCAACCAGGAAGCAACTACTGTAGCCGAACAGCTAGTGTTAAATTGGGTCAGCAGGTACGGCGTGCCTTGTGAACTACATTCGGATCAAGGCCGAAACTTTGAGTCACTAGTTTTTAGCGAAATGTGCGAGCAGCTGGGAATACGGAAAACGAGGACAACACCGCTGCATCCCCCATCCGATGGAATGGTCGAACGTTTCAACGGCACGCTCAATAAACACCTTGCCAAGATGGTTGACGAGAACCAAAGGGACTGGGACCGACATATCCCACTATTTTTAATGGCGTATAGAGCCGCTGAACATGCGTCGACGGGCCAAGCCCCAGCCAAAGTCATTTTTGGAAAGACTTTTCGTTTGCCAGCCGATATAAAGTTCGGAACACCCCCTGAGAAACCCCAAACGGTCTCGGAGTACGCAAGTGATCTAAGACAACGGTTGAACCAGATACATCGGACAGTGCGAAAACACTTCGAATCGGCAACTGACCGCATGAAGACCAGGTATGATCTAAAGGCTAATTCTACTGGCTTCCAGCAAGATGACTTGGTGTGGCTTTATAACCCGCAACGGCGAAAGGGTAGGTCTCCAAAGTTGCAACATAATTGGGAGGGACCATACCGAGTTACAAAGCGAATCAACGACGTCGTATACCGAATACAGGAACATCGTAAGCCAAGAGCTAAAATGAAAATCGTGCATCTGGACCGTCTTGCCCCATATTACACCCAAGGAGAATTGACTACAAATAGCGACACATCTTTTCGGGGCGAAAAGAACTGAGGTGGGGGCAGTGTTACATGTACAAATAATTACATGTACAAATAATTCTGCGAGCTACTGTCGCAATTGTTTTCATCATCATTAAGAACGTCAACGAATGAACTTGCTCGAACCTACCAGGTACCTTTCGGTAGAACATTCGCCCATGTACGAGAAATGGGTGAATAGGTAGAGACCCTATATAAAGGCGAGCTGAATGAATGGGGAGAATCATTCATTCGACCGCGATAAGAACTGCGAAAGTGTGTGAGAAGTG
>OZ017738.1:197927265-198009765 GCA_963969285.1 Odontomyia ornata | reverse complement strand
ACTATCAAAAAACTTCAAACAAGCTAGGCTACTAAACTACAGGTATATATCCATAGTTTTGCTCATCGCCAGTGGTATTATTTTTTACAGATTGATGCAAGTAGAAAGAATAAGGGGATTCTGGAAACCTGAGATCGATTAGATCTGGTATTATGTGTTGCTTCTCTTACCGAGAACTACACAGTATGGATTTTGGTTCGCATACGGGAAAATTTGAATGCATATCGTGTTGTCGGTGATCTAATGTGGTGGCGGTGATTTAATATGTGCGCATTAATAACTTAAACGTGTACTTGATACGTGGTTTTGTTCTGGGTGCATGATAAATTATTCCGGTTTGGCGGTCGTGCATCGTTTGCGAATTCGAGGAGCTGGGAAATGGACGTGAGGTTGCAATGGGAGGAGTGTAAATGTACTGAACCCAATTTGAGAGAAAGGGGTATGGGAACTTGCTTGTCGGGGGTACTGTAGATCGTAGGAATTCGTTTGTCGACGGTTGTTGTAAAGCGTTAGATGCTTCTTGGGGGAGACCGTTGCCTTCTTACTCAGGCCCGAAATCGGAAACACTACGTCATGTCACGAACTAACGAACTACATACATATGACTGTAGTTTGAAATGTTATCAGTACTATGTCAACGATTTATTTTAAATATGAGGCGTCGAAGACATTAGTGCGCAAATATATGTATTTCGTTCTTGTTTGTATCATTTTGGCTGATTTCATTTGAGAAATGTCATATTTGACAATTTCAAAAGCCTACCTTCCGCCTACTGAGATGCTACTGAGCAGCTGTTTTCGGTACGCGAAGTGACGTCAGATACATTCATAGATTTCCTTATGGGCCTGAGTACGAAGGCAACAGGGAGACGCATTGCCTTTCGGCACATGCCGTTAGAAGTGGTCGTTTTTATTGCGCGTAATGACTTGTGTCGTGCATTCTGCATACCTTTGAGAGCATCATTGGATACTCGTGGGCACGTATACTTGCTGGATACAGAAGGATGGCTTTGTTTATCGATCATTTAACAGTGGTTTATGTAAGGGTGTTCAAAAAGCCATCCACAAAGTCATCCAGCACATTTGGCAACAAGAACATATGTCGAAAGAGTGGAGCCAATGAATAATATTCCCTATCCACAACTAAGTAACAAATTACAGTGCGAAGACCATAGAGATACATTAGTACATTATACCGCGTATATTTTCAAAGATCTTAGAAAATAAAATCAGATCATATGCGAACAGTATCATCAACGAGAATAAAGATGGCTTTGGAGCAGGTTGCTCGACAATAGATCAATCGTTTACAGTCAAGCAGGTACTTGAGAAATACTAGGAGTTCAACATAGATGTAAACAAAATGTTCGCTGATTCTAACTAAGCATTCGACAGTATTGATCGTAACGTAGTGTACCATATGATGCTTTGTTTTGGTATCCCAGCCAAATGAGTCTGTCTTACCAAAATGAAAATGACGTCTACAACCGCACACGTCCGCATCAATAACCAACTCATCGACGATTTTGACACAAATATTGGACTAAACAAGGAAGATGGGTTGACCCCATTGCCATTCACTTTGGCCCTGGAATACGGCATTATAAAACTATCAAGACAAGTGGTAGCCTATGCGGAAGATATCAACATTATGTCGCGATTGCCAACAACGGCCAAAGAACTTTTCCTGAAACCCGTCAGCAAAGTAGAACTAGTAGGGCTACAAATCAGTGAAAATGAAGCAAAGCTTCCCCAGTCGAGGAAAAAAAAGCTTGAACATCCAAAATATTACACTTGGCGAATACAATATTGAAAATCAGAGCAGATTTGTGTATTAACGTGCGAAAATAATGAGAAAGTAAGGCCTCAAAGTTCAATGCTTTGCCTAACGTTGTTCCTGCAATACACAAATGATCTAAATACATGTGGACTGATGCGATATGACACATTATACGCTGACGATACGGTTATACTTTATTCATGACGAGGAAAACTGCTATTGAGAACAGTATCAACGAGGATTTAGGAAAATTCCATCGCTGGTTAATCGAATACAAACTAGTTTTGAACACTGCAAAGCGAAGATATATTGTTTCTTAGCAAAAGAACAATGAAGAAAGAAGATGTTGACTTTAAAATTACCGGTGAAGAATTACAAAGAGTGCTAGAAATGAAATGTTTTGGTCTTATCACAGATCATCGTAGGACCTGGTTGCCACACATAAATAGTTTAAGCAGGTAGTTAACGCCTATATTAGGCCTGTTAAGAATTATGAGCATTTTTCAATGCACATCAAGAAACTTGTTCTGAATGCATTTGTGGTGACGAAATTACGTTATCGGGTAGTTATTTGGAGTAAATCGGCAAAGCAACATCTGAAGATTATATTCAGACTGCTGACCAAAGCATGTTAAAACATTGTGAATTTTCTAATGCTTACTCAAACTAGCTTGGTTTTCCAATTAACAAATTCATAAACCTCTAATCAAATCATTATAATGGAGAAAGCTAAGTTTATCTGTAAAATTTTGAAAACTAATGAATCGAACCGAACACCATTAATCAAGATATTACAAATAAACCCATATAGTGCAAGAAACGCAGATCAATTCGTAATACATTTTGCTGCTTGCTGCGCTTCTATACCCCGTCGAAAACCCCGACACGCCAAACCCCCAGTGTACTGGTGGTCAACTGAAATCGCTGATAGCGAAGCGAGTATCACAAGCTTCAACATGAGGCTCAACGGGTGCGGAACCATGACGAGGCATGCAACCGGGTGGCAGCATATAAGTCGGCCCGGAAATGGTTTCGAAAATTGATTAACAATAGCAAGGCTCGCTGCTGGCAAGACATAGCCGACAATGTGAACAAGGATCCGTGGGGCCTTGGCTACAAGCTAGTTATGCGGGAGCTTGGCGCGCTACGGAAGCCTTGCATACATGATGAGATAGTGCGGGCACTTTTCCCCGCCCATCGTGTCCGTGTTGAAACTGTCCATGGTGGAACAGCAGTCAAGTGTCTAGGCAGAGGCAGTTCTTTCATTGAAAGCGAGGAAGGCTCCAGGTCCAGATGGTGTTCCGACTGAGGTGTTGCGGCTTGCCTATCACCATTGTCCTGACTTGCTGCTCAGCACATTCAACGCTTTCCGACGGGACGGGGTTTTCCCGGTATGATCGAAAGTGGCGAGGTTCATGCTGATCAGCAAGGGGAAGCGAAATCCTGAATCGCCGACTGCATACCATACATAAGACTCACTGACAACATTCGTGCTGGGGACCTATCTCCTCGGCAGTATGGCTTTAGAGCAAGAGGTTGTACAATTGATGCGATTGCAGAGGTGGTGAGCGCGGTCCAAAAGGCAGAGGCACATAGTCCTGTTGGTGACATTCGACGTCAGGAACGCTTTCAACTCGGCTAGATGGGTGAATATTCTGGATACGCTGGAAAACTCTTTTCAAGTTCCCAAATATCTAATGTTGATTTTGAGGGACTACCTAAAGGACCAGAGCCTGGTCTACGATATGACACAGGGCCAACGAAGGATGGCTGTTACATCGAGTATTGCCCAGAGATCTATCCTTGGTCCCGACCTTTGGAACATTTCTTACGACAGGCTACTGAGACTGGAAATGCTAGATGAGTTGCGCTTGGTCGGCTGTGTGGATGATGTTGCTTCTCTGATCGCTGGACGCACCGTTGAACAAGTGCAACTTAGGCTAGGTATGCTAATGCGCCGAGTGAGGGACTTGATGACTGCTCGCGGGCTCAGTTTAGCACTGGAGAAAACCGAAGTGGTCATCTTGACAAAAAAGAGAATCCCTAGAGTAAGGATGATCAGTATTAAAGACATACAAATCGAATCAGAACCAGCGGTGAAGTACTTGGGGCTACTGATCGACACGAAGATGAGTTTCTCTGAGAAAATGAGGGCAACGGTTGAAAAAGCTTTTTTGGGAATATCGGCTCTGAGTCGAATCATGGCCAACGTAGTGGAACCCAGCCTCTTGATGAGTGCTGTAGGGTCAGTGCTACTGTATGGAGCAGAGGTATGGGGTGACGCTCTCAGTAAGGAGGTTTATTGAAAACGTTTGGCACAGGTACAGAGAAGAGGAGCACTGAGGATTGCATCTTCGTATTCGACAGTCTTTGATTCGACGGTGAAAGTCATTGCAAGCGTGACACCTGTCGGCTTCCTTGCCAGAGAGCGTCGCTCTATTTATCTGCGAGGATGCGAGGGAGATGGTTGTCCGCGAGGAGAGACAGCGCTCGCTCAACGATTGGCAGCAGTCTTGGGGGGATCGCACGAAAATAAGGAGAACTGCGCGCCTCATCCCGAATGTGAGACCGTGGCTAGGTCAAAGGTATGGTGAGACTGACTTCTATCTGACCCAGCTTTTAGGCGGGCATGGGTGTTTTCAGTCTTACCTGCACAAGATTGGTAAGTCACGGTCCCCCACACGTCGGTATTGCCCAGAAGGAGAAAGCAATGCTTGCTACACATTTTTGTGTGCGAAAAATGGGACAGACTGCGAAGGGCACTCTACGCAAAGATGGGAGAGCTCACCCTGGATAATATAGTTGCGGTGATGCTTGAATCGATTGACAAATGTAGCCAGGTGGCATGCAATGTTTGGGCAGTCCTAAAAGATAAAAGGGACTCACAGAAGCCAGGGGTATTTGGGCTGGGGGATCGCTTGTCTGGCAATTCCTCTTCCCCTCTCCCCTCCCACTAGAAGAGGGATCCCTCAGCTTGAAGGTGCCTCACGGCGTAAGAAAACAAGACCTGGCCCGAAATAATGTGTCAAAGGGTTCCAGGCTGGGTTCTGACTTTGACAAGGGAGGTGTTTAGTGGTAGTCCAGTCGCCTTCTTGCGAGCACGGGACTCCCACACTCTGTGCGTAAATGGCATTTACCTCCCCACCATGAAAAAAAAAACCTTTTGCCAGGACGGAACGAACGATGCTTTGCGTATATATAACAATCTTCCAAAAATTGTTAAGAAAGCAAACTCACTTTTCATATTTACTGAAAGACTTAGGGATTATTGATGTATCTTACGACATCTTTGACCCTATGGGCGAGATACTTCAAGAGACAGTGACTTAGTTTTTTTAAATAGTTCATTGCTGATCAGATTTAAAAAGTGGAGGAAGTGGTCATTGGATAGAGATACTGAGAGGTGCTTGTTGCAGGAAGCGAAGGCCCGAGAAGGCTGTAGTGCTACGAAGAAGAAGGTATTAGGCGTAGTATTTTTCTTCGAAAGATGAGTGTGTGGTGCGTGCTATTTTTTGACAGATAGCGAGAGTGGAAGTCGATTTACATAACGATGGGTGATTAACTTTTTATGCTGGATACCAAATAGCATTGGAATGATCGTTTGTTGCGCAAGGATTGTTTGTTACAGGCATGCAACCACCCTGCCTGTGTTGGCGTGGTTATCGCACCTCATCACACAAACCTTGATACCTAGGAGGAGAAAGCACAGTCCTTTAGAAATTAGAAGAACCTTTATTTTCCGTTTTACATTAGCAAATCTTCATTTAACAAAACGTTACTTTGATCGCAGAAATGCAAGTTTCCATTAATTAATCACATTCCATTCAGAAACATTAACTCTCGACATTCTCGGCTTTAAAAGTATCCGAGTTGATAAACTGTTGCTAGCACGTGCGGCTGATGACCATTGCTGATGATGGCGAACCTCGTATCATCGTTCGCATACCGTGGTGCAAGCGGATGAAAACTGGAAGCAGAGCTTCACCGACTCCGAGCAATCCGTTTCCCATGGATGCCTTCACTGTTTACGTAAAAGAAAAGAATCAGAGTGGTTGTTAAGTGAAAGACTATTACTATACGTGAATTAATCATTAAAAGGCTAAAACCAGGGTTTCACCGGCTTGGGCCTAAAGAAACTCCGTTTTAGCTCATTAAAGATTATTTCCGAAATTTAATCTGCAGTGAAAGATTAATACTCTACGCTAATTAACCATTAGATGGCTAAAACCAGAGTTTCACCGGCTTAGGCCTAAAGAAACTCAGTTTTAGCTCATCAAGGATCGTTCTTCGGATTCTACTTTAAACATGGGTTGGCTAAAACCAGAGTTTCACCAGCTCAAGCCTAAAGAAACTCAGGTTCCGCTCGTTCTTCTTACCTTCACTTCATTGGTTCAGGATGGCGTTGCTTTGCGGCGAACTTCTGATGAGGGTTTCCGTCTTGACTAACTCTCGTGAGACTTGCGTTGAATAAACCGCTACTTTTACCAATTCACCACTAGCTCAAATACAAACAAATTGCTTGCATTGCTAGTGAGAGTCGTAAACCTTCGACCCAGTTAATCCGCAAAACGCTGAGTTTGTAGATGTGCTGATTCCCCTTAACCTGCTTTACAAATTCATTCCTCTCTTGTTCTTCAGGAACAATCTTGTTGCATGAAAAGGAACGCTAGCTCCAATCTCATGCTTTTGGCTCTTTTCTTCTTCAGTATTCATATATCTGAATATTCGACGACTTCTCCCTATACAATTTCTGAGTTGGTTGTCGCGGCGAATTGGTACTCAGATGAGCGGATTGCACATAGTACACACATTCAACTGTATACATGTACTCCAAATGCTCTCAACATGGCAGTTGTATGGACTACCATGTACGCGTGTGGAATTCGCCGCAGAGCCAATTTAGCGACTTGACCAATGAAGCGTAAGATATAAGTTCTTATATACATTGAATTGCGATTATGTACTATATTTAGGGTGTCGCCGTTCCCTAAGTATGGGCGGTGAAGCATACATTGCTTGTTGGCTCGTGCGATGAATGATTGGAATTGTGAATAACTGTTATGAATTTTGTTGTAACGTGTCATAAGCGAGGCATCAGGGCGTGATTAATTGTCATGGATTTCTGAGCAATTTGTATTTGATTGTTATCGTAACATTACTTCCCCTGTTGAAAAAAGGGATCCAATTCCTGGGAGAGGAATTGGATAGCGTAGCTTTTGCGGATTATATTTATGTCTGAAGTATACGTCGTATTTACAGCAACTGTTAACTCCAACGCGTCCTGTCCCTTATATACTATTAATATTCTTAATTAACATTGAAACATTACTCTCTTAAAATTTTATTTTCATATTTTCTAACTACTATATGACCGGTTCTCAATTTTAAGCTAATTGCTCAAGTCAAATTTAATTCTATTACTCTACGCTTAATAAAAGTATTAATTACCGATAATACTCTAAGTATCTTACTCTACAATAAAAACTCTAAAATAAAGCGGAAATTTTCATTATAAATAATTATGTCATTTGACTACAATGAAATACCTTGAGTGACCCAGTTGGTCAAGTAAATCTTCTATGCGAGGATATGGAAAAGCGTCACCTATTGTCTTTTCATTCAGTTTCCTGAAATCAACAACTACTCGCCACTTCTTTACTCCATCGGCTCCTGCCTTCTTGGGTACGACCAAGAGGGGGAGTTGCAGGGACTCTTACTTGGTTGGACGATGTCGCTCTCCAACATTACCTTCAGTTGTTCGTAGATTATATCCTTCTGTGGCTGACTCAGTCGGTACATTTTTGATTTATCGGGGCCTGGTCAGTCAACAACGGAATTTCGTAGGTGATTGCCTTCTTACAACTCAGCTTGTCTCCGGGAAGGAAAAAAATATCGTTGAACTCCTAGCACAACTGAGTAATGGCCTTTCTTTCCTCCGGAGTACTATGTTCAAATAATGTGAGCTACTGCTTCAACAACGCATTGCGCATCACATTCCCCGGAGTGTTCGAGCATAAGGACTTAAAAGCTTCCGCTTCCAAGTGATGGTTTGATGGACCCGCTATTGTCCCTGATGCTACATAGCCTACATGTTTAACTATAGAGTCTGAACTGGATTCAGGCTGACGTTCTACACCGCGCGAAACTTCTGGCCTACTAACGGAGTATCTATATAGCCTTTCTAACTTCAAACTAAGTTGGTTCAATGTGAACGGAGTCTCGCCTGAGTTCAGTTTACCCACCACAGGCCCCATTGGGTCAAGAAGAGCGTTTGCCAGGAATATGCCATCAGCTAATGAATCCGCTGTACACAGCATTTCCTGACCTAGCTCAATAGGAACTTCCACCACGTTTTGTGTTCGTGGGGGGTAATGGAACAGCTTCTTTAAAAACGACCTCATAGGTTCCATCAGCGGTTTTTGTAACCCTTGAATCCTTTTTGGCAGGATTATGAGTCACCACATGATTCCGATCTGTTAAAAATGTCTCTTTCTGCGTGGCTCCAAACAACAACGCGTCAACGTTATCAGACACCTCAGCCAAAATCTGTACGTGATGTGACCCTTCCGCCTCTACTTGGCTCTCAATAGGGACCGAGAAATCATTACTATCTACTTCCGTGCGAGGAAACGTGAGTGATTTACTTGGACCTTCGACATTACAGTTCCTTGAGAGGAAGTCGTTTTCCAAAAGACCATCATTGAATAGTCCCTGAATATTCTCGACCACTTGAAAAGTACATGGAAGCCTAGTAGTTGTACCAAGGGTTTCACCCAACCCAAACGGACTTTGCAAAGTGAGCTTACGCTGAACATTTATTGGGCACGTGTCCCTAATAGCTAACTTATTTATAATACTGACTTCAGCCCCCGTATCTATAGTAAATGTGGCCTTCTTTTGTATTCCTATATCTGGAGGCCGTACAGCTGTTGCCAGACTAGTACCACGATACGTGTTTCCTTTGTTTTTTTGATTGTCCATGCACTCGTCCTTGACCCTAGCTTCCATCTTCGTTTCCGATTTTTGATTATTTGACTGTTTAATTAAAGTCGAGCCGGAGATTCCCGACTCGACTGTGCCTCGTTTCCCTGGAGCTTGGAATCCTACCGTTTCTTTTGGAAACAAGCTTCTAAATCATGTCCTCTGCGACCACAAAAATCACACTTCACCAGGACACTGTATACTCTTGGGTTCTCCTTACTGGCCCGATGACTAGTGGCGGATTTTACCTGACAATCTTTTTGATCATGACCATATTCCTTACAGGTGGAACAGTAGGAAGTATTCTTCCGAGAGTAACAATCGGAGTATGTGTGGCCCCGTTTATGACAAAAATTACAAGTTATTCTCGGACCCTTGGTGAATTTTGATGATTTCAATTGCGGATCCTTCTCTGGTGCTACCACCGCTTGTGGTCCAACCTGTGACTGAAAAGGTATCGCATAGGGACTATGTGAGTACATTGCCTGCAGAGGAGCCATCACGTGCTGGTTCATCGTCCAACTATTGAATGGGAGTTGAACTTGCATCATTTGCGGAATTGCTTGTGATGCACTGTTCTGCAAAAAGAAAACTCCCTGTTGGAATTTCTCCATGTTCAGCCCCTTAGTTACAAGCTCCTCAAAGGTGCATTTCTCCAACGTCAAAATGTACTGACAAAGCTGAGGATTAACTAATCCACTTCTAAAAGCATTCATCGCAAAGTCCTTTAATTGTGCATTTGCAATCTTACTCGCTTCCGATCCATATTTAACTGCTGCTGCTTCCTGGCAACGTTTAAGAATTTGCCTAAGACAAGATGTGTAGGCTAGAACGGACTCCGAAGGACTTTGCTTTGCTGTCATCAAACTATTAACCAGCTGCTGGTAAGTTTCTCTTGGTAAATATACCCGGTTCAGTAATTCTTCCGCCACCTCCATAGTGGACTGGGAGTTAGAGGATATCAATTGATAAGCTTTACCTCGCAGACGAGTAGGAAAAATCTGCATAAATGCAACGCGCTCCTGATTGCTAAGGCATTTCCATACCTGCTTACTGCAATCAATGAATGTTTGCAGATCAAGCACCATGGTGGGACTGGGTGCCCCAGAAAACAAGGGAATCATCTGTCCCATAATATGCCATAGTGCTCGTGAAATCCTTAACTTCGGCTTCCTTATCAATCATAGGAGGTGATTTCTGGTCAACAGTCAAATCCACAGACACACTTGAGGACGAGCTCGCTCCCAATGTCAATTTCCAGTCGTGTGAAGTAATCAAAGTTTTTTAAGACTGCGAAAAATCCAATAAACTGGTATGGCCAAACGCACTCCCACTAAAATGTTTGATCTCTTCCCTAAACTGCGCTGTCTGTTCACGGAATTGATTGATCGGTTCCAAACGGCTAAAATATAACTGATCAATAGTGTCAGTGAATTCAAGGACTGACTCTATACTCATAGATGCAGGTTCTTGCTTAACATGTGAGTCTAAATCAGAAGGAAAAGTTTCCGATTTATTTTTAAGGGTAAAAAGAGTTCTTTCACTTCGGAGCACGAGCCTGCTGGTTTTTCCCGGAGTTGATTTATGTATCTCCCTAGTTCTCTGACGTTCGTCGTTCATTCGTTCACGTAGCTAACGAATTCCTATTTGTTTTTTTTTACTGTACCTTCATATTCCTTCAAGACTCGGATATTTCAAGGATGACCTCCCAGGCACAATCTTAATCTAAACGACGACCTCCCAGATATCAAATCGTGTGAATGAGTGTTATAACCTCAAGAGTGGTAAGAAAAGGTTCTAATTCCCTCTGAAACACCAATTATTCTATTCACTAACTGGCCGCTCCACAACACGTTCGTTGTACTGGAGCAGTTCGGAATCAAAAACCGGCTGCGCTAATTGTTTCAAATTGTTACAGGTATGCAACCACCCTGCCTGTGTTGGCATGGTGATCGCACCTCATCACACAAACCTTGATACCTAGGGGGAGAAAGCACAGTCCTTTAGAAATTAGAAGAACCTTTATTTTCTGTTTTACATTAGCAAATCTTCATTTAACAAAACGTTACTTTGAACGCAGAAATGCAAGTTTCCATTAATTAATCAAATTCAATTCAGAAACACTAACTCTCGACAATCTCGCCTTTAAAAGCATCCGAGTTGATAAACTGTTGCTAGCACATGCGGCTGATGACCATTGCTGATGATGGCGAACCTCGTATCATCGTTCGCATACCGTGGTGCACGCGAATGAAAACTGGAAGCAGAGCTTCACCGACTCCGAGCAATCCGTTTCCCATGGATGCCTTCACTGTTTACGTAAAAGAAAAGAATCAGAGTGGTTGTTAAGTGAAAGACTATTACTATACGTGAATTAATCATTAAAAGGCTAAAACCAGGGTTTCACCGGCTTGGGCCTAAAGAAACTCCGTTTTAGCTCATTAAAGATTATTTCCGAAATTTAATCTGCAGTGAAAGATTAATACTCTACGCTAATTAACCATTAGATGGCTAAAACCAGAGTTTCACCGGCTTAGGCCTAAAGAAACTCAGTTTTAGCTCATCAAGGATCGTTCTTCGGATTCTACTTTAAACATGGGTTGGCTAAAACCAGAGTTTCACCAGCTCAAGCCTAAATAAACTCAGGTTCCGCTCGTTCTTCTTACCTTCACTTCATTGGTTCAGGATGGCGTTGCTTTGCGGCGAACTTCTGATGAGGGTTTCCGTCTTGACTAACTCTCGTGAGACTTGCGTTGAATAAACCGCTACTTTTACCAATTCGCCACTAGCTTAAATACAAACAAATCGCTTGCATTGCTAGTGAGAGTCGTAGACCTTCGACCCAGTTAATCCGCAAAACGCTGAGTTTGTAGAAAACAAACAAATTCATTCCTCTCTTGTTCTTCAGGAACAATCTTGTTGCATGAAAAGGAACGCTAGCTCCAATCTCATGCTTTTGGCTCTTTTCTTCTTCAGTATTCATATATCTGAATATTCGACGACTTCTCCCTATACAATTTCTGAGTTGGTTGTCGCGGCGAATTGGTACTCAGATGAGCAGATTGCGCATAGTACACACATTCAACTGTATACATGTACTCCAAATGCTCTCAACATGGCAGTTGTATGGACTACCATGTACGCGTGTGGAATTCGCCGCAGAGCCAATTTAGCGACTTGACCAATGAAGCGTAAGATATAAGTTCTTATATACATTGAATTGCGATTATGTACTATATTTAGGGTGTCGCCGTTCCCTAAGTATGGGCGGTGAAGCATACATTGCTTGTTGGCTCGTGCGATGAATGATTGGAATTGTGAATAACTGTTATGAATTTTGTTGTAACGTGTCATAAGCAAGGCATCAGGGCGTGATTAATTGTCATGGATTTCTGAGCAATTTGTATCTGATTGTTATCGTCACAAGGTCTGTGTTTACTTGTTTACTAATGGTTGCTTACATTAAGATTTATGTTTTTTTTATCATATAGAATCCGATTTAATTAAATTACACAAATCCGTACTTCATTCAGAAATTGTATAGTTTTGATTTCTTAGAGATCATTCATATATGTTGTCGTGTTTCGAGTTTTATACCTCCGCAGGATCATTGACATACCGTCTACGAGATATATTAACATGAATACAGGGTGTCATATTTCAAATAATTTGGAACTCAGTAATACGTGGTAGTGTTTACGTTTTGAATTAATCCAATACAATTTGTAGTCATGCGTGGTATGTTTGCAGGATGTTGCGGTGATCCGTTGACCTCAGAATGTGTTTAAGACTTTTAACTATTTGCTGCTTTTTAGAATTAACATAGTTCTTGAAGGCTTGTATGATTGGATGATATATGTATGATACCATGATTGATTTTTTGCTTATCTTATCTTTTGATATTATGTGCTTCGGAATTTTTACTACTGATTGGCGAAAGTATGAGGCTTATTAGAAGCACTTGAGGATTTTTCATTATTAGAGTGGTATGTTTAGATATTACAAATAAAAATTCAGTATGTATTAATGCTCATTCTTTATGAAGATTGCTGTGCAGCTATTTGCAATGCAAAATTATTTATTGTATTTTCTTCTTTTTCATAGTACTATAGCTCCTCTCGGGCCTTCGCTTCCTGCAACAAGTGCCTCGAGCTATCTCAATCCTTTGAATGCTTTTTCCACTTTTGAAATCCAAGCAGCGATGAACTGTCCTCGTTGACCGAGTCAGACCAGTATTTCCTCTGTTTCCCAACTGGTCTCCACCCTTCAGCTCTCCTAATGAATGCTTTTTTGGGTATCCTTTGTTCGCGCATATAATTTATGTGGCCAGCCCATGGCAGCTTCCACAGGCTTACAATTGTTGAGACCTCCGGGTTGTCAAAAGTTTCATACAGCTCAGGATTGTATCGAGTATGCCATTTCATAAAAATAACAACGCCATAAGTACGGAACAATAAGATTAGCAGCTTATTATCATTTATATTACTAACATGCCATAAACCCCGCCACCACCGCCGCTACAATTATCAATAAAAAAAGTTTTTCCGGATAACAAAATAAAAATCTGTAATGACAACCCAATTAGGACAATTAGCAAAGCAATTGCTACATTGTTGCAACGAGAATCTGCCAATACCAGCGTAAAGAGAGATACAAAGCGGAACTCGTAGTCTGAACATCGAGTGAAAAGGTCGTTACGTATGATGAACTGCACTCGTGTGCAATTTACTCCGCTGCTCGTTCGTTAAACATCGCTCATATTATTTATTTGCAAGCAATCATCACTCTGTACATTATAATCGCGAGCTAAACGTATGATAACTTATCAACAGCCTGATATGAAGCCACCCCGATAAAATAGTACTCACTTGAACGATCGATTGAATTGAGATTTCCATAGTTTGAGTTTAAGTAAAATTCGCCCTTAAACAGTGATTATTACCTAGATGAAATTGAAAATAATCAAATATATTAATAAAATTCTATGAGAAAAAATGGAATGAATAATAAAATGATAATAAAAAGTGCAAGGTTTTGTAAGTGGTGGTACAATGTGAAAGGATTGGAATTAAGTTAATAACACAATAAATTTCAAGTGCATGATTTGGGTGCGTAAAAGTGCTAACGCAAGTTTGAAAGAAAAAGAAAATCATTAAGTTCGAAAAAGAGTTCTTATTTATCTTTAATTGCGTGAAAATACACCTTATGTTTAAATTCAGTGCTATGTGTTTGCTCGAAACCTAAAGGACAAGTAAATGCTAAAATAACATTAAAAAGGATGATAAACTCGCAAAGGAAAATAGGGTTTCCGTATACTATTAAATAAATCAGGTTTTGCATTGTTGTTGATGTGAATTAAACTGCATTCCATTTTTGTTGTGTCGCAATTCAGTGAAAGTTCGGAAACTTTGCGGCTTTTGTTTGTTGAGCGGATATTCCCTAAGGGGATTTAATTAAAAGCGACGCATTTGATGTAATATTGATTGCTATCGTTAGTGAATGCGTTACAAAACTAGCAATGTTGAACGAAATCAAAAATTATAGAACAATTTTCGAAAAAATAGTAATTTGTTTATAGTAGTTAGTGCTTCGTATTAAATTAAATTGATTTAAATTGTGTCATATAACAATAACAAGAATTAAAGGCCTTGCCCGGACCATACACGAACACTCATCAGATGAGGACTGGGTAAGAATGCTCTATAGTCATTAGAACTTTTAAAATTTAAAAATCAAAAATCGTTATTTTTTTTTTTTTTTTATTTTTTTATTCATAATTGATGAATTGTACTATTCGAATCGAACAATGTATTCCCAATCAGATGCTGCGACTGACATTCTCATGGTTAATCTTAAAAGAAAAAAGCACTGAGGGCTGAGAAAATTTTTTAGATTCATGGGAAGGAATCTAAATTTATGAGGATTTCATTATTGTAATTATTGTTGATACTAATATGAGTTGATTGTTGATACTAATATGCTTTTGAGTCAAGATGAATAGATGAATTAAACGAAACTTTGGGTCTTTCAATTTGTCTAGAACCATGAACAGGTATGAGACTCACCACATTGGCTGCCCCCCCCCCCCAAGCATGAGCTAAACATCGGGTAAGCTCACCCCTTTTTCTTTGTCGCTACAGGTACTCTTGCCGGGTAGAGTAGCCTTCCGCTTGGGTTTTCCGTTTATGTCAAAGTGTTATGTGAATGTTAATCTGAAAAATTCTATTGTTCCATTTAAAGGGAAAATTCATGCGACTTATATTTGTATGCCAGGTCTACAATGAATCTTGATCCAAATGGGTGTGCAAGAGGCAAGAGTATCAATAAGTACAGAGGAGATACGCTCAAATCCCGCCCGCGTTCATCAGGCTTGGTCTGAGATCCCTTTGGTAGGTAACCTCGGCCAGGACACCATCGTGCCGTGAGTTGTATCTTTTAATTCGTTATGCGAAATTTATTGTAGTGGGCCCTTGGGCTGGAGAAAAGAACCAACCCACGACACTGCAATGCCAGCGCATTCACACGTCCTCAAACAAGGCCGAGGGGCCTTGAAACCCAGTGGGTAGGAATATTGCACTAAACATGTCCCAGCATCTTTAACAAGTTCCGGACTTTGTGTTGCCCTCGGATATCAATATCCTTTGGACTTGCTTTTGACTTACATATTGGTGGTTTACCACCAAATGATATTCGATTCCCTTTGTGTACTTGGAAGTTGTTACCTAACATCATTTTGCGGGGGATTCTGATCTGCACCCCAAAGCAAGTGCTGCCTTAGTGTCTTCCAGTAAATGGATTTTTGATTTCGCGTGATTGGCTGCTTAGCTAGTCTGTGTCTATCCATCTGAGCCATAATATTTACGGTGCCTCAAGAGAGTAGTATCTATAACGTGCATAAAGAGCTCACCAGCAGGGACTGCTTCCGACAGAAAAAAGTCAAATAGAACGACCGAATGCAATATTGAGAATCGCTTGCTACCATTTTAAATTAAATATCTTCTTAACCTTATATATGTTTCTCTTTTTTTTATAGGGTTGTGTGCTTAGTTTGCCACTGACGGCCAATTTATCAATTTTATACTTTTTTTTTAGAATAGTACAACGTATTAGGAGAAAGATGCCCACCAAAAAAAAAAAACCAGAGAGGAGAAAACTTAGGTCAGATGCCAGACCGACACATCTGTGTTCCATATGTCATGAGGGCACGGATGAAAAGTCCAGCAAGATATTGCCGTGTATTCATCGTCTCCACCAAATATGTAGGGTCCAGTTACGTCAGACATCCTCGAGATGCCCTCTCTGCCGTTAACCCCTAAAGCCAACATCCACCGAGTCAGTGCAGAATTCGCCTCCCATCGCTTGCGGAGCAGTGCCTATAAGCGGGCTCAGCCAATCAAACCCAATGGCTACGCTGTTACTCCCCTTGTCACAGGTATTCTTGCTGGGAGCCTTCGGTCCCATATAGCCCACTGGCTAAGCAGGCGTGAGCACCGCCTGCTTAGCCAGTGGGTCCCAAAAGCCGCCAAGTGAGAATGCGGCTGCCAGAATATCCGATGTAATCACCTATTTCATTCGCATCCATAACTTTGCACCTAATTTTTATTTACAATCTCTTTCTCCGCGCTACCGTTGGGGCTCCTTGCTGCTTCCATTTGTCCACCTTATCCGTACCAGACCCCCGTTTCACAGAACCTCGATCATCGTGCAGGTTTGAATAGTTCCTTCAAGACGCGTGTTCTACTTTGAATTTTTTTCCCACTCCAATTTCCCAAAATTTCGAAGAGTTCCTTAATTTCGAATAGTTCCTTAAGGCGCGTATTCTATTTTGAATTTTCTTCCTACTTCAATTTCCCAAAATTTTGAAGAGCTCTTTAGTTTCATATATTCTTAATAACTTGAATTTTCTTTCCACTCCAATTCGCCAAAGTTTGCCCTTCAAAATATATTCCCAAGGCCTTTAATCACTCTGGTTTGTATTCCACCTCGCCGTTTCACGTCAACGTCACGACCCTCTACGTGGTGTTGTGTTAGAAGCATAGTATACTCAAATAGTAGCCACACCTTTCATTTACTCTGTGTTGCACACTTTTTGAATTTTCCCAGGGGCACGTCAGCTGATCCGGGGCATGACAGCTGATCCCATGTTTCGCGCGCTCAAGAAACAAAGCAAAACGCAAATAAAATTTCCGACGCACGTGTTCTTTTACGCATTTCAGAACATAGGAGTGCTGCCAAATCCTAACAAAAAACTAAAAGATTGCATGGAACGAATTTGTTTTTCTGCAATGTTATTGATTTTTTAGCTCTGGTAGCCCTGAAATCTCTCATCGAAGTATATGTTTATATTCGCGCCATTTCTCGCATCAGCGTTTACCATCTACCTGCTACTGAAGATTTATAGCTCGCTGTTCGGCTTGTGTTCGAATTTTTCCGGAGGGTTGATCGAGTGTGGTTACTAGTTGAGTATACTATGGTTAGAAGTAAAGTCAATGTAGACAACATACTGTAGTTTGCCTAAGAATTAATACAGCGCCTGGACACGCATTTAGGTGAGGCAAAGAGTGCCGGAATATTAGGCATACTGACCCTTTTTAGTATATCCAAAATATAATAGGCAGATTGCCAGACTATTAGGTGATATGGCCGGGTTGTTAAGAGGCAGTAATGCCAGTATAGAAAAAAAGTATAAGACGAGGGCCGTCTTGAGCTGTATAGAACAACTGTATTTTTCTTATCATTGCTTAGCTTATTTATACAAAATTTGTCTGCTTGTCCTTGACAAGCTAAAATCCATAAGAAAAGCTATTATAAAAAAATTCTTATGCTAAAAATGCATTGCTAAAGTGAATGTGCATCGCATAGTATTTTACAAAAAATTACTCATTTAAATCTATAAAGAAAAAATTGTACACATTGGAAATGCATCTATAACATTCTACTAGTAATATGAGGTACTCATGTGTATTCCAACTATTCCTAAAAAATATTTATTGGATTCTCCATATGGGAATTCAAATGCATTTAGCCATAAAGCGGAAATCTTTCCATTGTTTGTAAACTGAAAATCTTTAATCGAAAACGATTCTTTGTCTTTGAGCGCGAAGACAATGTATTGGCATAGTCAAAGTCAGGTAAAATTAGTAAACAAACGTTTTTAAGAGTTTTGTAAAATAATTTTCCAAAACCCTACTAAAATTGCGACCTGTCTGTCCGTCTGTCTGTCCGTCCGTGTATCACAGCACTTCTTCTCGCAAACTATTTAAGCTAGAAACATCAAATTTTACATGCAGCTGTAAAGTGGTGCTCTCTTCAAAGTTGAACCACAAAAAATTTTTTAATAAGGTATCTAAGGGGGTCTCCGCAAATAGGGGAGTGGCCCCTGAAAAAAAATTCATCAAAGGTAGCCGATATGAAAGGTCTTGATGAGAACTTTTCAAAACAGGTCTTAATTTGATACTTTTTGCTTCGAGGGGCGCACAGGGAGGGGAAATACACGAAATATATTTATCGCCCCCCCCTCACAATTGGACACCTGCAATTCGAAGAATCTGAAAAAAATTATGGAGGTAGGTGTTTATGAGGACCAGAACGACAAATATCTCAGAGGTCAAAATATTCGATATTCGAATTTCACATTTTCCCCAATAAAATCGCATCGGTACCCTTAAACCGAACGAAATTCATTATTTAAGTAGTCCTACAAAAGGTTCTTAAATTTTGTAAGTTTGATGAAAATCGAATGATATGCACGGAAGTTATAGCCGTTTGAAATTCCTCCAATTACACATGATTTCGGTATTATATGGACTTTCCATCGAATCAGTCACTACAGTTTTGACTTTATCTTCTTGAAATTTCCGAATAAGGTCAATAACATTAATATTTTTGAGAATTTATGATTTGAGTGATTTTGTTGGTTTGCAACAAAATGGTGACCGTTGAAAGTAGAAAAACAATGGATTTTCTTCTACACGTGCACATCTCTTTGACGTATTTCTTGACGTTATTCATAGCTGGCGACTGCATTTCTGAGAAGTTCGGTACAAAACCCTTTTGACATGAGCGTGGGTATGTTTACCCAACTTGTTTGTTTACTATAATGTTCTGGCGCATGCCGTGTGTGTAATGTGATCTTTTTAGCAAAATTTTTTTTTTGTGGTAAGTAGGTGAATGCTATTTATGCATAGAGTGTAGGACTCCCATGCGCGTCTAGACTACCCACTAAACACTTCCCCTGTCAACCTGTAAACCCAGCCTAGAACCGTTTGACACATTGATCAAATGAATCAAATCAAATAAATAGCAGATTGGAAATGTATTTGAATTAGATGTAGAATTTGAATATGAATTTGAATTGGAATTTCAACTGAATAATGAAATGTGGATTCATTGCATTTAGAATTTGAATTGGATTTTGAAATGTAAATTTAGAAAGTTTTCCTATATACGCTACAGTAGGTAATCCAGGAATTCCCCCTTACTCTGACGTTTACCTTCGAAGCTTAACAGTCCTCCACTGTCCCAGCAAAATTTTCATACTCAGTTTACCGAATTACTTCCAATAGTCTTTCAATCACTCACTCACTAAGTTTGCGGTTTACACTAACACCTTAAAATATTTCCCGGCCGCAGCTATAATCTTTTCACAATCACTACATTCTTCTGTTATATAATTTTACGGAAGATTCGCATCTAAATACTGTTGCGATCACTTCGCGCGCAAGTTAACTACCAACAAACACTTTCACGGTATCGATTATTATCCAAACAAGTTGGGTGAACAGACCTACGCTCATGTCAGAAGGGTTTTGTATTCAATTTACAAAATGCAGTCACCAAATCGAATAAAATCAAGAAACATGTCAAAGATGATTTTATTGGAAAAAATATGAAATTCGAAGATCATACTATTATTAACAAAGTTGAAAAAATTTTGACTTCTGAGGTTTTTATTATTGTTATACTCATAAATCTCTCCCTTGATAATTATTTCATTATTTCGCGAGGGAGGAAACACATTTTTCATGAATTCCCCCCCTGTGCCCCCACTGAAGCAAAAACTGAGAGTTTAAGAACTGTTTTGAAAAGCTCCCATAAAAACTTTCATTTCATACTCATATCGGCTACGTTTGATGAATTTTTTTTTTCAGGGGCCACTCTCCTGTACTGTTATCATCGATTAATGGCCAATTTTTTCGAATCCTAGAATGGTTACAAAGCATGTTTGCTAGGAGCTCTCTCCCACCTCCTTGACTTGTTTCACTTATGAGTATTAATTGTAGGTACTCATCTTCAGTCATTCATTAATTTGAATCAGGTGTTCAAAGCACGCACCTTAAACGTTGAAGTTGGGAAAAAATAACTCAAAATTATTCAATCTTCGCATTTAAAACAGCCACTATTGTGTTTTACGATTACTGATACCACTAGCTGAACCGATTCTCAAAGATATTCATGACACCTATCATTCCTGAAACTTTCATGCGAATCCTAGCAAAACTGTAGTGCCTGAGTCGGTAAAAAGCGCATGTTGTTCCATAGCCATATGTAGCCATAGTAATAAATGCAGCGCATATTGTTCCATAGTAATACAGGAAAATTCAAATCACTATAACTTCGCTAAATATGATTCAATCTTTATGAAACTTTCAGGATATATCAATCCTACAAATAGTCATCTGTGTGCTGAATAGAATTTAAGGGTACCGTTAAGATTTTATTCAAGAAAACATAAAATCGATCAATCATACTATTACTAACAAAGTTGAGTGAATTGCGACTTCTCACGTATTTGTTGTTGTTGTACTCACCAAGGCCTACATTCCTGATTTTTTTCAGATTTTTCGGATCACAGGTGTCCAATCGCGAGGGGGGGGGACACAAATTGTTCGCGTATTTCCCCTCCCTGTGCGCCCCTCGAAGCAAACTTTGAAAAACCAAGACCTGTTTTGAAAACCTTTCATTTGATACCCATATCGGCTACCTTCAATGAAATTTTTTTTTCGGGGGGTCACTCCCCTATATGGGGAGACCCCCCTTAAATACCTTATAAATTTTTTTATGTAGTTGAACTTTGAAGAGAACACCACTTTACACCTACATACAAAATTTGATGATTCTAGCTCAAGTAGTTTCCGAGAAAAACTGCTGTGACACACGGACGGACGGACGGACGGACGGATAGACAGACGGACAGACAGGACGCGATTTTAGTAGGGTTTTGTAAAATTATTTTACAAAACCCTGAAAAGAGACCCGCTCATTGGGTTCGTTCCCTTAAATAGATGCGTAACAATGGAGGTTGTCCGCTAATCGAAAGGACGATGACCGGCCATCCACTTTTCTTTTCTAATCCCCAATTAGCAACATAGTCTTTTCCGTCGCAGTTTCCCAAACTGACGACTGCTTGCGCTTAGCGCAAGCTCGAACCAATCTCGAATCAATATATGGAGCATCGCAATTTGTTCGAGTCTCGATCAATTCTTCAACTGTGTAATGATTATTATCGATCGTCCGTTGAGATTTCCCAAGGAAATCTAAACCGACCTCTCATCGGTTATTTAGACGTGAAGTCTGAGTCGTGCCAACGAATGGTACTCAATTGGTCAACCAGTCCTTGCGCTCGTAATCCATTACGCGGTGGCTGCTTGCCGGCCAGCTAGTTCTGAGAGGATTTCGGTTGCAGGTCTTTTAAATGGATAACGCTCGATTACATTCGTGCCCGTTATAAACGCGTCTAAAATCCAACCATACGGAAAAGAAACCTATTTCTACTGTATTCCGTATTTACCTTCAATTCAGTCAAACAACAACAACAACAAAACTTGATCTAATTGCGCGTTCCCGAAATTGTTTTACCGACGTGGTACCGGAAAATATACTACTCTAACGCAAAGTTCAAAAACAAAAAACATCAAAACAAACTATGATACCGCGTTCTGAAACCAAACCGGGAATGTATGAAATATTTCGGGTTCAATCCTTTTTAGTTTTACATTTTCATCTGGCATAACCTTCCTTCAAAAACGCATCTATGTACACCAACTTTTTTGTTTTACTGTTTAAAATACTTTGCTCAGCAGTTCCTATCGATTCTTATCAATTTATTTACCGTCTTACATAGTCCTGTACTGTCCTAAATGTTTGTTATCCTAACCAGTCTCAGTAAGTACACATTCATCACTTTTTCAGTAACTATCACTATAACTGTGTTGTGTTTAGAGTAAATACGTTGACTAAGTGTCTAAAAATAAAATTATTTAAAAATTTAGCAGCGGAAATTCTACCAAAAAAAAGTGCAATGAAATAAATAATCTGGATACTTTCAAAATTTGGAATTCTAGCTAATTTCTTTGTAAAGTCAATTGGATCGAACTTGGTTTATGTAGGCGTATAACTTTTCATTGGTTATTAGTCCTGCAATCTTTTCAACATTTACTGACTCCTCAATAGGAAATTAATTCTTTGCCCAGACTTAATAAACTATTGAACAATCTTGGTTTATAAATAATTCATCAACATTCTAAAACTTCGAATAATTAAGAACTATAAAACAAATTTGCGAAATCATTATAATGTAATAAACAATGCTTGATGCAGGCATTTGAAACGGAAGAACCATTTAAATTCTCAGTTCTTAAACTGTCAAATATGATCATGCTAATTATTAATAGGAAGTTTTCTTATTTTTGAAAAATCTCAAAATAAAAAATAATTTTTAATTAGTTGCTTGAATAGATATTAAACAAGTTGGGTAAACAGACCTACGCTCATGTCAGAAGGGTTTTGTATTCAATTTTCAAAATGCAGGCACCAGATTGAATAAAGTCAAGAAGCATGTCAATGACGATTTTATTGGAGAAAATATGAAATTCAAAGATCATACAATTATTAGCAAAGTTGAACGAATTTAGACTTTTGAGGTTTTTGTTATTGTTATACTCATAAATATCTCCCTTGATAATTATTTCAGATGTCCATTCGTGAGGGAGGAAACCACATTTTTCATGTATTTCCCCCCCTGTGCCCCACTGAAGCAGAAACTGACAGTTTAAGAACTGTTTTGAAAAGCTCCCATGAAAACCTTCATTTCATACTCATATCGGCTACGTTTGATGAATTTTTTTTCAGGGGCCACTCTCCTGTACTGTTATCATCGATTCATGGCCATTTTTTCGAATCCTAGAGTTGTTACAAAGCCCATTTGCTAGGAACTCTCTCCCGCCTCCTTGACTTGTTTCACTTATGAGTATTAATTGCAGGTACTCATCTTCAGTCATTCATTAAATTGAATCAAGTGTTCAAAGCATGGACCTTGAACTTTGAAGTTGGGAAAAAATAACTCAAAATTATTCAATCTTTGCCTTTAAAACAGCCACCATTTTGTTTTACGATTACTGATACCACTAGCTGAACCGATTCTCAAAGATATATGTACATGACACCTATCATTCCTGAAATTTTCATGCAAATCCTAGCAAAACTGTAGTGGCTGAGTCGGTAAAAAGCGCATATTGTTCCATAGCCATATGTTGCCATAGTAATAAATGCAGCGCATATTGTTCCATAGTAATACAGGAAAATTCAAACCGCTATAACTTCACTAAATATAATTCAATCTTTATGAAACTTGCAGGGTATATCAATCTTATGAATAGTCTTCTGTGTACTGAATTTCATTGAATTTAAGGGTACCGTTAAGATTTTATTCAAGAAAACATAAAATCGATAAATCATACTATTACTAACAAAGTTGAGTGAATTGCGACTTCTCACGTATTTGTTGTTGTTGTACTCACCAAGGCCTACATTCCTGATTTTTTTCAGATTTTTCGGATCACAGGTGTCCAATCGCGAGGGGGGGGGACACAAATTGTTCGTGTATTTCCCCTCCCTGTGCGCCCCTCGAAGCAAACTTTGCCAAACCAAGACCTGTTTTGAAAAGTTCTCATCAAGACCTTTCATTTGATACCCATATCGGCTACCTTCAATGAAATTTTTTTTTTGGGGGGTCACTCCACTCTATGGGGAGACCCCCCTTAAATACATTATAAATTTTTTTTATAATTGAACTTTGAAGAGAGCACCAGTTTACACCTACATACAAAATTTGATGCTTCTAGCTTAAGTAGTTTCCGAGAAAAACTGCTGTGACACACGGATGGACGGACGGACGGACGGACGGACGGACGGACAGACAGACGGACAGACGGACAGACAGGACGCGATTTTAGAAGGGTTTTGTAAAATTATTTTACAAAACCCTAAAAATCGAAAAATTGTCAGGTTCCTTCTAAGTTATATGTAGTATTTTCATTTATCCAATGAAACTGAATTCTTTGTAGGAATTATTGCTTTCTTCTAGACAGAACTTCTTAATTTTGGCACGTAAGCGTTTGCCAAAATTTTCCGTTTCGTTTAAAGTTACATGTTTTTTGCTGATGCAGGGGATAACGACAGACGTCGCCGCTGATTCACTTATTTGACTATACTTACGATAGTTATATATATCTTTTTCTTTAACTTTATACAAAAAATTTCAACACAAAACTGTTACAGACGCAACACGCACCTTACTTGGTTGCAGAGAGCGCCTCCTTTTTGATCCACCGATTTAAGTTGAAATTTTAGGATGTTATATTTTCCTCCTCGGTACACGGCAATTTCCCTCAAATTCTTTGGGTTCCTTTAGTTTTCTTGCAGTCACTACGTACAGCTGGATCCGCGCGACACAAAGCATGCAAAACACACAAAATCGCAAAAAAGCAGATTAGCGCGCAAGCAAACTTTTCTTTTAAGGGGGGAACACAAACGGTGCTTCTGTCTGTGCCACATTACCAACAATTGATGTGGCTGCGTGATATATTCTTTGGGTAGGTACTGTTCTTCCTCTTTGTGACAATATGCAGAATTCACGCTTTTCCGACCTTGCCTATGCAATTTTTCTCACGTCCAACGTCAATTTGCACAGTCAAATGTTCGCTTGTACGATTCACTTTCCCGACTTTATATGGAGGTGTCGCTGTAAATTTTATGTCAATACTGGTCGGAACTATAAAAGTGAAACGTGGGGGCTACTTCGGTGCTTTCTACCCGTATTTGGCTTTTTTGTCAAGGTGATTAGTCGCCAAACAAATACTTCCCGTGTAATTTTCGTAAATTGTGAACGCCGACACTTGTAAACAAATTTATCCACGGAATACGAGCGCTGATGCGGTGTTGCACTCCAAATTGTTCGAACCAAATCACAAAAAAAAACCTTCTTTTGTTTTTTTATTTTCTCCTTTGAAATTCCCTTGTCGAAGCACTCTTCGTTTCCCAATTTCGTTGGGTGCGAGTCGACAAACAACAAATAGATGTGCAAAGCCTTCGTTAGGTGCAAGCCGGCACACAACATGTTGGTATGAGTGAATATTCTTTAAGAATCGGAATTAACTCGATGCCTTATAGGGCGTACATTACAATTCCCCCTCAAAATCGAATTAATTCTGATCGGACTCTCAGCTGTGCAACGCATGGTTGGAATACGGATGTTTGTTCTGGGAGATTTCTATCATTCAGAAGAAAAAAAAATGTTAAGGACCACATTCGAAAAGAACATGAATGAGAAATCATATGAGATGGCTGCGTTCGGTTCCAGCACTGTCACTGGTATGCAACGTAGTGTATGGTGTGGGCTTAGTTCTCGGATGACTTCCCCGACAAAAAAACAAAAATTGCAAGGAAAGAAAATGGGTTAACGCCGTAGATCCTTGGCGTGATAAACTCCAACTTTCTTGCCTCGTAGATCCGTGATAAAATATCGTGCAGGACTTATTACCTTGTGGATTCGACATTTCAAAAATTGACGTTCCAGTTTGGCATTATAATGTGTGGCCGCATTGCTCTGTTGGAAGTTCCGCCCAAAAGACCTCTTCTCCTTCTTTGAATTCTGGTACTCGGATTGAAGATTATAACGCTCCTCGTTTGCGAGTCGCGAGTCCTCGATTTTGGATCTTATTAGGTCGCGTAGAAGTCGGAGTCTATCATGCGATTCCTCGACTTCTACTTGATCTTGGAGACAACCCATCTGACGAAGTAGCTGATACGACTTTCCGTGGTGCAGTATCAATTCTCCAAACACAGCAAAATACGGGGATATTCCTGTGGCAGTGTGGTATGAGGACCACAGAGCACACGTGATGTCTGATAACTTTTGGTCTCAGTCTTTCTTGTTCGGATCCGTGTAAGCTCATATAGCAGCTATTAGGGTACCATTTAATCGTTTGGAATCGTTTGCTTGTGGGGAATAAATCGCCGTTCTTTGATGTGTGACTCCATATTTAGCCATGAGTTCACAAGACTTAACGGATTTAAACTGGACTTTGTTCTCGGACACGATGTACTCCGGGACTAAAAATACGTGGAAGACGCGCTACTCAATAAGTGTTGATAGTTTGGATAGGTTCGATAATCGGAAATTTTGACAGCTGATTCAGCACAATGACAGCTCCAATATGACTGGACTTAGACCTTGGATGAGGGCCTATGAGGTCTATGTATAAACGCTGCAATATACGTTCGAGTATGTTGAGTTTAGCCATGGGAGGTTGGAGAACAGTTTTCGGGGCTTTGGTGCACTTGCATGTTTCACAGGTGGCCAACAGAAATAGATTCTTAACCGCCTAAGCGTCCTACCGTAACCGACATGTGCACTCAGTGGATGGTCATGGGCACGTCTGATTGAATCAGTCGTCATATCCTCGGGTACCCATAATTCTCACTGTTCTCCTTCCAGTACGGTACTTTCTGTGGTGTCTCCCACTCGCTTATGCACATAGTTATCGGAGACCTTCAAGTCGGGCAGCTGTGGGAGTTGGCTTTCAATGTTGCGCTTCAACTGCGTGTAGCCGGAATACATAAAGGCGTGATGATCTAAGTCAATTAGAATCGGATTATCGACATCCTGACTCAACTCGACTCCTTCCGGAGAGAACATCCTTGATGGAGTATCTGGGACCACATTTTGCGTTCCCTTACGGTGTTTAATCTCGAATTCGAAGGCTTGTAGTTTCAATGCACACCTCACCGGGCGTCCGTGTAAATCGGACTGATTAATCAACCATTTTAGAGATGCATGATCCGTAATTATTTCGAATGGAACTTCTACGTATGCTCGGAAACGCGTCACCGTCAGCAGCGCTGCCAGATATTTCTGTTCCGAGACCGTATAGTTCCTCTGCGCCGAACTCAACTTGCGAGATATGAAGGCTATAGGCATTTTCTCTCCATGTTGACTTGTGTCACAATGGATTGAGAACGGTTTGACAAAGTCCGGACTGTGGAGAATGGGAGCGGTTGCCTTCGAAATCTTGCAAGGCGGGCTCGGACCAGACAAACTTACGTCCTTTTTGAAGCATGTCTATCAGTGGCGTGGTGATGGCTTCGTAATTTTTCACGAAGCGTTGATACTATCCACACAGACCGAAAAAGCGACGTAGTTGCTTGGTGGAACTTGGCAACGGAAAAGTGTCGATAGCTTTGGTCTTCTCTGGATCAGTTCTAATGGTTCCATGACCGATAATGTGGCCCAAGTACTTTACCTCTATCATGACGAACTGACTTTTCTTATTGTTGATTGTTAATCCAGCCTTCCTGATCTGCAGAGCTACCTCTTGCAGCAATATGATGTGCTCGTTGAAGGTCTCCAAAATGAGCAGTAAGTCGTCAAGGTAAACGAGCACTTGATATCATAGGTGTGGTGGTATCACTTTATCCAGGAGATGAGTCATTGTCTGAAGAGCATTACAAAGTCTGAAAGGCATGGTGACAAAATGGTCCGGCGGACGTCCAGGGACAGTAAACGCTGTCTTATCTTTAGAGGCGGGGTCTAGCGGGGGAAGCGGATATGCATCCTTTATGGTCACTGCATTCAGCCGTCATGCATCGAAACATAAACTAGCCTTTTTGGGTTTAACTACTAGGGTCACGGGTGACGCCCAGGTGCTTTGTGATTCTTCGATGACGCCTAATTGTAGCATGCGATCAACTTCGGTATATAGCAACTTTTCCTTCACCGGTGGCCGTTGTTTGACTGGTTTAGCATTGCCAACGTCAATAATGTGTGACACTTAGGTAGTCCTGCCAAGTCCTTCCTTCTCATGCGACAGAAAAGCTACTACAGCCGCCGCTAGTCGTCCCAGTTGTGCTGGGTCTAAACTGTGTTAAAAAGGGTGTGGTGTGGATGTAGAATCCTCCACTGTATCGATGGAGGTAAGTAGTGGGTTTGTGAATAGGCCAGGTGCAAGATCGAATTTTTGAACGTAGGCCACCCCGAGATATAAATTCTGGGTCAGTGCAGGGATAATGTAGAATTCTATAGGCATGGTTACTCCCTTAAAGGTAATATCGGTGAGGAGTTATCCCTTAATGTAATGGCGGGTTCCATCTGCGGTATTAAAGCTAGTGGTGAAGCGTTTGATCCAATACTGGTGTTGTTTCCAGCCTGTCTTGCAAAGTCAGACAATATGCTGCTGGCACTGGCACCAGTGTCTATTAGGCTTATCATCTGCTTTTGCAAGACAGTTACGGTTGCATAGGGCTGAACATCATCCTTGACAAGTTCATCTAGCTTAATTGACCGAATCAGCGGTCTAGCTTGTCTCACTCTCCGCCAGAAGCTGCACATTCGGAGGGTGGATCGCTTCTTTCTCGGGTGTGGGGTAGGGATAATCTCTTCATTGAAGATACGCTGTCTCGCAGCCTGATACTCTCGCATTCGTACATGGTATGGTTTCATGTGCCAAGTTGGAGACTTCCGAGGGTAGAGCGTCTAGTGGATTGAGCTCGACGGTTTTTGGGGTTTTGTACTAAAATACAAAACCCTATTGCAATCACGACCTGTGTCCGTCTGTCCGTCCGTCCGTCCGTCCGTCCGTCTGTATGTCACAGCACTTTTTCTCCGAAACTATAGAAGCTACAGCCATGAAACTTTGTGGAAAGGTCAGAAGTAGTGACTTCTTGAAAGTTCATCTGTGGAACAATTTTTCAAAGGGGTTTAAGGGGGGTCTCCCCATATAAGGAGGTGACCCCTCAAAAAAAAAATTTCACCATTGATAGTCGAGTAGGGTGTCATTGAAAAGGTCTCAACGAGATCTTTTCAAAACAAGTCTTAAAATTGCCTTATGAGTACCGAGGGGGGCAGGGGAAGGCGAAATGTACGAACTTTTCGCGTACCCCCCCCCCCCCTCGCGATTGGACACCTTCCATCCGAAAAATCTGAAAAAAATCATGGATGTAGGCCTTTGTGAGTACAACAACAACAAATACATGAGAAGTCGAAATTCGCTCAACTTTGTTAGTAATAGTATGATTTATTGATTTTATGTTTTCTTGAATAAAATCTAGACGGTACCCTTAAATTCAATAAAATTTGAATTTTCTTACATTACTATGGAACGATATGCCCTGTATTACTATGGAAACATATGGCTATGGAGATATATTTACCGACTTAGACACTACAGCTTTGCTAGGATTTGCATGAAAATTTCAGGAATGATAGGTATCATGAATATGAGTACATACAATTGAAACAAGTCAAAAAGGCAGGAGAGAGCTCCTAGCAAAAGGGCTTTGTAACCACTCTAAGATTCGAAAAAATAGGCCATGAATCGATGATTACAGTAGAGAGGAGTGGCCCCTGAAAAAAAATTTCATGAAAGGTAGCTGATATGAGTATCAACTGAAAGTTCTCTATGATAGCTTTTCAAAACAGTTCTTAAACTGACATTTTTTGCTTCAGTGGGGGCACAGGGGGGGGGAGGAGTACATGAAATATGTGTTACCTCCCTCGGAAATGGACACCCTTGATCTTAAAAAATCTGAACTAATTATCAAGGGGGATATTTGTGGGTATAACTATAACAAATACCTCAGAAGTCAAAATTCTTTCAACGTTGCTAATAATAGTATGATCCTCGAACATGACATGTTTCTTGACTTTATTCGTTACTGGTTACTGCATTTTGTAAGTTGAGTACAAAACCCTTCTGACATGAGCATAGGTCTGTCTACCCAACTTGTTTTGCTCTGATTCTACAAGTGTCGCCAGGTGTTGTGCATACTCGCTGTCCCGTTTTTTTTATCTGGGGCAGTCCTTACAATTTGGGACGTATGTGTCTGCCTTGCCACAGCGATAACAGAATACGGTAAGTTCCAACGGACATGAATAGAATTCTTGGTCGGCCGGTCACTTCGTCAATTTCTACTACTTCTGTTTCACTAGTAATCCTGGGAACGGTGAGCAGGCTGGTCGGTCTCTCTGGGAGGGTTTGAACTAACGTTTCAAAGGGGGCATACCCTGCAGGATCAGGCTGTAGCTCATGTACGAAGCATTGATCTGGACGCTCTCTACAAGGGAAAGAGGGTGTTGTATTCGCAGCACGACGCTGCCTCTGGAGGATAGCCTCCATGACCCTTGCAGAAGATCGTACCGCTCCAATGGTATCACTGGGGCGTAAGCCATACGTTCCCTCAGTTCGGGACGTAATCCGCATCAGAGGATTTCCAGAAGGCCGGCCTCTGAAATAGGACTGACTAGTCGCTCTACCATGCCACGTAACGAAACATAGTATTCGTCCATGGTCTCGTGCTGTAACTGATAACGGCTTTGAAGCTGTTGCTTATTTAGGGTATCACTTTCTCCTGTCGAGAATTCTTCCATATCGGCTTGTTTGAGGGTATCCTAGTCATAATGGGAATTGGCATCTACTATCCCCCAGAATCAGGATTGCGCGTTACCTGTGAATAGTAATAAAGTCGCCATCAAGAGAGGGCATTGTGAGGTGTTCTACTTTCCTTAGAAATCAGTCTATAGAATAGGGATCGTTATTTCCCGTGAAAGTTAGCTTGCATTGGGCAATAAATTGGGCGGCTTAATGTGAGGGAATTTTACTTCTTCTACTGGTCGTCTATTCCGTCGGAGCTGAAAGGATACGTTGCTGGGGTGTAGGATGATATATGGCCCTTACAGGTCTCGAACTTGCTGGCACTTGTACTGCAGGAAAGTGATGCGCTTCTGTTTCAGTAGTGACCGCGGTTGTTGAGTCATACCGAAAAGATGTTATAGGGCCTGCCTGTCCGGAACGCTCCTCGTTAGGGATTTGTAGTGAATCAGGATTAATATACAGGGTCTGTATAATAAGTAGGACTGAGCCTGCCCCGTGCCGTCAAAGCGTCTGCTAACCGGTATCTGGTGCTGTAGTGGTAGTGGGGGTCTACGTTAAGGGAACCCGGCTGCAGCAGTTGCCTGTTCAGCTATGTCGTCGGAGTGAAAATGGAGCGTACGATCGAGCAACCGAACCAGAGTTTTTTAACCACGTTATTATAGGAGACGAGACGTGGGTTTTCGAATACGATCCTGAGACGAAGCGGCAGAGTTAGGAGTGGTACACACTGGGGTCACCATGCTTTTTTCGGTCATGGTGACATGCATAAATCGAAGGTGAAGTCGATACTCATTGCTTTCTTTGACGTGAAAGGTATTGTTCACAAAGAGTTTGTGCCATCCGGCCAAACTGTAAACGGCTAGTACTATAGAACGGTGCTCCGTTGACTAACCGCCCGGGTTCACCGAGTCCGTCCGAGGATTGCCAATTCGTGGATCCTCCATCACGACAATGCTCCGTCGCACTCCTGCCTGCTCGTCACCGAGCAGTTGGCCAAACAGTGGAGGGCAACGTTGCCACAGCCTCCTTACAGCCCGGATATAGCACCAGCGGACTTCTTTCTGTTCCCCAAGATCAAGAGACACCTTAAGGACGCGGTTTGAGACTCTGGAAAACGTTCAACGAACTACGACGAGGGCTATAGACAGCATTGAGGTTGCCGACTTCCAGGGAGCGTTCGGGGATTGAAAAATCCGATATCAGCGTGTTATCGACTCCAATGGGGACTACTTTGAAGGTTTCTAAAGAAAAATTGTAAATATTGTAGCAACCACGGGTGTCACCGCAGTTGCAGACATTAAGAATTGGCAGAGGGGTGTGTAGCCCGGAGTGGCATACTGAGACCGGCTAGCGCTCAGTCGTGTTGTGGGTCTTCCGGGACACCCTCTGCTCGTGCTGAGCCACCTTACATAAAATAATAAGCACAAAGGGAAAAGGATGGGAAAGGAGAGGTCACATTCAAAAATGAAAAGTAATCATTTTAACACTTCATGTTTTGTATTTTTTTCTTCAACAAGTTTACAAGGCACCAATTTATTAAACAAAAAAAATTCAATTCTATAGGCCCGCTTTCTTCCTTTTACAAATTTTAATTTGTTTCAACGATAAAAATAAATGAAAATTTACTTTCAATTAATGCTACTACTAACATTTAAACCAAGAAAACGATCAATTAATGAATTTACTTGCAATATCATAAGAAAAATCGAGAAAGAAAAAAAAACAGAATTAAAAACTACTCACCCTTTTTTACGGCTGCGGAGCGCTCTGCAACAGAAGGGGAACTGGGCAACTACCAAAAATATTGAAAAACATTAATAAATTAATTTAACTCGGTTACTAATATTGTTTATTGCTAAGGGCCGTTTGATAACGAGTTGTTTTAGTTCTTAAATGTTCAGAGTATTTCTGATTTATTTTCACTCCACGAAGAGACACAACTAGCTTTATCCACATGAAACAAAGGAATTTTCTCGTCAATGTATCTAAACACCTTCCACTTTTTCGTAATTTTAAATGGATTTATTCATTATCTACGAGACCCACTCGAATCGCCAAAACTACACTTCTAATGCAATAAATTGCACGTCGTTTCTAAGTATCCTATGCACTTTCACGACCGCTAATCACTTTGGGTCATTAATCCAAACCAAACCACTGACACCATTGACACACTTCCTTGAATTGTTAATTCACAAAATCCTCTTTTTCTTCAAAAACAGCATGTTGAACAATCCATTCCGTAAATCAACTCCACAAAAAAAAAACGCGATAACTCCCTATTTCTTTCAAGATTAAATCACCACAAAAAATCTTTCCTCCCCGAATTAAAATTTAATTCACCGCCAACCGCAATCCCTATTGTTCTTTCCAAATTCAAAAATCGAATCTTCTCTCGAATTAACTATCTCGCACCGCACTGATTTTCTATCTCCCAGTCAAATCCTAACTGCCTCAATCCTCACCATTTAATTCCACATTTCACCTTTAGCCAATCCGATCCCGCAATCCTTTTTCATTTTCAAATTACCGCTGCCGCATCTGGGTATCGTAATCGAAGTTCATTACACTTCGATTCCGCTACACACACATCTTTTGTTCCATATCGACAAACTCAATAGTGTCCATTGTTTTACATATGGCAATTTGCACAATCCAAGAAGCGCTTGTTTGAATTCAAAGTGTCACATGTACATTGCGGAAGCTATTGGTTTTGCCGATACCCCAAAAAGAGTGCTTCCGTGCGCCCGGGGAAACTTGAACTCAGGGTTCCAGCAGACCCTCGATCGACAACTCACGACGCAGCTAATGATGCCATGGATTGTTGATCTCCCATTCATCTTATAAGCAACTTCAACGATGCATTTGGGCATGAGATTGAATTTTGTTAGTAGGGGAACGTGAATTAATTTTTGTTAGTATAAAACAAGTTGGGTAGACAGACCTATGCTCATGTCAGAAGGGTTTTGTACTCAACTTACAAAATGCAGTAACCAGTAACGAATAAAGTCAAGAAACATGTCATGTTCGAGGATCATACTATTATTAGCAACGTTGAAAGAATTTTGACTTCTGAGGTATTTGTTATAGTTATACCCACAAATATCCCCCTTGATAATTAGTTCAGATTTTTTAAGATCAAGGGTGTCCATTTCCGAGGGAGGTAACACATATTTCATGTACTCCTCCCCCCCCTGTGCCCCCACTGAAGCAAAAAATGTCAGTTTAAGAACTGTTTTGAAAAGCTATCATAGAGAACTTTCAGTTGATACTCATATCAGCTACCTTTCATGAAATTTTTTTTCAGGGGCCACTCCTCTCTACTGTAATCATCGATTCATGGCCTATTTTTTCGAATCTTAGAGTGGTTACAAAGCCCTTTTGCTAGGAGCTCTCTCCTGCCTTTTTGACTTGTTTCAATTGTATGTACTCATATTCATGATACCTATCATTCCTGAAATTTTCATGCAAATCCTAGCAAAGCTGTAGTGTCTAAGTCGGTAAATATATCTCCATAGCCATATGTTTCCATAGTAATACAGGGCATATTGTTCCATAGTAATGTAAGAAAATTCAAATCGCTATAACTTCGTTAAATACTATTCGATCTTTATGAAACTTTCAGAATATATATATATATATATATACGAGGTGTGTTCAAAAAGTATCGCGAATTTTGAATTTTCGTGGGTTACGTATATTCGAATTTCGATTTTCTTGTGGCGTTATGTTGGTACTCATGTCTGTCACTTATGCCGACAAGCTCGGCCATTTTGAATGTTCACTTAATTGGTGATAGCTGCTTTACTTGCACGTGTTTTCAATCGTCTTCGATTTTTACTTCTTCAAAAAAATGGATCAAAGAACGTGTATCAAATTTTGTGTGAAAAACGAAATTAAGTGCGCGGATGCATCCCGAATGTTGACTTGGCATACGGAGAAGCTACCTTGGATCGAAGCAACGTTTATCGGTGGTACAAAATGTTCTTAGAAGTCCGAGAAGATGTGAACGACGAAGAGCGTGCCGGACGCCCGAGCTGACAGTTTTCTTCGATTGCAGGGGCGTGGTGCATCATGAGTTCTTGCCACAGGGAAGAACGGTCAATAAGGAATATGACCTGCAAGTTATGCGCAATTTGCGCGAAGCAATCCACCAGAAACGCCCGGATTTGTGGGAGAACAAAAATTGGCTTTTGCACCACGATAACGCCCCTGCTCACACATCGTTGCTTGTGCGCGACTTTTTGGCCAAAAACAACACACTAATGATGCCGCAGCCACCGTATTCCCCAGATCTGGCCCCCTGTGACTTTTTCTTGTTTCCTAAACTGAAGAGGCCCATGAAAGGACGACGTTACGCTACGCTTGACGAGATAAAGACGGCATCGAAGGAGGAGCTGAACAAGATTAAAAGAACTGACTTTTTGAAGTGCTTCGAAGATTGGAAAAACCATTGGCACAGGTAAATAATATCTCATGGGGATTACTTTGAAGGGGACAAAATAGATATTCATGAATAAATAAATAATTTTTGAAAAAAAAACAAAATTCGCGATATTTTTTGAACACACCTCGTATATATATATATATATATATAAATAGTCATCTGTGTGCTAAATTTTATTGAATTTAAGGGTACCGTCTAGATTTTATTCAAGAAAACATAAAATCAATAAATCATACTATTACTAACAAAGTTGAGCGAATTTCGACTTCTCATGTATTTGTTGTTGTTGTACTCACAAAGGCCTACATCCACGATTTTTTCAGGTTTTTCGGATGGAAGGTGTCCAATCGCGAGGGGGGGGTACGCGAAAAGTTCGTACATTTCGCCTTCCCCTGCCCCCCTCGGTACTCATAAGGCAATTTTAAGACTTGTTTTGAAAAGATCTCGTTGAGACCTTTTCAATGACACCTTACTCGACTATCAATGGTGAAATTTTTTTTTTGTGGGGTCACCTCCTTATATGGGGAGACCCCCCTTAAACCCCTTTGAAAAATTTTCCCACAATTGAACTTTCAAGAAGTCACTACTTCTGACCTTTCCACAAAGTTTCATTGCTGTAGCTTCTATAGTTTCGGAGAAAAAGTGCTGTGACATACAGACGGACGGACGGACGGACGGACGGACGGACAGACGGACACAGGTCGTGATTGCAATAGGGTTTTGTATTTTAGTACAAAACCCTAAAAATGAAATTTGTTAGTGGGAATAGAATTAGTTAGTACGAAGGAAGGATTTAGGTTTGGTTGGGGAAAAGGTATTGAATAAAATTTGTTAGTGGGAATTAAACAATGGAATGTTGTTAGTGGGAAAATGGAAATTATTAGTATGTACTATTTTTTGTAGTTGGAAATAAGGGAAAAGGGTAGGATTGTGATGATGGGGAAGTAAAAATTAAAGGGAAAATGGAAAAAATGTTAATAAAGGAGTGCCCAAAGGAACGTGGCAATGTTACGGCGGCAATTGGAAGTTGCGAATGGGAGAAAGTTGGTACGCTGGAATTCGCAACAATATTTGGCAATAAAAGTTCCTGAGGTCAGTTCGTGGTTTTCGATCTCTCCTACTTTCCGTCTTCTGTGACAAAAGGTGGGACGAGTCCCACGAGTCCTCAAATCGTAGGGTGGTTCCTTCGCTATTACTTCTTGAAGGTTAGGTGGGGCGATGCGTCCCTGGGGTATTGGCTGGTTAGGGGTGTCTGTTCGAGTTAGCTTGTGTAAGGATAGCTGATACCTGCATGGTGGGCACACACTTTCAGTTTCTAACCAGGTTGTCATACACTCGGCGCGAAAATCATGGCTACAGCTAGTGCGAATCATCTGGACTGTTGCCTGCACTTCTCAGCAACAGATCGCACAATCAAGAGGCTTCACTGGCCCTTCTTGCCATTGTGAACTGCGGCGCACGGACATGTTGCAACCTCTATATACAATATGAACCTATTAAAAAATTTTTTTTTATAGGTTCTATGAACCTATTAAAAAAAATGTTTATGAATATCATAGAGTGCTCTCCTTTCCAGTAACAGTAAACCTTCCGAGGAATCACGTGGAGTGACTCAGTGATGACTAAGCACACTCTGCTACTCCTGGTCGCGGGAGCCTAGTACCGAAGTGCCAAGCGTTTCCGTATAGGACCCAAAAGTCAAAGGACTCTAAACTTCCCCCTTTAATACCGAGGCCCCATGTTGGGCGCCATTTGTAACAGTTATTATCGATCGTCCGATAAGATTTCCCAAGGAAATCTAAACCGACCTCTCAATCTCAATCGTTCAATCAGTCCGTGCGCTCGTAATCTATTTAGCGGTGGCTGCTTGTCGGGCAGCTAGTTCGGAGATGATTTCAGTCGCAGGTCTTTTAAATGGATAACGCTCGACATTAATTCAGCCACCATTACGTGCCCGTTTTAAACGCGCCTAAAATCCAACCATACGGAAAAGAAACCTATCTCTACTTTATTCCGTATTTAGCTTCAATTCAGTCACACAACAACAAAACTTGATCTAATTACGTGTTCCCAAATTTTTTTTTTTACCGACGTAGTACCAAAAAATACACTACTTTAATGCATACTTCAAAAAATCCTCCTCTAATAAAAAAAAACATCAAAACAAACTATGATACGGCGTACCGAAACCGAACCGGGAAAAGATGATGTTCAGAGGACCCTGAGTGAGCCTTACGGAAGGTCACTTACGGCCCTACCCTGTTCGACGGCTTACCTACTGTTGTTGTCACCTACCTGCGCAAAGAAAGGAACAAACTACTGGAAGGAAAGATCATGGTTTATTAACTTTAAATAATTTTTACTTCTTGAACATTCTTCTGGTCGAAATAAGGCTTTTTGATTTTTTTAATGTGATTTACAATGAATAAATAATTCTGAGAAAAATGTTCCCTTGCGAAGTAAAGATATGACCTTAAGTTAATACTCAGACATGGATTATGAGTGTTTTTTTTTAAAAGCCGTTTTCGGGTTCAATCCCTTTTAATTTTATATTTTCATCTGGCATAGCCTTCCTTCAAAAATGCATCTATGAACACCAATCTTTTTTTTTTACTGTTTAAAATATTTTGACCAGCAGTTCCTCTCGATTCTTATCAATTTCTTTACCGTCTCATCACTGATATACATTTATCAATCGCAACTACTCTTAGTCCTGTACTGTCCTAAATGTTTGTTATCCTAACCAGTCTGGGTAAGTACACATTCATCACTTTTTTTTAACAACTATCACTATAACCGTGTTCGTTTTAGAGAAATAGCCGTTGACTTAGTGTTTAAAAATTAATAATTATTTAAAAATTTAGCAGCAGAAATTCTACCAAAAAAAAGTGCACTGAAATAAATTATCTGGATACTTTCAAAATATGGGATTCTAGCTAATTTCTTTGTAAGGTCAGTTGGATCGACCTTGGTTTATGTAGGCGTATAACTTTTCATTGTTTATTAGTCCTGCAATCTTTTCAACATTTACTGACTCCTCAATAGGAAATTAATTCTTCACCCAAACTTAATAAACTATTGAACAATCTTGGTTTATAAATAATTCATCAACATTTTAAAACTTCGAATAATTAAGAACTATAAAACAAATTTGCGTAATCATTACAATGTAATAAACAATGCTTGATGCAGGCATTTGAAATAGAAAAACAATTGAATTCCTCAGTTTTTAAACTGTCAAATATGATTATGCTAATTATTAATAGGGAGTTTTCTTATTTTTGAAAAATCTCAAAATTAAAAAATAATTTTTAATTAGTTGCTTGAATAGATATTAAGAAATCGAAAAATTGTCAGGTTCCTTCTAAGTTATAAGTAGTTTTTCCATTTATCCAATGAAACTGAATTATTTGTAAGAATTGTAGCGAATGCCGGCGTACCTACTTTCTCCCATTCGCAACTTCAAATTGCCGCCGCAACATCTCCACCTTCCTTTGGGCACTCCCACCTTTTCCTGTGGATATTTATTTATTTTCATTAACATTTTTCCAATCTCCCTATAATTTTCACTTCCCCATCATCACAATCCTACCCTTTTCCCTTATTTCCAACTACAAAAAAATAAAAAATATACTAACAATTTCAATTTTCCCACTAACAGCATTCCATTCATTAATTCCCACTAACAAAACTCCTAACCTAATTCCTTCCTTTATACTAACTAATTCTATCCACTAGCTCCCACTAACAAATTTCATATTTTTATACTAACAAAAATTTATTCACGTTTCCCTTCTAACAAATTTCAATTTCATGCCCATCAAGAAAGAGTTGAAGTTGCTAATCTGATGAACGGGAAATCGATTAGACTTGGCTCCATTGATTGCGCCGTGAATTCTCGACCGGGGGTCGGCTGGAACCCTGGGTTCAAGTTCCCCGAACGCAGGGAAGCATTCTTTTTGGGGTATCGGCAAAATCACTAGTTTCCGTATATGTATATGTGACACTTTGCATCTAATCAAACGCTTCATGGATTGTGCAAATTGTCATATATAAAACAAATGGAAATTATTGCGTTTGTCGGTACAAAAAGATGTGTGGGTAGCAGAATCGAAGTGTATTGAACTTCGATTACGTTACCCAGATGCGGCAGCGGTAATTGAAAATGAAAAGGATTGCGGGATCTGATTTGCGGAAGGTGAAATGCTGGATTGGGTGCTGGAATTTTGGATTTTGGTGGAGTGATTTGCTGATGGATGGTTGGTTGAGTGTTCTTGAAGAGAAGTTAAAGTTCTATGGTAGAGTCGGGGCAAAAGTTTTAAGATAAACTCGGGGAAAAAGTTTTAAGATACATTCGGGAAAAAAGGTCTTGACCTTGTGAAGCAAGATCAAGTGGCGGCAAGACGAAAGTGGAACAGTGGAATTTGGTGATAAGAGTTTGTTATTTTGGTTTCGGGGATAAAGTTTTAATGAAGCAATGTTCGAATTTCAAATTGGGATGCACAATTATATAGCAAATCGACAGTGTCGTGAAGCGATTGTGTCGATGTTAATAAACAAATAAATGAAATCTGTTAATAAAAGACTGAATTGAAGTAAATACCAAAACGTATATGACAGTTTAAAGTGCAGAGATATAAATGTACAGTACCTGAAGATAAAAGTGGAATAAAGTAAAAGTTGATGCAATAGCATAAACTCGAGTCAAGCCAGTGTCGGAGTTCATAAAGTGAGAAAGAAAAACACCAGCAAAACAAAAAAGAACAAAGAAGATTAGTGGCGGTTCGTTCATGCATTTATTGGAACTTGCAAATAATTATAATTTACTTAATTTTTCTAATCCCCCCCCCCCTTTTCAGTTGCAGAGCGCTCGGCAGCATTAAAAGGGTGAGTAAATTTTTTTAATCTTTTTGTTCCTTTCAATTTGATTTCATTTGTAGCTAAAGTTTTTTTATATGCAATTTTATTTTTTTTGCTGCTTGAGAAAACATATTTAAATCGCTTTTAATTAGGAAAGATGGTCACTGTATTAACTGAATTTGTTTGATTAGTATGCTTTGCTGGTTCTTCTTCATAGTTGGCAAGTTGAATTTTTGGAATTTAGTGTTTAAACTGAGTAAAATAAATAAAATGTTCTAATTAATAATAATTTTTCATTTCTCAGAATGACTTCCTCCTCCCCCTTCCGTTTCCCTTTGTGTTAGGTTTTACATGTAAGGTGGCTCAGCACGAGCAGAGGGTGTCCCGGAATTCCCACGACATGACTGAGCGCTAGCCGGCCTCAGTATGCCCCCCCGGGCTACACATCCCTCTGCCAAAACTTAATGTCTGCAACTGCGGTGACTTCCATGGTCGCAACAGATGGTGCCCAAACTGGTTTTCTAATGGTTTTAGTTGGCTTTATTAGTTTTAATTATAGTTTAAATTTTTAAATTTTTGATTTGTTGGGCTGAGTACCTGGAGTGCCTAACTTGAATAGTAGTTTGAGCATTCCAGGGAAATTTTCTTTTCCTTTTTTTAATTTCTTTGCGACGATTTTAGTTATTATCTTCGATTTAATGTTTCGGTTATGTTTCAAATGATTTATACTTTAATCATGATTGCATGGACTGTTTTGAGTTTGAGAAATTTTAGTTTTGAGTTCTGATATTAATTTATAGATTTTTGATCGTGAGGTTGCAGTTGCAGTGGCGCTCACCATGCTGAATTTGTTGTTTAACAGTCTCCATCGGCTATGACAGTGGTCAAGCTGTGGCAATGTAGATGTTGGTCGGGATCAACCGAATTTCGAGCCGTTGGCTATATCTTCCTGCACGGGATGGTTGGACTTGGATCCAACACTTAGAATTAGTCAACGCTTTTGGCCCTACCATCATCTATCTGGTGGTAGCTTTGGAATTTGTGCATCTCTTGTCCGAGCCATTATGAAGTCTGTAGTGTTTCATAATGGTCTCGTAGTCAGCCCTTTGTGGTGACCATTAGAGCAGAGTCCGCTTACGAGTTCCATGGCTACATTAGGCATTGTTGTGGTTTGTCGGCTTTGTGTTGTCTAAACTTTAACCCCACTTCCCATTTAAATTCATTTTGCTAGGCCCTATTCCCACTCAAGGAGGTCATTTTTGAGAAATGAAAAATGTCTCTTGTATTCATCTTTTGCCAATAATCATTGTATTGAATTATTTTTATTCAATCACGCGCTGACTTTACAAGATTTGCTGTACCGACCGTATTTGGTGCAATATCTTGCGTTTAATATTCTTTTCCTTTTAGCGATTCATAAAAAACAAATAGATATATATACACTAGTCATCGGCCAATCACGAGTCATAATGCCAAACACGGTAAGACGCTCAGATGATTCTGGGCTGGCACGTTTTACGCGAGGTCTAGATCGCTTGACTCTGTCTTCACCACGTCCTGCAGGACATTTTACAGATTTAGGGGACAATCTCACACCTCCTTCACCATTCGAATTGCACCTAGCTATTGACGCAGTTCTTAGACCATCACCGCATAGTGTTGAAACCCCCAGGTTATCTAGTACCCATAGGCCAACAGCCGAGCCTCAGAGACAGCCTTCAAGATACTTGCCGGTGAACAAATGGATGGTGAGTTTTGATGGTACCTCGCGAGGGTTGGATGCAGAGCGGTCTCTGTTCCGTGCGGAGACTCTAGCCCATCATTAAAGGATATCCTCCGAAACTTTGGCCATGGATTTCCATCTTCTCCTCAAGGGACCCGCCGAGGATTGGTATTGGACCTTCTACCAAAGCTGCTCCATAATGCTATGCTCCTCTTTGGTGGACGCATTTAAAGAACGGTTCACTGGCTATTACATGGACATAGATATTTGTCGCGAAATAGACGCCAGAAAACGAAAACCCGGAGAGTCTTTCCAAACCTTTTTCGACGATATTATGGCCAAGATGGTACGTCTGAAAAATTGCCTTTCCGACTGTGACCTTCAGCGCGGGATCACTTGGTGGGCATTGATTTCTCTTTGGTAAAGGAGCTTTCCCGGCAGCCATAGAGGCTGTCTGGTACCCTGATGGAATTCCAGAGCCATGAAGCACAATGCGTGGGACCCATAAACTTCATGAAGTCTCCTGGGAGGAGGATAGTTGGCCTTCGGAAAATATGATGGAAGGTCAAGACCAGCGCAACCGTACAACCATTATTCCCCTGATATACTACAAACTCGGCAGTATACCGAACAGGCTGAGTTCACACCCTGTGGACAATATCCCGAATTATCCGCGGTGGACTCGCAATTATCCGCAAGGGGTGCATGGGTAGCAAATACACATGGTATCTCAAAGATTTCCCATTCCACTGGCAGTAATCAAACACCGTCACTCTTCCATAACGCTGACCTGTATGACTCAATTCCGATTCCGGCGCAGTCCGAATTAGCAGCAGTAGGGCCTCCGTTGACCCCAAAGTTTTCCTGGGTGAGCAAGACAAACGAAAAACTGCCCCCAGCCACTGCTCAAGCGCGTTCTTTAGCCCCTACGTGGCCCGGATATGAATTTAGCGTCTACTGGAATTGCCTAGACTTTGGACATACTTATCGGTATTTTTCTCAAGTAGTTCAGCGCAGATTCTCTTTTGGATGTGGAGCTCAAAACGTCCTTCGTTGTAACTGCCCTCATTGCCCAATGTTGGGAAACATCAGTCGGGGTGTGCCGAATCAGGGGAATCAACCACACCCTCCAACGCCTGTCGCCCCAATAACCTACGAGACAAGCGCCACCAATACAGACCCCGAGTTGAAACGCCGTCTATAAAAGTTCATAAACTTGCTTCCTCTGACAGTCTGAGCACCTCTAAAGCTGATCCCAACTTCGTCCGAAATAATGATAAGGTGGGCGATGATCATGAATCAGCCGCTTGTTTTAGAGCACGACCTTTTCGGGATCGCTTCCAGAGATCCTGGAGATATTTCTTTGCCAGGCGTCTCTTGAAGCGTGCCTGTGTGTTGTTGCAACTCCTGGCGACAATAGGCTCTACGCAGAGATTTTCGTCAAGGGTCGCAAATTGTCGGGCTTGCTTGATAGAGGAGCCAATGTTAGTGTCTACGGAGCCGGAGCCTTGGACCTGCTGTCGGACTTCGGTTTGCATATGCATACCATGCATGCTCATGTTCATCGTCCCAATAACCTACGAGACTAGCGCCACCAATACAGACCCCGAGTTGAGACGCCGTCTATAAAAGTTCGTGAACTTGCTTCCTCTGACGGTCTAAGCACCTCTAAGGCTGATCCCAACTTCGTCCGAAATGATGAAAAGGCGGGCAATGATCGTGAATGAGCCGCTAGTTTTAGAGCACGACCTTTTCGGGATCGCTTCTGGAGATCCTGGAAATATTTCTTTGCCAGGCGTCTCTTGAAGCGTGCCTGCGTGGGGCTGATTTTTGCAACTCCTGGCGACAATTAGCCCTACGCAGAGATTTCCGTCAAGGGTCGCAAATTGACTGGCTTGCTTGAAAGCGGAGCCAGTGTTAGTATCCTCGGAGCCGGAACCTTGGACCTGCTGTTGGACTTGAGTTTGCATATGCATACCATGCAAGCTCATGTTCAGACAGCATCAGGGCACAAGGATCCAGTTCTCGGATACGTCACCATATTGGTGCGATTTAACAACAACACCAAATTGATGAGACTCCTAGTTGTTCCTTCCTTGACGCACGCAGTGTATCTTGGAATTGACTTCTGGGGTCTCTTCAAAATAGCACCAATCCAGGTTAACGCTTTCGAAGCAGCCACGGAGCCTCAAAGCTCTGAATTCCATCTGTTGTCCAAAAAAAAATAAACAACGACTGTGCTTCGTCAAATAACAGTTTCCGTCGTATAATGAGAAAAGCTTGGGCAGGACCACTCTCGTGTCTCATCACATCGACACTGGTTCTGCTCGACCCATTAAGCAATGGCATTATGCTGTCTTGCCCGTTATACAGAAACTGTTGTATGACGAACTCGATCGTATGTTGTCAGAGGAAAGTCAGAGTTCGTGGAGCTCTCCTGTGACCCTTGTAAGAAACCCCAGCAAGGTGTGTTTATGCCTTGACGCTAGACGCCTCAACGAGGTGACCGTTAAGGACGCCTATCCGGTGCCACTGATTGAAGGTCTTTTGGCACGGTTGCAGAGTACCAGGTTCATTACCAGCTTGGACCTGAAGGATGCCCTTTGGCAAATACCGCTGGATGAGGTAAGTAAGGAGAAAACGGCCTTTACTGTCCCTGGCAGGCCCTTGCACCATTTCAAGGTCATGTCGTTCGGCTTATGTAATGCTCCCCAAACGATGTGTCGGTTGATGTATAAAGTAATACCGCATGAGCTGCAGGACAAGGTATTTGTTTACCACGATGACCTGCTTGTTTCGAGTTCAACATTTGATGAGCATTTGGTGCTCCTGTATACAATTGCAAAACTCCTCAGGGATGCCAACTTGACCATCAATGTTGAAAAGAGCCAGTTTGTCAAGAAGGAAATCAAATACACGTATCTTGGCTTTGTATCGAGTGGTGGTATCCTGCGCGCCGACCCGGAGAAGGTTTCAGGTATAGTCTTCTATCCTGAACCCTGAACGGCCAAAAACGTGAGACAATTCATGGGCATGGCAGGATGCTACAGGCGTTTTATTCCAAACTTCGCCTCGGTTACGGCCCCTCTAACGGATTTGCTTAAGGGTAAACGTGCCTTCAAGTGGTCTGCTTCCGCCAATAGTGCCTTCAATAAAATGAAGCACTTGTTGGTTTATGCTCCAGTGCTAGCCAACCCCGACTTTACGAAGCACTTTTATATCCAGTGTAACGCAAGTACAGTGGGTATTGGAGGTGTTTTGTTCCAGAAGGACGACGAAGGTGGAGAGCATTCAATCGCATATATGTTAATGAAGTTCATTGATGCGCAACGTAACTATAGCATTACTGAATTGGAATGCTGAGCTGCGGTGCAGAGCGTAACGAGATTCAGGGCATGTATCGAAGGGTTGCCCTTCACCATCATAAGCGACCATGCCAGTCTTAAATGGCTGATGCAACAGTTGGACTTTTCTGGTCGATTGGCTCGCTGGAGTCTGAAACTGCAAGGGTTCAATTTCCAAATTGAACACCGGAAAGGTGCCCTTCACGTTGTTTCCAATGCGTTGTAGAAGGACTATGCGCACCCCGGAGCGTCCAGTGCAAGACGTACACAATCCGGATCAAGCTGCGACACCAACAGAGGCCAGTGTAAGACTGGGGGAGGGAGAAGTTTTGCCGTTGGCCGACGCCACTCCAAACGCGACCCAAGCGATAGAAGCAAAAGGGCTCGGAAACGGGGGCCTCTCCCAAGAGGTGGCGCCAAATAGCACAGTCGCCCTTGACCGCGCCAAAGAGGAGCGGCTTACTCGGAAAGCGGAGAATATCGTCAAACAACTGAGGGCTGCCTGCGAAGTGCAGAAAAACATAGGCAAGAGTGTCAAGAATGGCATTCTTGAACTGGAGGAGCTTTTTGGCCGCATAACGCACTACAGGCGGAGGTGGCTTGCAACCGAAAAGCACCAAAAAGACACGCTCTCCCTCGAGGCATCAGTGGGTCCTAGCAGCAGTTAAAGAATGGCCGGTAGCCCAATTGAAGGCGACCGTGAGAAAAGGAGGAAGGACGAGACCATAAACGAAGTTGACACTCCAGGCGAGGAGTTTCATGTGGTGCGAAACAAGGCAGCGAAAAAAGCGGCCAAAAAGCTACTCCTAGAAAAAACAGACAAAGAGCTCAACCACAAAAAGAACAAAGAACCCCCCGATACACCGCAGAAAACAAAAAGCAAACCGCGACACAAACCCTTGCGAGAGGCACTGCTTATTAAACCCACTAAGGGCCGAACGTACGCAGATGTCCTCCGTGAAATTAAAGGAGCGGTCAAGCCAGACGACACCAAAACTGCCATCAAAGCAGTTCGACCAACCCGGACCGGTGGCCTGCTGGTGGAATTCGGGCCAGAGGCCACAAACAAAGATGCATTCTGTGACGCGGTTCAAAAGGTTCTTGGAGATGCGGCAACGGTTGCCTCGCTCGAACCAATGGCCCCCCTGGAAATCAGGGACCTTGACTGCGTCACGGACAAAGCTGAAGTAGAGGATGCCATTAGGAGGGAGTTCCCCAGCTTAAGTGAAGTCAAGGCAAGATTGACACGTGAAAACACAAGGGGGCAACGCATGGCTATTGTCGAACTAGCTGATAAAGACGCCCAGCAAATCCTGGCGAAGGGCAAAATTAAGATAGGTTGGGTTATCTGCAGGATACAGAGAAGAGCGATCCCTATTCGCTGCTTCAGATGCTTTGAATACGGACACACTGCGTATGGCTGTAGGGGACCCGACAGGAGATCTCTGTGCTACAAATGTGGTGAAACGGGGCACAAAAGGAAGGAGTGCACGAACGAGGCAAAATTCATTCTTTGCAAGGATGCTAAGCTAGCACCCGGCGACCTCAAACATGAGCCGGGGACAGGGAGATGCTGGGTTTTCAAGGAGGCCCTAACTCAAGCCAAATCGATACTCAAATGATCCGTATCCTGCAGGTCAATTTGCACTGAAGCACAAACGCCCAGGACCTACTTGAGCAGTTTGCGAGGGATAAGAAAGCTGACCTCCTGTTGCTGAGCGAGCAACATCATAACAAGGACTCGCAAGCGTGGTACCCTGACAAATCTGGTACCTCGGCCATCTGGGTTCGAGACAGCGCCCGCCTTCAGGTGCAGGGCCATGGACGCGGGGATGGTTTTGTGTGGGTGCGGTGTTCAGGGATAACGTATTTCAGTGTTTATCTGACGCCTAACGAGGCAATGCGATCTTTTCGAACCAAACTCGATGCCCTGGAGGACGCTGTCTCGAACACAGAGGGCCACATGCTGGTCGGGGGAGACTTCAACGCTAGAGCCATTGAATGGGGTATGCCACAATCCGACCCAAGGGGAAAGCAAATCTTGGACATGGCGGCCAGAACAGCGCTTTTTGTACTAAGTACTGGTAACACCCCTACTTTCCGCCACTGGGGTTGCGTAGGAACCATACCCGATGTGACACTCGCTTCGGAGTCCCTGGTACCTAGAGTACACAACTGGCGAGTACTAGAGGACTACTCGGCTAGTGATCACCAGTATATAGCGGTTGAGATTCACGACAGTGCCACTCTGCGTGCATATGCCCAAACTTCAATCCTCGCATGGAGGACTGGGAGGATGGACGTTGAGAGGTTCGCTGACGCGCTTACGGCAGGCGCACCGTTGCTGGGAGCTCCGCCAGGGAGTGGAGGGCCTACAGCCAAGGACTTGGTGAACTCAACTATGAGTACCATCATAGCTAATTGTGAGTCTTCCATGCCCCGTCGGAGACCCCGACACGGTAAGCCTCCAGTATACTGGTGGTCAAACGAGATCGCCGAACAAAGAAGCGAGTGTCACAAACTTCGGCGAGAGGCCCAGCGGGCGCGAACACGGGAGGAGGCAGACACTAGGCTAGCAGCATACAGGTCCGGCAGGAAATATCTTCGCACGCTTATTAACAAGAGCAAGGCCCGATGCTGGCAAGACCTCGTGGACGATGTAAATAAGGATCCCTGGGGCCTTGGCTACAAGCTGGTCATGGAGAAACTTGGTGCCCTACGGAAGCCTTGTATACATGACGCGGAAAAGATGGACGCGATAGTGTGGAGACTCTTCCCCGCCCATCCCGTCCGTGTTGACGCTGTCCATGGTGAAACAGCAGTCGAGTGCCCACTCTTCACACAGCTGGAACTGGAGGAGGCAGTCCTCTCCCTGAAAGCGAATAAGGCTCCAGGTCCAGATGGTGTTCCAGCTGAGTTTTTGCAGCTCGTCTATCACCATTGTCCTGACTTGTTGCTCAGCACATTCAACGCTTGCCTACGGGACGGGGTTTTCCCGGTACGATGGAAGGTGGCGATGCTCGTGCTGGTCAGCAAGGGGAAGGGAGATCCCGAATCGCCGTCTGCATACCGCCCGCTATGCATGCTTGACATGGCTGGGAAAGTGCTAGAGAAACTCATCAAGGGAAGACTCACTGACGCGATTCGTGCTGCTGGGGACCTATCTCCTCGGCAGTACGGCTTTAGAGCAGGACGTTCTACCATTGATGCGATTGCAGAGGTGGTGAACGCGGTCCAAAAGGCAGAGGCATATAGTTGCACCAAGCGGCGGATCGTGCTGTTGGTGACACTCGACGTCAGGAATGCCTTCAACTCCGCTAGATGGGTGGATATTCTGGACACGCTGGAAAACTCTTTTCAAGTTCCAGAATATCTAATGCGGCTTTTGAGGAACTACCTAAAGGACCGAAGCCTGCTCTACGACACGACACAGGGCCAACGAAGGGTGGAAATTACATCGGGTGTTGCCCAGGGATCTATCCTTGGTCCGAACCTGTGGAACGTGTCTTACGACGGGCTACTGAGACTTGAGATGCCAGATGAGTCGCGCTTGGTCGGCTATGCGGATGATGTTGCGGCTCTGGTCGCTGGACGCACCGTTGAACAAGCGCAACTTAGGCTAGGTATGCTAGTGCGCCGAGTGAGGGACTGGATGAGTGCTCGCGTGCTCAGTTTAGCACTGGAGAAAACCGAAGTGGTCATCTTGACAAAAAGAGAATCCCTAGAGTAAGGATGATCAGTATTGGAGATATACAGATCGAATCGAAGCCAGCGGTGAAGAACCTGGGGCTACTGATCGACTCGAAGATGAGTTTCTCTGAGCAAATCAGGGCAACGGCTGAGAAGGCTGCTTCGGGAATATCGGCCCTGAGTCGACTTATGGCCAACGTAGGGGGACCCAACCCATCAAGAAGACGCCTCTTGATGAGTGCTGTAGGGTCAGTGCTACTGTACGGAGCAGAGATTTGGGGCGACGCTCTCAGCAAGGAGGTATACCGAAAACGATTGGCACAGGTACAGAGAAGAGGAGCACTGAGAATTGCATCTTCGTATCCAACAGTCTCCAACTCGGTGGTGAGAGTGATCGCAGGCGTGATACCTGTCGCCCTCCTTGCTAGATAGCGCCGCGCTATTTACCTGCGCCGAAACGAGGATGCGAGGGAGATGGTTGTCCGCGAGGAGAGACAACGCTCGCTCAACGATTGGCAGCAGTCTTGGAGGAATTGAACGAAGGGAAGGTGGACTGCGCGCCTCATGCCGAGAGACCGTAGCTAAATCGAAGGCATGGTGAGACTGACTTCTATCTGACCCAGCTTTTGAGCGGGCACGGGTGTTTTCAGTCTTACCTGCACAAGATCGGTAAGTCACGGTCTCCCGGTTGTCGGTTTTGCCCAGGAGAGGAGGACAATGCCTGTCACACATTTTTTGCGTGTACCAAATTGGCCAGGCTGCGAAGGGAACTCTACAGGGAGACGGGAGAGCTCACCCCGGATAATATAGTCGCGGTGATGCTCGAATCGGTTGACAAATGGAACCAGGTGGCACATTATGCTCGGGCAGTCCTAAAATATAAAAGGGACTCGCAGCAGCCGGAGGTGCTGGGGCTGGGGGATCGCTCTTCTGGCGATTCCTCTTCCCCTCTCCCCTCCCGCTAGGAAAGGGACTCTCCAGCTTGAAGGCGCCCCACGGCGTAACAAAAACGAGACCTGGCCCGAAGTAATGTGTCAAACGGTTCCAGGCTAGGTTCTCAGATTGACAGGGGAGGTGTTTAGTGGGTAGTCCAAGGGTATCCTCCATGGAAGTTCCACACTGCCAGACTCGGCGGGCGTAAATGCCTTCACCTCCCTACCACAAAACAAAAAAAAAAGAAATCGTTGTCGAAAACATGCTCGGAGGACGAGTGGGTGAACTCGATCATTCGCTGTCTTTCGGAGTACGGGCACATTGGTGGTTCAATCCCGTGGTCTGCGTTTCAGGAGCCCGGGTATGAGCATCTCAAGGAGCAAATCTTGAAGCCACCCGATCAGTTTCAGAATTTGCACCTTGCAGATGGTCGAATAGTTCTCTTGTAACGTCAACTAGTGATATTCCCAGAACAAACTTATGGGCTCCTGAGGGTCACCAATTGGCACTCATAATACGAGCTCATGATGATCTCTGGGGCTCTCATTGTGGGATTCGCAAACCAACTGAAGTTTTTCAAAGGTATTATTATTGGCATCGTTTGCGTCAAGATGTGATTCAGCACATCAAGAACTGCTTGATATGCAAATAGGTCAAACCGTCAAAGAGACTCTGTACGACCTATGCAGCGCCTGCTTGTAGACTTCATGGGCCCATACTCTCATTCAAGATCAGAGAATACCCAATTGTTCGTGGGCCTGGATCATTACACAAAGTTCGTATGGCTCAAGCCCATGACGAAAGCCACTGTGGAGGCGGTCATGCGATATTAGGAGCGCGAAATCTTTTTGACCTTTGCAGTTCCTGAATGGCTACACTCTGACAATGGTGTAAAGTTCACCTCCAAGGTATTCGGCAAGTTTATGAATGACTATGGAGTGCAGCATTGCTTCACTCTATATCATTCACCGCAGGCAAATGCCTCGGAGAGGTCAAACCCGTCGAAACTGAATGCCATCAGAGCCTACATAGGGTCTGATCATGGCAAGTGGGACGAGAATCTTCCAGCCTCAGGTTTTGCCTTCCGCAAGGTGATTCATGAGTCCACGGGATATTTTCCCTACTTTCTCATGTTCGGGTACCACCCTATCCAACATCGCTCTGAGTATGCCCTCCTCAGAAGCCTTAATGCCTTTGAGGATGGTGAGGTACAGCTAAGTGCTAACAGTGATCGACTGCGAGCTGTACAGGACCAAGTCAGATATAAATTGCAAGAAGCCTACCAAAAGGGTGCTCAAAGCTACAACCTTCGTGTTCGTCCACGTGGGCTACTTCAGGGTCAGAAGGTTTTCGTGCGTGATTTCACTGTAAGCAATGCAGCAGATCGATTTGCTGCCAAATTCGCTCCACAATTAACTGCTGCAGTGGCCCGTTCCCGTATTGGACTTGTGGCATACGAGCTTGAGGATGAGTCCAGTAAGCTGCGTGGGATCTTTCACGCCAAGGACATCCGATCCAATTCATAATTACGCCCGCCGACATTCCTTGTTTGCCCGGCTGAATGAGACCCTCAGGGTCAGGATCGTCCCCACGATCGTAGCAAATTCCGGCATACCTACTTTCTCCCATTCGCAACTTCGAATTGCCGCCGCAACATCTCCACCTTCCTTTGGGCACTCCCACCTTTTCCTTTGTGTATTTATTTATTTTCATTAACATTTTTCCAATCTCCCTATAATTTTCACTTCCCCATCATCACAATCCTACCCTTTTCCCTTATTTCCAACTACGAAAAAATATACTAACAATTTCAATTTTCCCACTAACAGCATTCCATTCATTAATTCCCACTAACAAAACTCCTAACCTAATTCCTTCCTTTATACTAACTAATTCTATCCACTAGCTCCCACTAACAAATTTCATATTTTTATACTAACAAAAATTTATTCACGTTTCCCTTCTAACAAATTTCAATTTCAGAGTTGAAGTTGCTAATCTGGTGAACGGGAAATCGATTAGACTTGGCTCCATTGATTGCGTCGCGAATTCTCGACCGGGGGTCGGCTGGAACCCTGTTTTCAAGTTCCCCGAATGAAGGGAAGCACTCCTTTTGGGGTATCGGCAAAATCACTAGTTTCCGTATATGTATATGTGATACTTTGCATCTAGTCAAACGCTTCATGGATTGTGCAAATTGTCATATATAAAGCAAATGGAAATTATTGCATTTGTCGGTACAAAAAGATGTGTCGGTAGTGGAATCGAGGTGTATTCGATTACGTTACCCAGATGCGGCAGCGGTAATTGAAAATGAAAAAGATTGCGGGATCTGATTTGCAGAAGGTGAAATGCTGAATTGAGTGCTGGAATTTGGGCATTCAGTATTTGGTTTTGCGAAAAAGAGGGAGTTTTTCGCTTTTTTGGTGGAGTGTTTTGCTGATGGATGGTTGGTCGAGTGTCCTTGAAGAGAAGTTAAAGTTCTATGGTAGAGTCGGGGCAAAAGTTTTAAGATAAACTCGGGGAAAAAGTTTTAAGATAAATTCGGGAAAAAAGGTCTTGACCTTGTGAAGGAAGATTAAGTGGCGGCAAGACGAAAGTGGAACAGTGGAATTTGGTGATAAGAGTTTGTAATTTTGGTTTCAGGGATAAAGTTTTAATGAAGAAATGTTCGAAGTGGACACTTTAAATTTCAAATTGGGATGCACAGTTATATAGTAAATCGACAGTGTCGTGAAGCAATTGCGTCGATGTTAATAAACAAATAAATGAAATCTGTTAATAAAAGACTGAATCGAAGTAAATACCAAAACGTATATGACAGTTTAAAGTGCAGAGACATAAATGTACAGTACCTGAAGATAAAAGTGGAATAAAGTAAAAGTTGATGCAATAGTATGAACTCGAGTCAAGCCAGTGTCGGAGTTCGTAAAGTGAGAAAGAGAAACATCAACAAAACAAAAAAAAAACAAAGAAAATTAGTGGCAGTTCGTTCATGCATTCATTGGAACTTGCAATTAATTATAATTTACTTAATTTTTTTAATTCCCCCCCCCCCCCCTTTTCAGTTGCAGAGCGCTCGGCAGCATTAAAAGGGTGAGTACATTTTTTAATTTTTTTGTTCCTTTCAATTTTATGTTTTTGCTGCTTGAGATAACATATTTAGATCGCTTTTAATTAGGAGAGATGGTCACTGTATTAACTGAACTTGTTTGATTAGTATGCTGTGCTGGTTTTTCTTCATAGTTAGCAAGTTGAATTTTTGGAATTTAGTGTTTAAACTGAGTAAAGTAAATAAAATGTCCTAATTTTTCATTTCTCAGAATGACCTCTTCCTCTCCCTTCCGTTTCTCTTTGTGTTAGGTTTTACATAAAGGGTGGCTCAGCACGAGCAGAGGGTGTCCCGGAAGTCCCCCAACTCGACTGAGCGCTAGCCGGCCTCAGTATGCCACCCCGGGCTACACACCCCTCTGCTAATACTTAATGTCTGCAACTGCGGTGACTTCCATGGTTGCAACAGAATTGTTACTTTCTTCTAGACAGAACTTCTTAATTTTGCCACGTCGGCGTTCACCAATATTTTGCGTTTCGTTTAAAGTTAATTTTTTTTGCTGATGCAGGGGATAACGACAGACGTCGCCGCTAATTCACTTATTTGACTATACTTACGATAGTTATATATATCTTTTTCTTTAACTTTATGAAAAAAATTTCAACACAAAACTGTTACAGATGCAACACGCACCTTACTTGGTTGCAGAGAACGCCTCTTTTTTGATCCACCGATTTAAGTTGAAATTTTAGGATGTTATCTTTCCCTCCTCGGTACACGGCAATTTCCCTCAAATTTTTTGGTTTCCTCTAGTTTCCTTGTAGTCGCTACCTACAGCTGGATCCACGCGACACAAAGCATACAAAGCACACAAAATTTCAAGAAAGCAGACTAGCGAGCAAGCAAACTTTCTTTTTTGCCAGATTGCTAATAATTGATGTAGCTGCGTGCATGAAAAGTGAATTATTGTATATTCCTTGGGTAGGTACTGTTCTTCTTCTTTGTGACAATATGCAGAATTCACGCTTTTCTGACCTTGTCAATGCAATTTTTCTCACGTCCAATGTCGATTTGCACAGTCGAATGTTCGCTTGTACGATTCACTTTCTCGGCTTTATATGGAGGTGTCGCTGTAAATTTTATGTAAAACTGGTCGGAACTATAAAAGTGAACCTTGGGGGCTGCTTTGGTGCTTTCTGCCCGTGTTTGGCTTTTTTTTTTCAAGGCGATTATTCACCAAACAAAGACTTCCCGTGTAATTTTCGTAAAAAAACTCCTTCTGCTTTTTTATTTTCTTTTTTGACATTTCCTTGTCTAAGCACTCTTCGTTTCCCAATTTCGTTGGATGCGAGTCAAGAGACAACAAATAGATGTGCAAAGCCTTCGTTAGGTGCAAGCCGGCAAACATCATGTTGTTATGAGTGAATTTTACATAAGAATCGGAATCAATTCGATCCCTCATAGGGCGTACATTACACTGGTTTGCTGTGACAAGACAAAAGTCACATTTGGACTGATTGTTTATATTTACAAACGTGTCGTGCTTGCGAAATCAGTTTTGAATAAGATGTTTATGAAAGTTTGATCGCGTGAATCAGTTTCAAATAGAAAGCTGTGAAAATTTGATCGTGCATATCCCATCTGAAGTAATTTATTCGCGTATATTGTTGAAAGATAGGTGAGATGGGCTGCCGGTGCCCGCACTGATAGTTGTTGCAAATTCCGGCATACTGGCTTTCTCCCATTGGTAACTTCATTTGCCGCCGGAACATCTCCACCTACCTTTGGGCAAATATACCCTTTTCATTAGTAAATTTATTTATTTTTATTATCATTTAACAATTTCCCCATAATTTTTATTTCCCCACTATCTCCATCCTACCCATCTCCCTTATTTTCATTTACAAACAAAATAGTACATAATTATAATTTTAATTTTCTCACTAACAACATTCCATTCATTATTCCCACTAACACAATTTCATTCGATATATTTTCCCTAACAAAACCTATTTCCTTCCTTCATACTAACTAATTTGATTCATTAGCTCCCACTTACAAATCTTAATTTTTATACTAACAAAAATTCATTCACGTTTCCCTAATAGTTGAAGTTGCTGATACAATGAATGGGAAATCAAGCGTCATGGATTCTCGTCTGGAGGGTCCGCTGGGACCCTGGGTTCAAGTTCCCCGAGCGCAGTAAAGCACTCTTTTTGGATATATGATAATTTGCATCTAATCAAACGCATCTATGGTTATGCAAATTCCCATGTATGCAAATGGAAATTGTTGCATTTGTCGATACGAAAAAGATGTGTGGGTAGCGGAACCGAAGTATATTGAACTTCGATTACGTTACCCAGATGCGGCAGCAGCAATTGATTGAAATGATTGCGGGATTGGATTTGCTGGATGTGAAATGCTGGATTGGGTTCTTGGATTTAGGGCAGTCAGTGTTTGGCTTGTGAAGGAGAGTTGAATTCTTTGACAATTTGGGGAGAGTTGTTTGTGAAAATTTGGGAAATGAAAGTTGTTTAGAAGCCGAATAGGAAAGTTTAGTGATTTAATTAAATAAATTAAATTAAAGTTGAATTTTGAGAGTGGAAAAAGGTTCTTGTAGCAGAACAGTTTTGGCCTAGTGGTTGTTGTACGGAAGAAAAATTAATGAATGGGTGCGAGAAGTGGAGGAAAAAACCAAAAACGAATTGTGCAAAGTGATTGAGTTGATCAACTTCTGATCCTACAGTGAAGATAGGAATTGTGAATTTTCATGTGGGGAATCAAAAGTTTGCATCAAGAAAAGGTTTTTTTTTGCAATTAGTGAGAATTACTAAGTGGGTTTAAATTTAACAAACAACAAACGGAAATATTGAATAACTTATGAGAAAGAAATAATAGATGAAATTATCGAGATAAACTAAGGCGGTAATTAACGGAAATACACGGGTGGATTACACATTAAGATGAAGTGACCGCTTATCTATGATTAATGAGTTTTAAGTAAAAAATCGATTAAATTTTCAGTGACCCCACCTCTTTTTTTTTGTGTCCTTCGCCGAGTGGTCGGAGATCCAAAGAAAAAGAAGAGAGTGATAATAATAATAATAATAATAATAATAATAATAATAATAATAATAATAATAATAATAATAATAATAATAATAATAATAATATTTAGAGTTCTTACATCACTCAAATTCGTTGACGCGTTGAAGGCTCCTTATAGAGTTTTAGCTGCAAAACAGAAATTTTTTTCCTTAACATGGGAGGGTGTTCTTTCGAAAAAAATAGTTGTCTTATGAGCTTTGCAATCCGTCGTGGTGTTACGTGAATGATATATTGTTGAAAGCGATTGATATTGTTGAGAACGAGGATGATTGGGCTCCAACGATGGGTTGTGAATGCATATTAGATGGATTTAAAAGTAAAATTTACAATAGTAATGGTATCTATACATCATTACGTTACATTGTGAACATTTTGCAAAGCGATGACCTCGGCTTGGAAAAGATTCTTTTTTGTTTTATTTTACTTCTTTTTATTATTATTTAAGCTAAATAAATCGACTGGCAGCCCGATGGTGAAAAGGAGGCAGTATTACTTGTAACAGACTCCCCCCTGCTTATACTAAAAAGATTCACCCGAAAAATTCACTCTAATTCGATCTAACGACAACTATATGACCCGAATTTGCGCAGGTTTGAGATCTCAATCACTCACAAAACAAAGGAGTTCATCCTCCCTAATTCTGCTGGCTTCCTTTCTTAAAGGCTAGTAAACAATGTCTAGTTTTAAAAACTGATTATACGAATACCTTGGTAAAGACTCTAAGCTAAACTCTTTAGGGATTTAACCGAACAACGGTACGCCAATGCTATGAAAAAGAACAAAAATAGGGAAAAGAAAACAAAACCTAGCACTTCTCTTTCCCAATAAGGTGAACACCTTATGCTATTAGGCGCAAAAAAATTAAAATAAAAAAACAACGGAAAGAAACTTACAAGCCTACGAGTCCCAATTAGGCCAAAAATACTCTACTAACTATCATGTGATTTGTAAATGATTTCCTGGGCAACCCACCACCAAAATGTTAAATAACCTACTACTTTCTATCTACCAAGGGAAAAATATGTAGTTCCTTACATAACCTACCAAAAACATGTTTAACAACTCAATACCTACTAACGGCCTGGGAAAAGATATGTAACTCTATACGTAACCCACCACCAAAAATATCACAATTAAATATCTGCTACTGGCTCCCCGGATACCACAGGTTCTATACCCAAGATCTGCCCTGTTATCTGACATAAAAAAACAAAAATCTAATCTAAACCATAAAAGAAACCTCAAACTCTAATTAATCATCAGCAGATATTTCCTACCTAACTCACTAATTCAAAATAAAACTCCGTTTCAGGGGGATAACATCCATGCACTAATTCAATTAGTATACTTTTCTTTTAGGAGAACGTACTCTGCCCATATCTCAAAATGAAAGGAATGGAAAAAAACAACTGAAGAGGTTAAACGGAAAACACCTTCAGGTGACTAATTAAAACACAAATAGAGATGCACGCGGAAATAAACCAACAAAAGTTCCCAACATAAAGAGGCAACGGCAACCAAAAATGAACTCAATATACTGTCGCGTGTTATGGTTCGCGGCCAATAATTTTAATGTTCGGGGAAAGAGAAAATGCAATGACTTTTAAATTAAATTAAAAAGAGTTTATTTAAAAGAATGCACAATATTAATTTCACTATTAAAAGTCTAACTTCCACTTGTCAATAAATTTCTATCGCAATTGTCTTCTAAAATCACTTCACAATCACTCAATCAATATCGCCTTTACCTCGCGCTCCACTCTATCGCAGTTTTTATTATCGCGGTTGTAATGAATGATCCCCCCATTCATTCAGCTCGCTTTTATATAGGGTCTCAAGTTATTCAATCCATTTCTCGTACCTTGCCGAACTAGCGGGAATATTCGAGCAGCGTGATGAATGGAGCAGTGACTCACTTTCAGATGTTGATGCTTGGTGGGTTTTCGAGTACGTTCGTTTTGTTGATCATGATTAATGGGTTTTCGAGTAATCTGCTTTGTTGATCGTATCTTCTTAACGATTGTGAAAATAATTGCAATAGTAGCTCGCAAAATTATTCGTGTATGTAACAATACATATAATAGATATAGCTTTAGATTTTTTTCTCCCGAGATCTTTTGTATGATGTGTCGTCCACCTGTACACTAACCCGAAACTTAAATTTCAAAACGCGTTCATCCAACTTGCAACTCAACTAAAATTGGTAATGTTCGTGCTACTCTATGTGGGCCTTTAAGTTCTTTACGTACCAGATCCCTTCGGCTCTTCCTGAGTCATCTTGAAGCAGGTATCCCCACCCCGATAACTTATCTTTAATATAATAAGGTGCTAAATATTTGGGTATAAGCTTGGTTGAGATATATCTACCCACATCCGAGATAATTTTGTCTCCATACCAGATCCCTAACCTGATAGGCTACGTCTTTTTTCCGAAGGTTATTTTTTCCACTGCTTTTCCTTGCGGCTGTTTAAATCCATCGTCCTATCTCCTCTCGTATCCATCAAAGTTTCTCTGCTCTAATTTCTAGACTCAGTCACGCATCGGAATTTCCTGGAGCCTTGGGATTGCTATGCAAGGCCATCATACAGAAGTAAGGAGACAAAACACAATCGATGTGAGCTAAGGATTGATCACATGTGCGTTGGTTCTCCGAAACATGAGCACGCAACATCTGCTTAATGCCTTGGTTTCGGCGTTCTACTAGATTTGCCTGGGGATGGTAGGGTGCATTGAATTTAATCTACATATCGTAGCTCTCCACTTATCGTTGCAGTTTTTTTATCCGAAATTTTACTCCGCTATCGCAAACTAGATATTTATAGGAACATTGTTCTTCCAACAAACGGCAAATCTCTTTTGCCGTGGCTAACTCGGGTTTCAACAATCTTCTCGTCTTTAGATCTGGTGGTGGTACAAAACCTCGGATTGATAAACGAGTTCACTCCAGCTCCCTGCACAAAGAAATTAGTTCCTCCACCGATGAGATGGACCGCATTGAAAGTTGCTCCTGATAGAAATGAGCTATATTGAGGCGTAAGATTTTCAACAGACTCAATCTTTCCTTGAGTGCGGTGCTTAATTATTTCCCAGAAATTATCCTTGTAATCAGGAGGAAAATATTCCTTCTTCAGCTCCACACACAATTCATCCCAACTATCCACTTTTGCAGCCACAGGTCAGAACCAAATTAGTGCCCTGCCCTCAAACAACTCTGCAGCCATCCAAAAGAGTTGCACCTTGATACGCCTTTAACCACCCGCAGTTTACCAACCCTTTCCCAAAAGCATTTAGAGAACCGGGCCATCTACTAGAAAATTTTATTTCCCATTTAGAAATGTCGGGCTAATTAATCATTACCGATGCTGGTTTCTTCGTGAGATTGAGTGGCCTATCCTTAGGAAGCTGCTCCTTCCTGTGATTCGTCACCTTCCCCTTTCTCCATCAATTCCCCCATTGCCAACCATAGTTTCCCCTTCAGCTTTGAAACCTTATCCTCTTGCTCTAGTTCCTCTGGCTGCACGTGTTCCAAGGGCCTCACTCCGAACTCGATCTTTGTTTTTAATTTTTAAAAATCGCCACTGTTTGTATTACCCCTGAAGGTACTCAACAAGGTCTGCACTTCTTCCAGTTTCTCTTTCGCAGGCGCGATGTTATTATCGGGAGTTAACGGGTAAGCTTGACGGGGCCGCACTGCTGGCCTCTGACTTGCAACTCATAAGTCAACTTGTAGTAATCGAGCAGTAAACTGCTCAAAAACCCGCCTATCTCCTACCCAAAATTGTAATGGCAGATTTAAAAAAATATGTAAGTATTTTAATTTTTTTTCTTATTCTTATATTAAATGTAACTTTATATCGAATTTTCCTCTATATTAAAATTTAAATGTATTCCTTTAATTATATTTTCCATGAAATTTTATTTTTTTTACTATTTAAAATTTTCATATCTTTACTTCATGAAAATTTCTTCACTTCATGTAAATTTTCTTCACTTCATATAAATTTCTTTACTTCATTTCAAATTTCTTTAGTTCATTATAATTTCCCTACTTCAGTTAAATTTTGGTTTTAAAAAATTTAAATCTGCCCATTACAATTTAGGATGTGGAAACACTGATTTAGTGCAGGCCAACGGTGCATTACATGAAAAAATGCATTCGAGTTCAGCTGAGTGGGCAGCTGATAGAATTTTACCCGTAGCGACACGGGAAAAAAGAAGAAAGTCAAGCCTCCCTTACGAATCGAGGAGTCTGTTTGAAATCGCGAACTAGCGCGGACGCCGCGAGGAGGAAAATACGTGAATTTGGAAACTGGAGTTTGAACGGCGATCAACTAGAATTTGATGTTCGTAATTTCTCGCCTATTAACTTTTTTGCGCGATTTCGCGTGTGAAAACGCAACAATTATTTGTGTAATATAAAACCTTGGAGCGATACAAATTGTAGATGCAGTGTCTTTTCAATTTGTTGTTGAAATCTCAATTCATTTTGATATTTGATCAAGTGAATTAATGAAATATTGTGATCAGTAACTAACGGATGCTTACGAAGATGAATTGTAAATGCAGTGTAGTTTCAATTTATTGTTGAAATCTCAACTCATTTTGATATTTGATCAAGCGAAGTAATGAAATTGTGTGATCAGTGTTCATGTCATCTTTTGTTTAACTAACAGATGTTTACGCAGATGAACAGGATGACATAACTTTCCGTGCATGCCACTGAAAACTTTCACTCCAGATGAAATAGTCGATATTGAATTTAAAGATTTCACATTGCTCTGGAATATAAGCAAGCACAAATAAATGTTCTGAAATCAGTCGCATTCGACAAAACCCATATATTGAAATTGTTTTAAATCTCGCGTTCCGGCTGGACTGACTAACAAGCAAATCATGCCATTTAAATTATCAACATCACAGAAGGAATGCTATTTTCGGATGCGGTTTTGTGTTGGCGCTTTCGGGATTGCTTACAATTTTGTGTGCTAGCCATGTTAATGGAAGTGGAATAATCGAAGCATGACAAATTAAGGATTTACAGTCCATGTATATTCAAAAGAACAGTGTATATAAGAAAATTCTGCGGTGGAATAACTAAACTGTGATTCGAAATTAGTAGAGACGGAGGAGCAGTACGCCCGATAGTGTAATTAGTGGAAAAATCGTAATATTCAAATCAGGAATAAAGTATTTCTTTTTAAATTTAAAAATAATCCATGGAAAAATCTTAATTTAGAATTCGGAGGGAAAATTTGTTTTCCTCGAGCAAGGTTTACTACATCACCAGCGGGCGCCTGGCGTGGATGATGGTAAGTACACGTTTGCCTTCTTTTTAAAAATTTTTATTGCATGCATTTTATAACTGGCGAAGAAAAAATAAAAGCTTCATTTGAATCCTCTCTTCAAGTTCTAAGATGATTTCGCAATCTTCAAATGCAAAGTTAATTGCTCGTTTGAAAATATTTTTAAATTTATCGTGGTTTTTACAGCTTTAAAGTTTGATTTATATGCGGGATAGGAGTTTTTCTATGATATTTTTAATCAGATTGTAGTTTTTTTCACATTCCTGAGATACTTATGTCGTTCTGGTGTTCCTTCTTTCAATTAATGTTTTCCATTATTAGTTACCGTGTAACGATCCATTGAAAATTGCTTATTTTTTTCGATCTTATGTAAGTGAATTACAATTAAAAATAAGAATAAAATGAATTGTTAAAAAAATTACATTTCGGTCTTTCCATTCTGCCCCTCTGACCAGGTATAGGACCCGCTACGATGGTAGGCGGTTCACTGAAAATGGGCAAACCATCGGGTGCGCTCCATCTATTTTGTTGTTTTCAGGGGCTCTTGCCGGGTTGAATGGCCTTCGCTCACGTACCCTTTTTATGGCATAGGGTTATGTGACCCAATCACATAGTTCTATGATATAAATTGGTCACATCTATATTTCTCGTTGCTGGGAAGGCTCATGCAAAGTATGTTTGTATGAGTTTTCCGCTCGAACGAGAGATATATGGCTACGTTAACATTTGGATCTTGATCCGGTTGGGCAGGTGCGAGGGGGCACCACATCTGGTTGCTCCACTCTTATTTGTGGGCCATAAGAATCGTCGAGTAACGACGAAATCTCCCCAAGTCCATGTGTTTTAACACGTTTTGACTTGTTCTCTGAGCAAGCAATTTTCCACTTCAGTAGTTAACTCCATTTTTCGACTTCAGTTGACTTTTTTTCTGAGACCCGAAAATTCGTGAATGCGAATTTCTTTTGTAGTGGGTCCTTGTGCTAGGAGAATAAACCCACGACACCGCAACGCTAGCCTGCCAGCGCATTCCACGTCCCCAGACAAGGTCAATCTCGGCTGATATAACCATCCTCTTTCACCGAGGCAGCAGACCATCGCTGCAGTCCTTTGTTGCCACTTTTATACCTACTTTTCGCTACAAACTCATCTGGACTCAGTTGATCCACCAAAATTTTTGCTGCCTTCGTCCTTAGCACTTCTTAATCAATCTCTGTACAGGTAAATTGCTTGACACTAAATTAATTGCACCTTATTATAGTAACCAACACTAAATAGCCCTACTTATTACTCTAATGAAAGATAAGTATATTAATCATTCAACAAAACAAATACTTAACCCCACTTAAACTTAAAAAAGAAACCAGTTTGAACCACTTCACGCAGAAAAATTCAATTGTGCGAATTGTTCTATACCTTGTATCTAAGGAAATTGATCCTCCTACAAATTAAACTAAATCTTGTCTTCATGGGAATTGATCTTCCTGAAACATTAAAATAAACCCATGCCTCCCAAACGATGAGGCCATTTCTTCTGAAATTAAAACTTCCACTGCGCCAAAAGAAACAAAAACAATATACTCCACTGTTTAAAACTTCCGCAATAACACACTTTCCAGTTCACTATACACCTTTAAACAATCTTTGTAACGAGAACTTGACTCCACGCAGAGAAATACACCATTTTAACACGTTGGGTGCCAATTTGTTACCCTCCTTGTTGAGGGTATTCTGACTGGAAGCCTTTGATTCCGGATAGCCCTCAAAGCATGGGCGTGAGCGCCACTCACTTAGCCAGTGGACCCGCAGAGCCACCAAGTGAGAATGCGACCGTCAGAACATAGGATCAAATCACCTATTTCATTCGCATTTACATCTTCGTACCTAGGCTTCACCGAAAACAAAGCACAGTTGCAAGGGACACCCAAAGAGAAATAAAGAGAAAACTGCTTCCAGCTGTAATTGGACCACCAGGTTTGACTCGTACCGCTTCTTCTACTTACCTCCTCCCGAGTCAAGGACCGTTGAAAATTAACGTCAATATAAAGAAAAAACAAGAAATGATTTAGTTTAAATTGTTGCTTATATTCCAATCAAATAAGAGAACAATTATAATACAAGTTTTTCTCCACACTACCGTTGGGGGCCCCTTTCTGCTTCCATTTGTCCACCTTATCCGTACCAGACCCCCGTTTCGCAGAACCTCAATCGTTGCGCGGGCTTGTATAATTCCTTCAAGACGCGTGTTCTTTCTAGAATTTTCTTCCCACACCAATTTCCGAAAATTTTGAAGAGTTCCTTAAGTTTGAATAGTTCCTTAAAAACGCGGGTTTTATTTTCAATTTTCTTTTCACTCCAATCCTCTAAAGCTTACCCTTCAAAATACGTTCCCAAGGCCTTCAATCAGTCTGGTTTATATTCCAACTCGCCGCGCCGGTTGCGACCCTCTACGTGGGTAACCCAAGAATTCCCCTTACTCTGACGTATACCTTCGAAGCCTGACAGTCTTCCACTGTCCAGGTAAAATCTTCATGCTCAGTTCACCGAATTGCTTCCAGTAGCCTTTCAGTCACTCACTCACTAAGTTTCTGGTTTATATTATGCCTTAAAATATTTCCCGGGTGTGGTTATAATATTTTCACAATCACTATGTTCTTCTGTTATACAATTCGACGCAAGATCCGTATCTAACTAGTTTTGCGATCACTTCGCGCTAGTTACAAATAATCCCAAATCCCTATATCAGCATATTGCCACACAATCCACTAACCCTTTATCATAATCTTCCATGACTCATGAATTAATCATCCATAACTCATATCTCGTCATCCAGTAACTTGATGAGTCTTATATAAATATCTTGTTACCACAATATCAAATTTCGCTTACCTGTATTGCTGACATCAGTATATCAAAGTCCAATTCTTAGCTTAAATCAAAGTAATATAGAGAATGCTTCACCTGCATTTTTGTCATTATAAAAGCAGCTCTTTGAGAATTAGTCAATTAGTTGAAATTGAGTATTATCGATATGAAGTGTTGAATCTCAGTATTATAAACTTTAAGTTGAGTATTCAACCGAATTGTTGTTAAAGTTGAAATTGAATAGTTTGAAATGCTAAGTTTAAAGTTAAGAAGTGCTGTTGTTGTTAAAATTAAGAAAACTTAAATAAATAATTCAAGTGAAAGTGAAAACCAAAGTGTTTTACTAAAGAGATTTCAGGGAAGGAATCTCCAACATATATATTTTTAAATATCGTAGAGCTCAGTAACGTAACTGGCGCTGTCGTCCGTCAAAGGAGGGAGGAGCCTTTGTTGACATCCGAGTCTACTCTTCCCATCGCTAACCATCTTTAAAAATCAAAGCAGAAGGTGTATAATAAAACCATCGCACCGCTCACCTTTTTTAAAATCAAAGTGGAAAGTGTGTAACGCTATGGGTGTGAAACATGAGCCCGAACCCAAGCATCCGCAAATATATTGAACGCCTTTGAGCGACAGGTCCTGAGGCGAATAGTCCGAGCGAAGCTAGACGGGGACCAATGGTAAATTCGATACAACCATGAGTTGTATGAAATTTTCGACGAAACGGAGGTCTCAACGATTGTAAGATGCGGAAGCTGCAATAAGCTGGCCACATGAATCGTATGGACGAATAACGGATACTCAAAAAGGTGGGGAAACCGAGAAAATGCTGGTCTAACACGGCCGATTAAGACAGTTCATCGCTGCTCGGATTTCAAAATTCGAAGCGAAAGCCCGAGAGGGGCTGTAGTTCTAAGAAGAAGAAGAAGAAGGTGTTTAAAAACTAAAACTATCGCATCACTAATCATTAAAAATTTGAAAGGTGTAAAAGAAAACAAAACAGTGGCATTACCGCTAATCGACATTAAAATAAAAGTGAGAGGTGTGTGTTTTCTCAAAATTATAATACACACCAGGTCGAATTTGGATAACAAATTCACCCCTGACCTTTTTGGAATAATAAAAAGCGTCAGTTAATAAACCTATAATATGCATCAAACAGTGACATAATATAAACCGATAAAAGAAAACAGGTTCAAGGTTTGACAAAAATTGACCTTGGGCTTTTTGGAAAAATAGAAAGTGCCACACAACACAATATAATAAGCACCAAAACCGTGATTAAATATCAAAAACATTATAATTAGCACCAAAACCGTGACTTAATCTTAAAGAAAATTTAACATAAATCATGAAATTGCGAAAGATTCAATTCACACATCCCTTTAGAAATTTACGGATTAGTTGGTATTTTTAAAGTTACCCAAAAATTAAAAACAAATATGCCTCAAGAGTTCAAACTACCGGAAACCCATAAAATCTATGGAATATTTTGAATTTCAAATTAACAACGTTTTAAGCCATAAAAGGACAACATATACTGCACCCCCCCCCATTTCAAAAATCAATTTTGCGGAAGGTTCAATAGAAATAAATAATGAAACATTATTTTTCATTTATTCGGCACCTAGGGAAATAGACCTACAATGCAAAATAGAGCCCACTAAAAATATGATGGAAAAACTTTCCGAAAATTTAAATTGGAAAGTATCAAATTTTTTAAAACAAATATTCAGGCAAAATAAAGATTTGTTCTATAGGAAAAGAAATAACTTGACTTGCACTACAACGACTAAACATGAAAATGTTACTAAATCTAACAAGCCCTTATACTCAAGAGTTCAAAGATTTCCATAAGTACACGATAAAGAAGTGGTAACTCAAATTCAAGATATATTAAAACAAGGGATTATTAGACCCTCTTCATCGCCATATAATGCACCAATATGGATTGTTCCGAAAAGATGGACAATTCTGGGAAAAACGAAATGGATGATTGTTATGGACTACAGGAAATTAAATGAAGAAACAATTGATCATAAATATCCTATTCCAAGTGTTGAGTCTATATTTGACAAACTTGGAAAATCCCAATATTTTACTACTTTGTATCTAGCTAAAGATTTTTACCAAATAGAGGTCAGCAAAAATGATCGATGTAAAACCGCTCTCTCAACACCATAAGGACATTATGAGTTTATTCGTATTCCCTTCGGACTGAAGAATGCACCGGCAACATCCCAAAGAGGGCGGTAAACACAATTTTCGTACATTTCCCTTTTCCCTGAACCCCTCAAAACGAAATTTGTCATTTTAACACCTGTTTTGAAAAGTTCTAATCAAGACCTTTTATTTGATACCCATATTGCCTACATGCGAAGAAATTTTTTTTTTCGGGGGCAACTACCCTGTATAGAGAGAGATTTTTTTCGTGATGAAAATTTGAAGAGGGCATCACTTTACACCTACTTACAACTTACTTACTTTCTAGCTTATGTAGTTTGCGAGAAAAAGTGTTGTGACACATGGACGGACGGACAGACGGACAGACAGGACGCGATTTTAGTAGAGTATTGTAAAATGATTTTAACAATACCCTAAAAATGCAATAACATGCATTAACCTAATTCAAGAAAGGAATACTATCCTGGGTAAACCAAGAAAAATAATTGCAGATAACGAATTTAATGTCGCCAACATTAGAGATTTTCTTCGAAAGGAAAAAATAAAAGCTGATTTTTGCTCTCCAAAAGCATATACAGGCTACTCCGACATGAATATATGTCATAATACCTTTTTAGAAAGTCTTATAGTATTAACAATTACAAATCCTGAAATGAATATTGTAGACAATACATTAAAAGCTACAGAGTATTCCACTACTTCCATTCATTCAAGTTTGAAGTCTTTCAAGGTCGTAGTGACAAAAAGTGGGATTCATGATCTTCGATAACAAACGAAAAATACGTAGATTTCATATCACAACAAATGTCGTGAGAAACCACAAGATATTAATGATAAGACAATTTTCATTAAAAATTATGTTAATGGAGGACATAAAGATGAACGTAAATATCGAAAAGTCGATAATAATGAGGTAATTTCAGTCAAAAATAACAAATGTGGAACGAAAATCTACCAAACCAGGAATAAACGAATTAAAAAATATTTTGGAGAACAAAATAAAAATCAGATGATGCAATTTCTGAAGAACAAAAGAATTTAATAAACAGAGCTTTGTACGAAGAACAACCACAAGAAACGTTCATCAATCAAAATTTAACATTAATATCACAAAGGAAGATATTAACACCCTGTCAGAAAAATCATGGCTTACTGGTCAAATAATTAACTTTTATTTATGCCTTGTAATGGAGCGAAGTATGCAAAATCAAAACTTACCAAAAATTCACGTTATGAATACATTCTTTATTCTCCGTTGTTTACAACAAGGTTATAATTCAGTATCCCGCTGGACAAAGAAAATTGATGTACAATATTTTCCCATGACATGATTCTAATTCCCGTTCATGTTAATAAAAACCACTGTTATTTATCAGTCATTGATATGAGAAAGAAATTAACAAAATATTACGACTCCTTAGGAGGAAGCAACTATCAAATTCTGGATGCCCTAGAAAACTATTTACACGAAGAAAGCCTTCATAAATTAAACAAACCTTTTGATACATCCCTATTCATAAAAAGAACCTTAAAAGCATTCCAAAATAAGAAAATTCAAATAATTGTGTAGTATTTACATGTATCATAACAGAAAAACTTTCAATTAATAAAAAGTTAGCTTTCACACAAAAAAAACATTCCATATTTACGAAAAAGAATGATAATCGAAATAATTCAAAGAGAATTATTAAAATAAACATTATATTTATTCTATTTTTCGAAATTACAGAATACTTCTTCCACAGCAATAACGATGATTATAATAATCCTATTCTCAAAAATTTTATCAAATGCAGAAATGACAATTGAAAAGAGTTTCTCTACCTCAGCAATAATATTAATTAGAAAAGAACCAGTAACTTATTAAAGATTATAAAAGAATTTATCATAAAATTGATCTTAACCAGCATGATATTTCAGAAAAAATCAAACCAAATCTTTATATTATAGAAACAATTCAAGAAGAGCTGATCTTACTCTACTTCAATCATATTAATTTGCCTGAAAGCGATACCATCATAGATTTTCTCCAAACAAAACAAACATTATCTAAAGGAAGACAACCTACCCAAACATTAAATCCTATTATAAAGACATGTAACTCAGCATTAGGAAAACAGGCATCGAAATTTGTAAAAATATTAGAAAGAAACGAGTTCTTATGAATTCAATTGGTAAAATTTATAAATGGATCATCTAAACATAATTGATTCAAATAATCATAATTTAATCGAGTCAATGAATGAACAAATTCAAATAAATAATGTCTTCAAAAACAACCTGGATAAAATCACAAACAACATAAACAAAACCTATAACGCTTTTCAGACAATTGATAACAAATTAAATCAAATAAACAAAATTGAATCATTATCATAATCTTGATCTGATAAAAGATGAATTGGAAAAAATTATTGATAACGTAAACAATGCTAAATCTGGAACAATACCAAGGGCAATTCTAACATATGACGAAATAAATGCATGTAATCTTTCATTTGAACAATGAAAAGAAATTACATAAAATGTTTTTATTAAAAATGCAACTATTTTATTTGTAGTTAATACTCGTATTCCTATACTTACACAGCCTTTATTATCATATTATGTAAGAAAAATACCAAATGTAATGAATCAATCATTAAATACAAGTGAAGTTGTAACTTACAATGGTAAATAGTATGAAATTCTAAAGAATACCAAACATTTGAAAAACGAATTAAAATATAAAAATATTAATTGCATAACTGAAACAATGAATGAAACAACAATAGAAGAAATCGAAAGGGCTTTATATTGTCAATTAATGTCAAAACAATAATTAATCAATCATGTAATGAAAAAGCATATGAATTACATGGAAACTATGTAATTAGATTTGTAAATTGTGAAATTAATATCATAAATAACATTAATGGTGTAAAAGAATTTTCACAAATTTTAGTATTGGAACCAATTATGAATGTATCTGATTACAAAATTGATTTAAGCTTTAAAGACATCAAACTTGAAAATTTAAAAATTTAGAAAGAATTAACGAGATTAAATATGCTCAGAAAGTAGATACAATTGGAACAGGAAAGACATTACTAATAATTATTGTTATAACGGTGATAATTGCTCTATACCTATTTCTTCAAAAAAAGAAATCATTAATCAAAATTCATTGTTTTAATCGAACAGTCACACAAGCCAACTGCTCGAAAACCTTCCTATCTCCTAATCGGAATTTTGTGGCAGATTTTTAAAAATAATGTAATAGATTTTATTTGTAATCATAATTTTGTAGAATACTTTTTCTTCTTATTATTTTATTGAATGGCATTTCATATCAATTTTGCTTTATATTAAAATTTAGATGTCTCCCTTTAATTTTATTAGTCATAAGATTTAATTTTATGACTATTTAAAATTTTCATTTCTTTACTCTAGTTAAAATTTGTTTACTTCATTTAAATTTCTTCACCGCATTTAAATCTTCTGTACTTCATTTAAATTTCTTTGCTTCATTTCAAATTTCTTTACTTCATCTAAATTTTCTCTACTTCAACTAAATTTTGCGATAAAAATTGCAAATCTGCACGCAGAATTCCGGGTTTGTGAACGCTGATGTAATGTATCACATCATGGAAGGCAAGCGAACTGGGCTGACAGAGCTAGCGTATACACGGGATGTGAAAAGAAAGATAAGTTTTTGGGTGGGGCGACAAGCAAATCGGGGAAGTCTCCTTGAAATAGCCAGACAGCGCGGACGCCACGTAGAAGAGAAAAAATCCGCTAACTCTGTGTAGATGATTTTTGTGAAAACCGCATACCGAAGAATTTCATTTTCACGGTTGTTTCTTGATGTTTTTTTTTGTGCGGGGCAGTGCAAAAAGATATTGATGATGCGGTATCTCAGCCCTAGCTTAGTGTTCATTTTGTGATTGGGAAGTGAAGAATCCGCTGTGGTTACCGTTTCAGCCTCATAACTGGAAATTAAGTAACGTGAGGAGATAAGATAGTACAAACCATGGTTGTGGCGAATTCATTTAAATTTGTAAGCAATAAATTCAGAGCGAATCAAGGAAGCAAAGGAAGTGCTGGGCAATGAGCTTACGCCCGAACTTCCCCTGGCACATAAGCGAAAGATGTTCAATTAGTACTGAACTTATCTGAGTGTTATGACCACGTAATGCCCGTAGCCTGCATGGGAATATATCTATTTGCTATATATTGTATTGCATGGGAATATATCTATTTGCTTTATATTTTTTTTTCATTTATTGTTTTAATTTTAAAGATGAAAAGAATAAATAAGGTTTATTATTCGAGCGAGAAAAATTACACAAATAAAATGAATCTTTAAACTTTAAAAACTCGGTTTTTCCATTCACTCCAGCTGACCGGATATAGGACCCGCATCGATGGCAGGGGTTTTCTCTGACATGGGCCAGCCATGGGACCCGCTCCACCGTTTTGTCGCTCACCAGGGGTTCTTACCGGGTAGATGGTATAGGGTTATGTGATTCGATCACATAACATAAATTTGTCACATCTACATTTCTCTTTTGATGGGGAAGTTCATGCAAATTATGTTTGTATGAGTTTTCCACTCAAAAGTGAAATATATGGCCACGTCTACGTTTGGATCTTGATCCGGTTGGGAGGGTGCGACGGGGCACCACCTCCATCTGGATGCCCCACTCTTATTTGTGGGCCATAAAAATCATCGATTAACGACGAAGTCCCCTTAAGTTCGTCTGTCTTTCCCAGGTTCAGTTTGTCCTTTTACTTTTGCAATCTACAACCCTTAGTTGGTTATCTACTTTTTTTCGACCTCGGTCGACTTCTTTGTGACCCAGGAACTCGTGAATGCAAAATTCTTTTGTAGTGGGTCCTTGTGCTGGGGGGAAAGAACCCGCCCTACGACACTGCAACGCTAGCCTGCCAGCGCATTCACGCGTCCCCAGACAAGACCAATCTCGTCGGATATCACCATCCTCTTCTGCCAAGGCAGCAGACCATCGCTGCAGTCCTTCACGGACATACTACATACCTACTTTCACTACATAATATAGCCCATGATATCGAATTATGAAAACATAATCATGTTCAGGACAACATTGAGCTTAATGAGGGAGAAATTACATATAATCTCAAATCCCTACATCATCATATTACCACACAATTCACTAACTCTTTATCATAATCTTCCATGACTCATGTATTAATCATCCATGACTCATATCCCATTATCCAGTAGCTTGATCAATCTAATATAAAAATCTCGTTAACACAATATCAAATCTCGCTTGCTTGCATTGCTGACATAAGCATATCAAAGTCCAATTCTAAGCTTGAGTCAAAGTATCAAAGAGAATGCTCCATCAGCATTCATATCATTATAAAAGTAACCCTTTGAGAATCAGTTAATCAGTTGAAATTGAGTATTACCGAGATGAAGTGTTGAGTCTCAGTGTTATAAAATTTAAGTTGAGTATTCAATTGAGTTGTTGTTAAAGTTGAAATTGAACAGTTTGAAATGTTAAGTTTAAACTTAAGAAGTGTTGTTGTTAAAATTAAAAAGTGTTTAATAAATAAAATAAGTGTAAGTGAAACCAAAGTGTTTTTATTAAAGATATTCCAGGCAAGGAATCTCCAACATACATATTTCGTTCATCGTTCAATAACGTAACTTGCGGAAGTTAACTACCAAAAAACAGTTTCACGGTATCGATTATTATCCAAAGAAGGTTTGCTCCCTTAAATAGATGGGTAACAATGGAGATTGTCCGCTAGTTGAAAGGGACGATGACCAGCTATCCACCTTTTTTTTCCAATCCCCAATTAGCAACATAGTCTTTTTCGTTGCAGTTTCCCAAACTGACGACTGCTTGCGCTTAGCTTAACCTCGAACCAATCTCAATATATGGAACATCGCAATTTGTTCGAGTTTCGATCAATTCTTGAACTGGTTTGCTGGTACAAAACTGATTGTTTATATTTGCAAACGTGTCGTGCTCACGAAATCAGTTTTGAATAAGATGTATGTGAAAGTTTGGTCGCATGAATCACTTTCAAATAAAAAGTTGTGAAAATTTGCTCGCATATATCGCATCTAATGTAATTTGTCCGCGTATACAGTTGAGTGATGGGTGAAATGTGCTGCCGGTGCCTGCACTGATAGGATGCTTCCAGGTGTGATGTCAAGTTCATTCGTGGAAGGCAATAATAGTTTAATATTTAGAGTGTTTACATCACCCAAATTCATTGATGCATTGAAGGCTCCCTATAGAGTATTCTTTTGCAAATATAGTTTTCTTACAAGCTTTGCCATCCGCCATGGTGTTACGTGAATGGTAGCCTCCATCCTTTCCGAGTACGAGTAAGTTATTTTTGGTCTTGACCCACATTGTTGAGAGCGAGGATAATTGGGTGTTAGAGTCCGGTATTTTTCACGACGTCTCTTTGCTCGAACGATGGGTTGTGAATGCATTTTAGATAGACTTCAAAGTAAAATTTATAAAAGTGATGGTATCTATACATTAATTACGTTAGATTGTGGGTATTTCACAAAGCGATGACCTCGGCTTGGAAAAGATTCTAAATAAATAGACTGGCAGCATGATTCTGAAAAGGAGGCAATTTCACTTGTAACAGCAACACAGATGGAGCAGGAGCGCTACTACTAGTCGGACCTATGATTCAATCCTCATCATCGACTTCCCAGATGGCCCAGTAGCTGTTCATCATGCAGATAATGGTTGTATGAAGCAAATGAGGTAACAATTGGAAAAAATTTCTATCCTGCAACCAAAGGCCCAGCCTTCTGTCCTACCATCAAGGGCAAACAATGTGGAGAAAGCCATGCTACACCTAACATTAGCTGGTGACCCAGTACCCCCAAGGCTCACCAGAGTGATAAACTCAATGGTTGCAGAATATAGGTCCAGAGTAAGTGTTTCAATTTCACTCCCGCACCACCGAAATAACACGCGCGCCTGGGGTTCTGATCGACAGATGTTTGAACAGAAAGACTATTACCGTGGCTCAATGCACTCGTACACCTGAAGTCAATTCCATCCATCAATTCAGCCAGAAAGTCGTCAAATGAGAAGGTCCACGCACCGAGGTGAGACAGTGCTACGACTACCCTGCAACCAACGCAATCGTACCCCGTCACTTTTTCACCAAAGTGGCCCACATTATTGCTAGCTAGAAGTTGGTATTTTTGGGCTAGGATGAGCCTGTGACCATAGGTGCCTTCTTACGAAGGGTAAAAAACATGACGTCGTTGAACTTGGGAAGAAACTTGTTGCCAGATGCGCCCAAATGCTGTTCACTGGGAGAGCTCGCCAATGGTTCTGGCTTTTCGTTAAAACATAAACAACATTCGATTGGAAAATTGCATTCCAGGGATTCACACCAGTGGAGAGTGATGATACATTGAAACAAAGGCTACGAAGTAGACACCAACGGACTCAGGAGACAGTGAGAGACTACTACGAAGCTCTATGTTGCCTGTTCGAACGATTAATGGACCCCATGCTGCCGTCAGAGTGCTAAAGTCTCTTTTTGGAAGTAATGTGGCTGGAGTTACGAGAACGATTGTTCTTTGCTCTTCACCAAAACGTACATGCGCTACGTGCCTCAGCGAAGGAACAAGAAGCCGTGCAATACTTTCCGCGATCAACACCTCAAAGCAAATTCTTTACCCGAACGGTGGAACCGAAATGACGCACAGTAGCTGAGCTCCAACATATCGTGCCTGCCTTACCTGCGCCACCTAGTCTCATACCACCCATAATGTATAGCGCTTCGAAGACCGTACCTCTATAAGCCACGGAGCTGGATGAAGCATATCAAACAGAAGTCCACGAACTGGCACCTAGAACACGACTCGCCTCGTGTTTGAGCTACCTGCAGATGGGACATCACCTTACCGCATGCCAGGGGAGGCAAGCATCTTTCGTTTCCTTTGTGGTAAGCCAGATACATATTCGCAAATTTGCACAAATTGCAAAAAGCAAACGAGTGCCCACGACAGCCAGCAGCACTCGAGACAGACCCAGTAATGGAACGACACTCCGTCCCGTCTACCGACAGTTCCACTATGATGAGCTGTTTGCCAAAAAATACACTGCATACAAACACACTGAAACTTTCGCTGATCCATGGTTCTGCAGATGACACATCTCTTCCGGAGGCCTCTCCAAAAACATTTTTAAAGCGAACATCTCAAGTTCTGCCTGAATAAACCCGACAACTTCGGTCTCGTGCACTGAAAATATATCTTATTAGGCTGCAGGAATATGTTGCAGCACGAGAACGGATTTTTGCTTCAGAAGGTCACTCCACCACCAGCATAAGACAAAATGGTCAACTCGACATTGGAGAAGCTTCCCTAAGAGAGTGCCCACCTGCCGCAAAATCCTGAACGCATGCAACATCTTGAAGAGGTTTCCGAGAACGACACTAGATCTCATGCACCAATCAAAGTGTTGGGCGAAATCACTATCACATTAATAGACACGAGACAAGTATTAGCTGCTATGCTTCGAGCTTTGCCTCAAAGGTACTCCATCAAAACCCTGCGATGGTAAAACCTTGGCGTTCTGATATCAGCACAGCTGACACCATCAAACATTCTATCAAGGGTAGATTGACAACACCCGTCATATTTAGAGATGAAACTTAAGGGATTACATCTTTCATCAACCCTTCACTGACTCAGAACGTGTATCTCGACAGACATGAATTGACTCCTAACCAGCGACAACTTAAAGCATCCATCGCTGCTTTTCTATCGTACGCTACGCAAGGCCTTGGCCGTACTACCCTGGTCTCACATATTATTGACGTTGCCGTTAGCAAACCAATCAAGTAGAGACACTATGCCGTCTCGCCGGCCATGTAAAAGCTAGTGTACGCCAAGTTGTACATAATGCTTGAGTTGAAGGCTATGGAGGAAAGTGCCTGGTCCTCCCCAAGAACCTTGGTGGTAAAACCATACAAAATCCGTCCTTGTCTAGACGCCCGGAAAATCAACGCAATGACCGTTGAAAACGCGTGTCCTCTTCCGCTCATCGATGGAATATTGGGAAGGCTGCCTTAAGCAAACAACATCACAAGTCTGAAGGTTGCCTTCTGGCAAATTCCACTCGATGAAGGGTCAAGGGGTAAGACCGCTTTCATAGTGCCGAGACAACCATTATACCAGTTCGTCACCATGACTTTTAGCCTATGTAATGCCTGCAAAAGATGACCCATCTGATGGACGAAGTCTTTCCACCTCACCTAAAACACTAAGTGGCCGTTTACCTAGATGCCCCACTCTTATTTTAGGGTCATAAATATCAACTAGTGAAGACGAGATTCTCTCGAGTCCCGCGCGTGTTGATCAGGCTCGGTATCTCGTACTTTAGTATGACATCCCTTCAGTAGGTTGCCGGACATCGTCAAACCGTGAATTATATCTTTTAATTCGTAAATGCAATTTTTTTTCTAGTGGGCCCTTGTGCTGGGGAAAAGAACCCACCCCACAAGACCGCAATGCCAGCCTGACAGCACATTAACATGCCCTCAGACAAGGCCGGTTCCGGCAAGGCAGCAGACCATCGCTGCAGTCCTTCATGGACATTGAAACCCCCTTAATTCACTACAAGAGGTTTTATCACAGATTTGTATACTTGGAATTTTGTTTTCCTGTGTATGCAGCTGGTCTTCAAGATCTTCCAAGCTGAATAAAATATTTTATTTGTGAACTGTATTTTTCGGCGTGTTTCGTCTCCTTCATTGGCGATTCTTATTATATTGGCACCTAAATGCACGAATTCACTCACATTTTTGACACTCTACTCACCAAGTGTGACGTTTTGGGTATTTGAAGTGTTTGTCCTCAAATCTTTATTTTATTTATATTACATTCATTTGTAGCTCAACTAATTACATTGTAATAGGGGTCCGGTTTTTTGTCGAAAATTGAAGCTTTATTGTGAAAAATTGCTTTTAGATGATCGAAAATGGTTTGTTGGTAGACGCCAACTGATTTTGCAAGTTTGGGATGGATCTTGGTCGAGCAATGTCTCAGATTCGTGATCTTCAAACTTTTTTGGCTGTCCGGGCCGTTCATCGTCCTCCAAGTCGAAATTGCCACTTTTGAACCGTGCAAAACACTTCTGGCACGTACGCTCAGCTAGAGCATGCACATCATACACTTCCACCAAAATACAATGATTTTCGGCAGCCTTTTTCTTCAATGAAGAAGTAGTCCCCGCAAAAACGATTTATTCGGCACAAAATTCGACATTTTAAGAGTAAAAAGTATTGTTGTTTACGCTTCAGCTAAATGACACACCCAGATTGTGAAACTCTATGACAATAGCTTTTCAACACATATTTGGAAAGGTGAATCACTGGAATAAAAATCAAGTTACGCCATTTGTTAGAAAACCGCACGAAGTAATCGGTACCCCTATTATTTATTGCTTGTGAATACAAAATATAGCACTTGTGTATAGGATTTATAAATGCGCCAGGTCAAATGTAGTTGTAAGCAGGACTTTGGCCTATTTCAACATTCAAGTTAGCTGAACCCTGTCTGAGGCCTACATGGTCCAACATTGCACCAATGCACACTTTGTATAAGATGCATATTTTTTCAAAGTATGTGTATTACTGAGTCCATTTAATTGTTTTCCGTCGACAAGTGAACACGAGTAACATACATGAGATGTGTGTCTTGACTATTTTCAACCTGAGACCAAGAACGTATTTCCAGTCTCCCATAGGAGTTACTTCCCGTTGAGTTATCGATAGATGAATTATGTCTTGAGAATTAAGAATTTTTCTGAGGCGCAACAAAAAGGTATCTATTAGTTGCAGTGCGTGCGGCCATGTCGTTAGAAAACTTCCAGGACTCATGCGTCTTGTTTTCTTCCTCTTGACGTCACGTCCTTCTCATCTAAGAAAACTGGATTTACCTGTTTGAAGCCGGCAGCCAGCTATTGTATCTGACCTCGCCCAATGATGGCTATGGGAATGTCGGCAACTGGTCACTTGTAGGTATCCATTGATAAATTTTTCGTACATTTATTGTATTTGTAATGCATGTTGACATAGGCTTGTGGAAATCATAGTCCTAGAAATTTTTGTGAAATAATTTATTTTTGTGTTATTGATTGACATGATGACTAGTTTCGGAATTAAACTTATATAGATTGTTTATGTTTATGTTTGTTTGGTCATGTAGTCACCTCATATACAATACATTTATCTGTGTTAGAATTGCACATACGGACTTGATATTTTTGGTTGAGTTATTACGAAGTTGTAGATTACATTAAACGGGAATAATTTTGAAGTTAGTATGATAAGATAATAGGTTAGTCAAGATTCAAGAACATTATTGGGAATTTTCTCAATTTTTAAGTATATACAGAACTTTTTCTTACACCACGCGGACTACCCATAAATAACTTAGCCTAACAGTATTCATACGGGTTGTGCCTTAGGACCTCCCCCGGACCTCAGTAAACATTTACTTTACTTTGTTTTAAAATATTAATCTTCAATAAAAACAAAACTTTTAAATTTGAAAACCCACAACATTATTAAACATTGATCGATTATAGAAGACTAAGGTGTTAAATTCAATAGCTTTAAAAACTGAAGTACCAAAAAATGATTTTCTTAAGAATAAACACATTCTTCGCTTAAGACTACCAATCATTCACTACATCAACGATGCAACGACTTCCGCCTGTGCACCATGGCTCTCCTCACTATTGAAACCACTAGCTATTCTACATATGATTTGATTAACCCTATCGCTACCTTGTTGCGGTAAGACCGTCTGTCCTCCCGTTTGTCAAGGCCTGTGTAACCCCGAAGGATTTTTTGCTCCACTAATCCTATCTTGACCCATTTTGTGTTCGGAATTTCTTCAGTAGTCCTTGCTTCCAACACGGACAATGTAGGACCTTCCATCAATAGCTCGGACGAAATGAAACCCAAAACTTGTCTTTAGGATTAATTTTAAAATATACCTTTTCCGCTTTTTCTAAACGACGTAGAGGCTTGGTTGTCCTGTTATAGTACTTTTTGGTGTTCGTTCGTCTCTTTGATATAGATTCTTTTACTTGAGTTACAATATTCTGTGCAAAATCGATTGAAGGAATGTTGCAGCATAGCCATCGACAATAAAGGCGTTGAGCTGGACTGCTAAGAATCTTGTCTGGAGTGTTTCGCCAAACGAGAAGAGCTTTGTAGAAATCGCTTGTATTTTCTAAATATTTTATTAACGTTATTTTCGCAATCTTAACAGTTGATTCCGCCTTTCCATTTCCTTGAGTGCTCAGGGTATTGTGTTGAAAGTTGCATTCCTTAACAAATTCCTTGAATTAATGACTAGACAAATATTGTGCATTATCAGATATAACTTTTTTGGGTATTTCATGACGTGCGAAACGTCATTTGCATATGTTGATGATCGACTATGAAGACATGTCAGTTATTTGATCAACTTCGAAAAAATCTGAGTGATGACGGACTATTAAGAGATATCGTTGTGCTCGGTTAGATATTTTTAGTTCAAAAATATCCATCGATACTATCTCAAACGGATGTTCTGGAATCGGATACGTAATCATTGGTTCCTATCTCTGTTGAACGGCATATTTCATGCATGTTGTACAGTTTTCCACTTTTGATTTCAATTGATTGTTAATGCCTGGCGAGAAGACTGTAAGCCTAGCAATTGATCGTGTGTTCAATTCCTACATGGTTAGCATGAAGCTTATCAAGAATTTCTTTGCGCATATTACTCGGAATCAATGTACATTTTCCCTTTATGATCAGTCCATCCTCTATTGTGAGCAGTTCTTTATAGCTCGAAAATTGTTTGAGCGTCTCCTTGAGATTCCTTTTATTGCTCCGCCATCCATCTGTTATTACATCGTACAAATCATGTAAGGCTTTATCTTTCTGTGTTTCTTGTTTGATGCGTTCGATTATTGGATCACTTACGGGCATATCTTCTGTATTTCTAATTCTTTCAATCTTATCAAACACCTTTTCTACTTTGTAAATATCGTACCATTTTTCTTCATTGATTGTGCTTTCAGGAGCTCTGGATAATGTATCAGCTATATGCATCTCTTTACCTTTTGTATATTTGATGTTGAGATTGTAGCGATGTAGCATTAAAATCATGTTTTAGAGCACTTTTGGAGCTTCTAATAATGATTTGGAGAAAATCTTCACCAAGGGACTGCGATCAGTTTTGATTTTTATGTTCTATTTCCCGTAGATATATTGATCAAAACGTTTACACCCAAAAACAATAGAAAGCATTTCTTTCTCAATCTGTGCGTACTTTCTTTGTGTACTGGTCAGCATTTTTGGATCATATGCAACCGGTTGTTGATCTTGAAAGAGTACACTACCAATGCCATAAGACGATGCATCAGTTTGTATTGTTACAGGCTTAGTGCAGTCGTAGTATTTTAGCGTTGCGATCGATCCTAAAGTTTCTTTAGGGTCAAGAAATTCTTTCTTATGTTCATCATTGCACACGAAATCTGTTGCAATATGTGTTAGTTGTCTCAAGTGAAATGGTTTCTCAGCTAGATTAGGGATGTATTGCCCGAGGTATGTCACCATTCCTAAAAATCGATTAACTTCTTCTTTAGATTTTGGTTGCTGGCATACGTATAACTCTTCCGCTTTGATACCATCTTTACTTAGTATGTGGCCGCAGAATTTGAATTCATTCATACATAAGTTAATCTTTTCTTTGTTGAGTTTGAAATTATGTTTCTGTAATCGTTGGAAAAGAGCCTCTGAATTTTGATTATGGTCGCGATGCGCATTTTCTTCAATATCACTTGATTCATACATCAAAGTATAATCTGCTATGCTTATTACTCCTCGTAATCCGCTTAACACGATCTCTTGTGCCCCTAAAAGTAATTCTATGGCAGGTGCAATCCCAAAAGGAACTCTTAAAAATTTGTATGTACCAAATGGTGTGTGAAATGTTGTAAGATTACTACTTTCTCTATCCTGTTTTAATTGCCTTTCACATATGTAAAACTGGAAGTATTTCCGGTAATGTTTTGCCAGCATATCGAGAAGGTGTGAGAAATTTGTTTAATTCTCGTGGATCCAAATACATGCGCAATTTTTTATTTTGCTTTTTCACTAATGCAATGTTATTCAACCACTGTGATGGTTCACTTTGTTTTGCAGTAATGCCATTTATTTCCATTTCTTTGAACGCACTTTTCAAGTCTTTATGTAACGTGATAGGTATGCGATGGAGAAATCGCTTTTTCGCACCACAATTGCACTATGCACTAGTTCTAGTTTCACGTCACTACAAATTTTACCTAATCCATCGAAAAATGTTCTTTGCACTATTAATAGATGATTTGGTTGATATGGGATTTTGGTTTGCCTTTAGTTCACAACACACTTTTATAAGTTCAAGTTTTTTACATGTGGCTAGCGAGAGTAGTAGTACATGTTGATTCTCTACTATTTCAAATTCTTCTTCGTAAACATTGTTGTCGTGTTCAACTGCAGCATAATTTTGCCTACTGGATTTATGACATTGTCACCGAATGCATATAGTTTGGTGTTCGTCGACATGGCATGGACTATATGCGGTTGTAGTAGTTCCTTTAGATCTTTTAAACCGATAATGTTACACGATGCTCCCGTATCAAGAATGCAATATGCTTTCACATAGATGCTTCTCTATTTGTTGGAATTCCACTTGAAATGTAAATCCGCTGTTAGGACTCTGCTTGAATCTTGTACTGTTAAAATGATGTCGCGTGCACTTGCGCTCTTAGACGTGCTAGTTTGCATGTACGGTTGTTTTTAATGTATTTCCGATCTTTGTCTGTTGGATGATTTTTCTTTATGGTAGAGGACATACATACTACTGCAAAATGGCCTTGTTTGTTGTATCGTCTATAATTGGCTTTTAGAGTTGAACTTTCTTGTAAAATTTTGTGATATTGTTTCCCGCGAAATTCGCAATTTTTATGTTTGTCTGTATACGTTGTGTTGGTTTTTAGGGTTTTGTAAAATAATTTTACAAAACCCTACTAAAATCGCGTCCTGTCTGTCCGTCCGTCCGTCCGTCCGTCCGTGTGTCACAGCAGTTTTTCTCGGAAACTACTGAAGCTAGAAACATCAAATTTTGTATGTAGGTGTAAAGTGGTGCTCTCTTCAAAGTTAAACTACAAAAAAATTTTATAAGATATTTAAGGGGGGTCTCCCCATATAGGGGAGTGACCCCCCGAAAAAAAATTTCTTTGAAGGTAGCCAATATTGGTATCAACTGAAAGGTCTTGATGAGAAGTTTTCAAAACAGGTCTTAGCTTGGCAGAGTTTTCTTCGAGGGGCGCACAGAGAGGGGAAACACACGAAAAGTTTGTGACCCCCCCTTCGCGATTGGACACCTGTGATCCGAAAAATCTGAAAAACATCAGGAATGTAGGCCTTAGTAAGTACAACAACAACAAATACTTGAGAAGTCGCAATTCAATCAACTTTGTTAGTAATAGTATGATTTATCGGTTTTATGTTTTCTTGAATAAAATCTTAACGGTACCCTTAAATTCAATGAAATTCAGCACGCAGATGAAAGGAAGTTTCATAAAGATTGAATCATATTTAGCGAAGTTATAGCGGTTTGAATTTTCCTGTATTACTATAGAACAATATGCGCTGCATTTATTACTATGGCAACATATGGCTATGGAACAACATGCGCTTTTTACCGACTCAGACACTACTGTTTTGCTAGGATTTGCATGGAAATTTCAGGAATGATAGGTGTTATGTATATCTTTGAGAATCGGTTCAGCTAGTGGTATCAGTAATCGTAAAATAATATAGTGGATGTTTTAAATGCGAAGATTGAATAATTCTGAGTTATGTTTTCCCAACTTCAACGTTTAAGGTGCATGCTTTGAACACTTGATTCAATTTAATGAATGACTGAAGATGAGTACCTTCAATTAATGCTCATAAGTGAAACAAGTCAAGGAGGCGGGAGAGAGCTCCTAGCAAAAGGGCTTTGTAACCATTCTAGGATTCGAAAAAATTGCCCATTAATCGATGATAACAGTACAGGAGAGTGGCCCCTAAAAAAAATCATGAAATGTAGCTGATATGAGTATGAAATGAAAGTTTTGATGGGAGGATTTCAAAACAGTTGTTAAACTGTCAGTTTTTGCTTCAGTGGGGGCACAGGGGGGAAATACATGAAAAATGTGTTTCTTCCCTCGCGAATGGACATCTGAAATAATGATCAAGGGAGATATTCATGAGAATAATAATAACAAAAACCTCAGAAGTCGAAATTCGTTCAACTTTGTTAATAATAGTATGATCTTCGTTTTTCATATTTTCTCCAATAAAATCATCTTTGACATGTTTCTTGATTTGATTCGATCTGGTGACTGCATTTTGTAAACTGAATACAAAACCATTCTAACATGAGCGTAGGTCTGTTTACCCAACT
>OZ017738.1:197654765-197922265 GCA_963969285.1 Odontomyia ornata | reverse complement strand
CAGTAGATAAATACGTTCATACTACCAGTTGACCAAATTTAAATTGCGGTGGTAGATCCCTGGAAGTAGCTCCTAAACCAACATTGGCTGCGATGAAGCTCCAAGATATCGGCGGGTAAATCTCGATAAAAGTAATTTTTTGAGGATTCCTCAATAGAGACCTTTAAGATGACCGTATCCAAGGTTGAATTTATACATGCAACTCCCTCATGGAGATCAGAGACAGAAAGATTTCTTTCAATTTTACATCAAGGTCAGTGCTAACTGCTGCCCAATAGATCCGCTTGCATGGAATGGAAAATTGAGGATCTGCAACCTCAAGTTTCACAACCTTTCTCTCTATTAAGGTCAACTCAACCAAAATATGGTCACACCCGGTGACAAGAACTCTATACTTGAAATTCCCGAAACTGTGGGAGAGATTTGCCAAATTGGCAGACAGGATGAAGAAGTCACTAATGGACAAACTTCCATATTTGATTGAACCCAGTTAAAGATACCTGTACGATAGCCATTAGATACAATATTTCCCCATGAGGGACGCTTTGCATTGAAATCATCTCCCATGAAATATAAATCGAACTTTTTGCTCAGATTAACCAATGTTTCGAAGTCATCAATGAATACCCTCACCGGATATCCATGTGGAAGGTTGATGCCCCCAAATGCAAAGGTGCACCCTCCCAGCATAGATCTTATTATATCTGCTTCAATACATTTCAGACTTGAAAGGTAGTGCCTTTTAACTTTCAGGTGATCTTTGTAAGCCACAGCAACTCCAAGAATTCCCTCTGGATCATCACGCCTGATAATCCTGCAATTTCCTAGATCTACTCTCTGTCTTTCCCTGAGTGTGGTTCCCGAAATAAACAAGAAGTCCGGTCTATATGCGTTCAAATATTCTTTAACAAAATTCCTTTTATAGCGTGGAGCTGGTGAACATATGTTGAGGATAGAGAGTTTAATGGAACTCATCACGAAAACATACTTTGATGACGAATTCTAAGTACGCAGCTTTTTATCACTAGGACTAATGACTTTTTTACAGTGGGGGATGAATGTGTCCACTTTTCGAATCAGTGTGAACAAGCAATACCCGAAAAATTGTTGGCAGTCAGTGCTCAAACCGTATTTTGATAATTTTGCGAATACTGTGGGCTGAAGTTTGGGTCGCTGTATAGACTGTGGTGCAGGCTGCTTTTTTAGGGTTTCGTAAAATAATTTTACAAAACCGTACTAGTTTCGCGACCAGTCTGTCCGTCTGTCCGTCTGTCCGTCTGTCCGTCTGTCCGTCCGTCCGTCCGTCCGTCCGTCCGTCCGTCCGTGTGTCACAGCAGTTTTTCTCGGAAACTACTTAAGCTAGAAACATCAAATTTTGTATGTAGGTGTAAAGTGGTGATCTCTTCAAACTTCATTCACAAAAAAATTTTATAAAGTATTTAAGGGGGGTCTCCCCATATAGGAGAGTGACCCCCCGAAAAAAACGTCATTGAAGGTAGCCGATATGGGTATCAAATGAAAGGTCTTGATGAGAACTTTTCAAAACAGGTCTTAGTTTGGCAGAATTTGCTTCGAGGAGCGCACAGGGAGGGGAAACACACGAAAAATTGGTATCCCCCCCCCTCGCGATTGGACACCTGTGATCCGAGTGTAGGAATGTAGGCCTTGGTGAGTACAACAAAAATACGTCAGAAGTCGCAATTCAATCAACTTTGTTAGTAATAGTATGATTTATCGGTTTTATGTTTTCTTGAATAAAATCTTAACGGTACCCTTAAATTCAATGCTCAAAGCGGCTATTTTTAAGATTGATCTATCCTGAAAGTTTCATAAAGATTGAATCATATTTAGCGAAGTTATAACGGTTTGAATTTTCCTGTATTACTATAGAACAATATGCGCTGCATTTATTACTATGGCAACATATGGCTATGGAACAACATGCGCTTTTTACCGACTCAGACACTACAGTTTTGCTAGGATTTGCATGAAAATTTCAGGAATGATAGGTGTCATGTATATCTTTGAGAATCAGTTCAGCTAGTGGTATCAGTAATCGTAAAAAAAATAGTGGCTGTTTTAAATGCGAAGATTGAATAATTTGGAGTTATTTTTTCCTAGCTTCAACGTTTAAGGTGCATGCTTTGAACACTTGATTCAATTTAATGAATGACTGAAGACGAGTACCTACAATTAATGCTCATAAGTGAAACAAGTCAAGGAGGTGGGAGAGAGCTCCTAGCAAAAGGGCTTTGTAACCATTCTAGGATTCGAAAAAATTGCCCATTAATCGACGATAACAGTACAGGAGAGTGGCCCCTGAAAAAAAATCATGAAATGTAGCTAATATGAATATGAAATGAAAGTTTTCATGGGAGCTTTTCAAAACAGTTCTTAAACTGTCAGTTTTTGCTTCAGTGGGGACACAGGGGGGAAATACATGAAAAATGTGTTTCTTCCCTCGCGAATGGACATCTGAAATAATGATCAAGGGAGATATTTATGAGTATAATAATAACAAAAACCTCAGAAGTCGAAATTCGTTCAACTTTGTTTATAATAGTATGATCTTCGTTTTTCATATTTTCTCCAATAAAATCGTCTTTGACATGTTTCTTGATTGGATTCGATCTGGTGACTGCATTTTGTAAATTGAACACAAAACCCTTCTGACATGAGCGTAAGTCTGTTTACCCAACTTGTTTTACCTTGCAACAAGCTAGTGTACGAGACCCCTTCGCGTATAATACTTTTTATGGAGGTGGTGATGAAATATTTTCTTTCCTCTCCTTTTTTCTTCTGGAGAATTTTCTTCCTCTCTTCAACTTGGGACAATCTTTGAAACTCGCAGGGTATCTCTTAGCATTCCAGTTGGCAAAGAATATTTTTTCTTTTTTTGTCGTCCTTCAAGGTTGCACATTAAAGTGACTTGTGTTGCTTATCAGATTTTACGCATCTAACTTCCAGGCTGCAGTTAGAAGTGATGTGACCAAACCGTTGGCAACTGAAGCACTGGGAAGTGCTACTTTTTTGACAACGTTCCGATTGTTTTCCTGATACAGTAATTTGAGCTGGACTAAGAAAGAGTCAAGCGTCCTTTTTTTCCCTCCTAGACGTTATCGTCAAGAACCATTCAACTCATAGGATATCTGCTCCAAGTGCTGCTTCTGCTTAGTAAGAGACGTTGCTCCCAACGAGATTTAAACCTGGGACCTTTGTCTGATGTGTCTCACGCTCTAACCACTAGACCACACAGAGTACCGCTTTAGCACCTTAACTCCTTCAAATTTGTGAGCATGTAGTAATCGGTCCTAATTGTCACTTATGCAGAACTGAAAAATTGTCTCGAAAATGCTTTTTCCGAACTTGTTCCACATGCGGCCTCATAATAATAATTGTTTTCCATCGTTAAGGAAAAATAAGACATATTCTTAATTTTCTCTTTTGAAGAAGATAGAAAGCGTCTAAATGCTAGGATATAACACTTAAAAATTTCAAGAACAAAAATTACAAGCATGAAAACACAAAAAATTCACAAAAGTAAAACGCAACGAAACAAAACAAATGAATGAAAGTCTGCATAACAATTACAAATGAAACAAAAGCAACTATGAGGCAACTTAATCACTACCAAAACCGGCACCACCGAATTCAAGATTGATTAAATTAAAAATAAATTGAGGAAGTTTTTTAAAAAAAAAAAATTATTAGCTAATGCATGAAAACGATAACGTGATTATAAAGTGGAAGATTCGAACAATTGAGTAAAATAATGTAATTAAATAAAAAGCACTAAAATTGGTGCCTACACATTTAGCATTGTGAATAAAACAAATAATTGTACAATACAATGCGATGAATACGACTTCGAGTGTGCGAACTGAATGAAATTTTCACACAAGAATGGGTTTTAGTAAAAACACGCGAACAATCTGAATTTTACAAAAAATTAGAAATTCTCTCCTATTTCAAAGTGCTACAGGTTAGCCACAAAGTACAATTTACACGCAACGAAACGTCTGATATTATACTTAGTTCATTAGTTCCATTTTTATGTCGTTACTTTCAAGTGATTGAAACGATTCTCGAGGAATTCCCCGACAAAGAATTTACGGAAAATGATTTACTTGTCAACGTACAACAAAAATCGAATCATCATTCACAGCAAGATTCAAATACATACATCCATACTGTTTATCATTAGAAACAATAAAAACTGCATTCCGCTGATAACTGGGGGTTATTTTAGTATTTAGTATTTTAGTATTTAGGATAGTATAAAGATTAGAAAAGACACAATGAGTAATTCAAGGGGAGGAAGAGAGTAGATAAAAGAAATTCAAAACCAGAATAGAGTCTGATAATAAAATCACATACTTACGCATGTTTTCTTAGTGTGAAAATGTGTTATTAGTTAGTGTATTTTAAATATACAAAGCGTGAGGGAATAATATTTTTAAAGTAGGGTAACAACAGAAAATAACAAATACTAAAGCAATGAATTAAAATATTGTACATTCATCACCGAACAATGTCTATATTTGTTATGGTCGCATTTAGACTTCTATATGTTGCGTGCAATACCCGTCAATACTTTGCAGTAGACGAGCACAATGAAAGCCCAAATCAATACACATTTCGAATTACATTTAACACGAATGGTGTTGATGAGGTATGAGTGGCGGTAGCGGGATTATGACCGGTTGGTGCTGCTGGTGCTGTCGCCGAGAGATTTCGGGGAGTCTGCTCGAGACTGCCACACAGCGCGGACGCCGCGTAGAGGAAGAAAAATATGAGAAAACTGATAAGCGGTTTGGTGAAAAATTGAAGTGACGAGCTATTTCATGCGATTATAAAGTTAGAAAAAAACGGAAAAGTTGAGAAAAACGGAAAAGTGGAGTGGAAACTGTTCGAACTGGTGAAGTGCCTTTTCGAGGATCCGGCGCGTGAAATTCGCTTTGGTTTTAAAAGTTAATTAGAAAGTGGTTAAAAAATAACGGTGGTTTGTCCCTATCCTGCGAAGGAAAATGTTTTATGCCTGAATTGCGATACAGTTTGTGGAAAACCGTTAGTTTAGAGAAAATGTGAAGATAAGCGCCATATTGAAGAGCTGGTCAATGCAAAGTTGACGTTTCGTTCGGATTGTTTAATCAGACAATTTAGACCCCTGTGAAATAATTATTAAATTTTTCGTGACCAAGTTGTTAAATTGGATGACACGTCGTTTTACCAGTTGATGAGTTTTGAATAAAAGTCCAGTGCAACAACCGGGAAATCGGAAGCAGTGTGATACTCCTCAATTAGCCACCGAGCACCTTTCCCCAGACATAAGTGAAGGAAACTCGCGATAGTTGGCGTGCATCGCACGATTCGCTCCCGCTTGCACAGTGGCAGTTTCCCGCCGATCGGCCGATTGAATTGTCGCGTTTCTCATCTTTCTGTAGGAATTTACTGCACCCCGGAGGGGAACGAGATTTTATATGACTTTTGACGGAATCAGCGGAACGCCCGTACTCCGAAGAGCTCATTTGTCTCCACCGATAAGAAGGAAGTTAGGTAGGTCGTGCATGAATTCACATAGGCAATATTTGAGTCATAGGACTTCAAAATTTTCCAGTAATAGACATCGGAAACTTCAGCCGCTTAGGGAAACGTGAGGCAATCATTGATTGCATTCGATTAGACGCCCGTTATCTTTTTAAAATTTATTGAAATTTGTGAAAGTTAAGAATCATTGCTAATTTTTTCTGATAACGAGTTATAGTTAAATTAAACAAGCTAGTGCGAGTGGATTTTTTTTTCTGCTATACAAGTATGGTACCACAATTGAAACGAAGAGTTAACCATTCCGTTTCAGGCTTACCCACCCCGAACACGAGCGCTCGTAGGAGGAGGTCTGGGGTAAGTACCCTTTTTTATTGGTCAAAAAATTTTCTTTGCAATGAAAAAAAACCGTATAAAGTCAAATGAAAGCACGGGTTATTCTGAATTGCAGTGGAAACTCGCCCTTAACTTTAACAACGTGTGAATGATAAAAATTTTGCATGAAAGAAAAATTTAGTAAGTATTTAACAAACAAAAATTTTAGTTACAAAATTTCGATTAGATATTCACTTGTTTTGGACTGAGAGGTTGTGTTTTGCTTTAAGCGGTCCAAATTCAAAACAATTTACGTTTTATTGTATTTTTGGAAGAAGTACTATTTACTGAGGAAATTCTTTTTTTTTTTTTGAAACATTGATATAGTACAGCTGAAGTAGCACTTTTTGTAAGCGCGTAACGAAATAAAGATGGAAAGTAAAGTTAATAATTCGGTTTTTCCTTTCTCAAAATTCTGATCGGGTATAGGACCCGGTACGGTGGCAGGCTCAACCCATAAAACATGAGCCAGCCGCCGGGTACATAGCTAATCCTTCTTTGTTTCAGGTGACGTTGCGGGTTGAGTGGCCCAAGCAGAGTGCCTCTTTATGGCATAAAGTTATGCAATCCAATTGTATAATTCTATGGCATAAATTGGTCATCGGGGTACTTTTCTTCTGATGGGAAGACTTATGCAAGTTAAGTTGTATGAGTTTTCCACTCAGAAGAGGAATACCTGGCCACTGCAACAAATATGGATTTTAATCCGGTTAGGTGAGTGCGCCGGGGCTCCATCACCACCCGGTTGACCTTCTCTCATTTGTGGGCCATGAGCCTCTCCGGGTAAGGACGAGGTCACCCTGCTTCCACTTCTTTTTACTTGTTACTCTTGTTCCATGAACAAGTCAGTTGTCCCTTGTGTAGTTACCTTCACTTTTTGCGACGTCGGTCGCCATGTTTTTGTTCGACCCCAAGAAATTCGTGAGTGCGAAATTTTTTGTAGTGGGTCCTTGTGCTGGGGGAATGAACCTGCCCCACGACACCGCAATGCTAGCCTGCCAGCGCATTCACGCATCCCCAGACAAGGGCATTCTCGGCAGATATCTCCATCTTCTTCTGCCGAGGCAGCAGACCATCGCTGCAGTCCTTCACGGACATTTTGAAACTTGTACATCACTACAAGCACTTCAGTACCCATCTACCTTCCTAAGCCAGTTTCAGTTGTTATATGATTTAAAAAATAATTTTTACAGTGTTATTTGGCAAATGATTGAAAACCTGAGTCCATCCTTGTTTTGAAAAGTTCGAGGGACTGCCAGGACACTATATATATGGTTGTTAATTGTGTCTAAGAATTTCAGTCCTTTGTCACTCTATCAGACGACAAAGACAAACAAAAAAGCGCCTCAGCCCTACCATAATAGAGTTATTAGAAAGATCATAAGAATACCATACTAGAAGCATTGACATCTACAATGGCCTAAGAATTGAGACAGTTGTAAAATACAACTGTCTCAATTCTTAGGCCATTGTAGATGTCAATGCTTCTAGTATGGTATTCTTATGATCTTTCTAATAACTCTATTATGGTAGGGCTGAGGCGCTTTTTTGTTTGTCTTTGTCGTCTGATAGAAAGTAGAACTATCGTATATTCGCGTTGGCCGTATAATCTGTTTGCATATGAGCATTCAATTGTAAAGACTTAATCTTCTGGGGTTAATGACATGGTGAAAAGAGGAGAGAAGGCCAATGCAGTGGCCTTACTTGTTTCGTATATGTTTTCTCCATGTGAATTTTTATCAAATGTAAGTCCAAGGTATTTAGCCGTTGGTGTTTCGTCGTTTGTCACATTATCAATGGTAAGTCTCGGTGGAGTTTGCCATCTATTCCTTGTGATGAATAGTTCCTATGGTGTGTCAAAATTAATCCTAATTTTCAATTTTCGAAAGTATTGCTATAAAATATTTATTGATCGTTGCAACTTTGAAGTTATGACTCTTGCTTGTCCTGCTCTGTTAAATATAAAGGCATCATCAGCGTATGGTGATAGTTTTGCTTTTGGAGGCAGTCTGGGAAGATATGCAGTAAATATATTGTATAGAACCAATGAGATGGGCGAGCCCTAAGAAATTTCAGCTTCAATTGGTCACAGACGTGAGAGTTGTTTGTTGATTCTGATACGGAATGTTCTGCCTTCCAAAAAGGAGCCAATAATTTGAGTGAGCTGCAGTGGTATATTGAATCGATGCGTTTTGAAGATTAGCCCTTCATGCCAGACTTTCTCAAAGGCCTCAGCTATGTCAAGCATTACTAGACTTGTTGAATTCCAATGATTTAAGACTATTCTGATTTGTTCGACCGCTCTAACTAACTGGAGTTCAGTAGAATGTTTTGGCTCGAAGCCATATTTTTCTTCCAGTATAATATCTCTGTTGGATGCAACCTCACTGAGTCGATACAGAATCATCCTTTCTGCAATTTTCAACAGCGGTGAGAGGAGACTGATGGATCTCCAGTTTTCTTCAAATTGTGGGTCCTTTTGAGGTTTCGGGTAAACAATAATAACCGCTGATTTCCATATTTTGGGATACTTTTGCAAGTAGAACATTGCATGAATAATATCGGTAAGTATTTGCAAAATATTGTCCGGTGGCCAAGTGATCATTATGTTTGTAATGGTATCGTGTCCAGCTGCTTTATGCTTACTGAGCGTCTGTATAATGTTCATAGTTTCGTCGAAGTCCATTGATTTAATCCAGTCTTAACATTGAATGTTATCTCTCAGAAGTCTGTTGACAGAAGATTTAATTTTATCTTTAGTTTGAAAGTCATCCTCGTCTGAAGAATTTTCACAGAATTGCATATCCAGAGAATATGCAAATGCTTAAGCGTCACCTGTTTGTAGAATTGCATCCCATTCGGACCATGGATAGATGGCATCACAATTATGCTGTTTATCCAAAAGTATTTGGACAGTCTCTAGGAACTACCGCACCCACGACCGAGACTCTGCAAAAAGCTCTCTCATTGCTCGTTTCGGAATAATCTTGTCTTATCATGGATTTCATTAGTCATCCAAGTAGCGTTTGGGCGTAGTGAGGGTTGATTGTATTAGCTCTCCTCCAAACTTGATTCCTTCTGAGGGAGTTCATATAGATTCGTTTCCCTTCTCGGAGTTATTAACGTATGGTCCTTTTTTTCCTGTAAGATTTCCTGAGTTAAATTCCAAATGATGTTATCGATATCGTCAGCCATTTCAAATTTCTGAGAATTGGTTTAATTGGCCAATGTGACCTTAAATGCTTTCTTGTCTGTAGTTTTCTTTTCCTGCATTGGAAAATCGGTGAAAATGTTTTCTATGGGGAAGAGGACTAGTTTGTGGTCGGAATATGTCCAGTGCAAAGCCATTTCTTGAATCATAATGTGTTGGCTCATTGGGCATTTGCAGGCTGAAGTGGTTGGCTGCAATGAATGCTCTGAGATTGTTTTTGTTCGATCCCACTAATCAATACAGCTCTTCACAAGCGTTGGGTGGCATTTAAATCTCCTGCGATGAAGATAGGGCCTTCAAATGATGCAAGTGCTCTGAGAGTATTTAAGAAACTTATATTTCCTGGAGAATTGTAAACAGAAATCACGATGAACTCTAGAAAATGTGGCCTCTAGTCTTAGATGAGTGGGTTTAAAAATGAGATAATGACTCACTTTTCCTCTGACGAGACTGGCCGTTTGCCTTCTCTACCCGCAATTATTTCATTTCTGCACAGAATGTAATTATTAATGCGGAATGGTCTTCTAGGCTTCAGAAAGGTTTCCTGTATTATTATAATGTCAAACTTATGATCGAATATAAACTTTTTTAGTTCACCAGAATGCTGAAGCAACGAATTCGCATTCCACGTCAGAATTGAAATGTGGTTCATCAATCTCATTGGTGTTTAGGGTGGATGACATGTTGAGATGCAGCAAACATGATTTAAATCATGTTTCCCATCATCTCTTGCATCATATTTTGAAATTGAGTTTGTATTTTGACAAATATTTGGCCCATGTTATGAGGTTGATTTTGTATGCATGGAAGTGCCTATGCTGGAGTTCTTTGTTTTTGTGTTCATTAGCGTTTAGGGTGGATGACATTTTGAGATGCAGCAAACATGATTTAAATCATGTTTCCCATCATCTCTTGCATCATATTTTGAAATTGAGTTTGTATTTTGACAAATATTTAGCCCGTGTTATGAGGTTGATTTTATATGCATGGAAGTGCCTATGCTGGAGTTCTTTGTTTTTGTGTTGGTTGTGTGCTTTGCACCGCATCAACCTCCGCGAATGATCTTTACACGTTTTTTGGATTTCTGGGACAACCCCCGTAGCTTGCCGCATGCGCTCCACTGCAATGAATACATTTTGGCTACTCCTAAATTTTCTTTGGACAGTCCAAGGACTAATGAAGTGAATCGCGTTTAACGTATCGGGGCAGCGCATGACTGTTTCTGGAAGGGTGGTTACATTTTTGGCAATAAGGGCACATACCTTGCCACGGACGAGAACGTTGTGTCTCCACGATGCACAAAAGGCGGCAAACAGATTTAATATTGTACATACTTGTCTCAGATTTAGAAATGAGAACCTTGACTACCCTAGAAAGACTTTCTCTTATTTTGATGTCATAAACTCTAATTGGGTTGGATCTCTGAGACTGTTATTTGACTGAAATGTCACACAGGCCCCTAATGACCACATTCAACTGTCTATCTTCCTGAAGTATGTATGTGTGGTATTGTTTGTCATTGTCAGTTAATGCTTTTGTTAGTTTTGTTATCTGTTGGTGTTTTTAGTATAATTTTTATGTCAAGATATAACCTTTTTACGGATGAGTATGAAATCTGTTGCATATTCATAATACCAATGTTTGAGACCATTTTGAGGGCTCTCTAAGAATGATTTGTTCTGTTTTGGGTTCTTTCGTTTGTGGTGTAGGTTGTGTATTTTTAGCCCTCAGCAGTGTTGGTTTTGTTTTACATGGCCATGCCTGTAAATATCGCAGCTGGTTTTGGTGGTGGAAGGGCAAGGAAAATTGTATCTTCTTTATCTTTACTGCTAATCATGCAGTCAATTTTCATCTCACTTTCCGAATCTTCAGAAGAGACACAAGGTTTTTGAGGTAGAAAGGTCCTCAATTTCGTTTTTTCATCTCAGGGCTATCTTTTTGACATTTACCGGTAGTCTTGGCCTTATTATTCAATATCAGTTCAGTCACTTCTGCATTTTTTGCAGCTAGTTATTTATTTTCCTTACGCTGGTTGAACAGCTTGGCATTAGTTTTAGCTAGTATTTCTTGCATTTGCAATAGTATAAAAATGATCTAATTTTAACGTTATATTGTCGAGCTAGGTAACCAGCAAAGGAATTTGCTCATCCTTGTCAGCCAACTTACGTCTGGCAACCACGTAAGAAAGAGATAGAAGGTAAGATGAGTTTACAGAAAGAGAACAGTATACGGAACTCTGGTGAGTGCTTAAGTATTTTTTTATTGACCAGTAAATTTCAGTTATTTTTTCTAAATTTTAAAGTCATATTAAATTATAAGTTATTTGGCGGTCACCGCATAGGGTGAAGATAGTTCCTTTTGGTAGACAGGCTTTCGACAGACGGCAATAGCTTGTCCACCAATATGACTTTAAAATTTAGAAATAATCACTGAAATTCACTGGTCAGTAAAAAATACTTAGGCACTCACCCAGAGTTCCGTATACTGTTCTCTTTCTGAACACATCTTACCTTCTATCTTTTTCTTATCGCTTTTCCTATTTTCTATCTCCTTTTCTTCCTATCTTCTATCTCTTTCTCTTCCTATCTCATTGTCTATCTTCTCTTCCTATCTCCTCCTCTATCTATCTTCCATTTCCTTTTCATTCTTCTTTAGCTGTCTTTTTCTTCTTCAAACTATCTTCTTATCTATTCTATGTACTATCTAGTATCTTCAATATACTTGCGACTTTAAATTTCATCAAACATTAACCAGCAGGAGATGTTGACGACTCATCGTCTCCCATACGACTAACCAATTATGCATTTTTTGTTAACAAAAGCTTGTGTTATGTGTGTCAATAATACACACGTGATTGGGATATCGGTGTTATTGGATAAAAGTTTAGTTTGCTTATGTAGAAGAAAAGTATTTATGTCGAGAGCATGTTATTATGCAACTTCGGGTTGGATACTGCCGTTCACAAAATGGGAACTCTTGTTCCTTACTTTCATATTTGTTGGTTTTCACTACTAGACATTTTTCGGAATTATAAATGAGGAACTTTAGAATAGTGTATGGAAATTTATTAATCTCGTAATTTGTACACGTACATTTATCATCAATCATTGATATTAAATTCATAAACATTTTAAGGCACTTGAGAATCAATGTCCCACAACGTTTTGTATATTGCTGCGCATGTTCAACGTTGCCGTCCGATAATTACTCAAGAAGTATGTTCACATGAATGTGGGATAGCGAGTAGAGCAGTCATCGAGGCACCATGCATGGAGCAGTCATCGAGGAAATACGCATTGAGCAGCTTAGGATTTTCCTGAGATTTTCTTTGGAATCTGGAGTTTTTTTTGAAATTTTTCGAAAAGGAAATGGAAATGAAGCACTTGGATAAGGTGCGCAGAGTGAGTGCAAGGAACAGAACAATTGGAATGGTAGGAGTGGATAGAAAGCATTGTTGGAATATTCAGACAAAAAAACAGTTCATATTGGCCTTGCTTGCTAGTTGTTAGATGCAACTGCAAGTTGCGGAGGTTTCCCGCAATATGGTGATGGACAAGGAAGGGAATTTCACAGACAGAAGTGACAATGAAGAAGCCGTTGTTATACGAGAAAAGGAAGTGAGAGAGTAACCAATACGGTCTCTAACTTAGGAGCCTACTTCAATAACATCTAAAACTCTTGAAGAGAACGAATGGGATTTTCTCCAGCTCAAAAAGTTGGCAAAAGCTGCACCGCCAGTTTTTCAGGGGGAGTGCAAGGCCAAAATTTGAGGGAAATAAAGCTAGATCTAAGCCCCAGTAGCCAAACGTGGCTGCTACCAAAAATAAGAGGGTGCCTTCTATATCGTGCTGTAGGCTCAACCTGAAGACTTTTAGGGATAACGTTAAAAAGGCAAACGCATGAAATTTTGCAAAGAATCCAGAGCTCAACGGAACGGTGAACAACTGCTTTTGAACTTTGCTCCATCTTTAAATGGCTGAGGATCATACCAGCCTATAAAATTTTCTGAAGTGTACGAAAGTGGCTTATTACACTTACGCTCGTCCAAGAGAGAGGCTTGCACAGTTTGGATGACGATAACGATGTCGTGGTTGAGTAGCAAGAGCAATTCGAAGAAGATATCCTGTCAGCTGAACAGTTCTCAACGATAACCTCTAAGAGGGAAAAAATGACGTCTTCCTCTTTTTAGGCGAGTTGAAACCAGACATTGAAGTGAAGAAACCGATGTAGGTAAAGTTTCTTCTATATCAGAAGAAACAATCGGAACGTCTTCAAAAAAGTAGCACTTCCCAGTGCTTCAATTGCCAAAGATTTGGTCACATCGCTTCTAACTGCAGCCTGGAACTCAAGTCACTTTAATGTGCAATCTTGAAGGACGAGAAAAAATAAGAAATATTCTTTGTATTTTGAATGTTTAGAGAAACCCTGCGAGTTTAAAATATTGTCCTGACGCAAAAGAAGTCGAGAAGAAGAAGAAGAATCTCTAGAAAGAAACAGCGAAAAGAAAAGATTTCATCACCACCTCCATAAAAAGTATTGTACGAGAAGCAGTCTCGTACTCAAGCTTTTTGCAAGGTACAAAAAAGCTGCCTGTACCTCAGCCTGTACGGCAACCCAAACATTAGCCAATGCAGCAGAATCACCAAAATACGGTTTTGAGTACTGATTACCAACAATTTTTCGGGCGTGACTTGTCTACGCTCATTCATCCCCCACTGTAAAAAAACTCACTAATCTTAGTAAGCAAAAAGCTGCGTATTTAGTTAGAATTTGTCTTAAAAGTATGTTTTCGTAATGAGTTCCATTAAACTCTCTACTCGCCACGCTATAAAATTAATTCTGCACAAGAATACTTGAACGCCCATAGACCAGACCTCTTGTTTATATCGGAAACTTTACTAAGAGAAAGACATAGACTGCATCTCAGAATATACAGGATTATCAGGCATGATAATCCATAGGGAATTCTTGGAATTGCTGTGGCTTACAAATACCACCTAAAAGTTCAAAGGCACTACCTTTCAACTCTAAAATGTATTGAAGCAGATATAATAAGCTCCATGCTGGGAGGGTGCACTTTTGCACTTGGGGGATCTATGTTCCACATGGATATCCAGTGAGGGAGCTCATTGATGACATCGAAACAGTAGTTAATCTGTGCAAAAAGTTCAATTTCTATTTCATGGGAGGTGATTTCAGGGCAAAGCATCCATCATGGGGAAATATTATATCTGATGGTATCTCCATCTCTCAAATTGATTGCTCCAAAAGAGCCTACCCTCCGCCGAAGCTCGTCCATAAGTGACTTCTTCATCGTGTCTGCCAATCTGGTAAATCTCTCTCACAGTTTTGGAAAATTCGAGTATGGAATTCTTGTCGCCAGATGTGACCATCTTTTGGTTGAGTCGACACTTAAGAGCGAAACTTGAGGTTGTAGATCCTTAATTTTTCATTCCATGTAAGCGAACCAATTGGGCAGCAGTAAGTGCTGTATTTGATGGAAAATAGAAGAAAATTTTGATCAATGGATCAAAAAGTCGATTCCCTAAATTGATGAGGGACTCGCATGTATAAATTTAACCCTAGGTACGGTCATCTGAAAGGTCTCGATTGAGAAATCCTCAACAAATCTCTTTTATGGAGATGTAACCACAGACATCTTGGAGCCTCATCTTTAAATTTGGTCGACTGGAAGTACGAACGTATTTATCTAGTGATTATCTCTCTAAATCAAATGACCTCGAAAAAAAAATGGCTTTGGCTAGCGAGCGCTTTGAACTGGCTCTGGAAAGTATCAAATCAGTTCCTTGTATCTTTCCTCATATCAATAGAATAACTGGCACACAAAGACTGCCCGGGCTCCTCACTCTATGCTCATAGATGACAACTCAATTGCTGAGTCTATCGCAAAACATTTTGCGAAAGTTCTTCAAGGAGATAAATCAAGTGAGGACTCTCCCATTGCTTAGTTAATGAGCAGTACCACAACAAATTCCGACAAGAACCATGAGCAACTGTGCTTGACCAGGTTCTCTGATTCAAATTGCTCTGACGCCCCTACTAGCCATGGCCTATTTTTCAGTCGTGAGAGGCTCACTTTGTTGGCACTGATGCAAAATTCTAACAACAGTTATATGCTTAAAAGGCTTCCCCATGTTTCCTCTGTTCTTCTTGCGACCATTCTAAATAACTGCATCAACATTTACTTAATCCCTCATCAATGGAAATGCGGAAAAATATTTGCAATACCCATGAAATTTGGCAGTACTGACGAAGTCGATACTAGTTCGATTTCTCTGTCTTCAAATATTTGTAAGCTGCTGGAAAGGGTAATACTTCAAGACATCATACAATTCTCTGTGGGGGGCAAGAATGGCGCCGGAAAGACAATTTGGCTTCAAAAAGCCCACTGTTCGTTAGATGCTATGGTCGTGTTCCAAGCCAATATAATGAGAAGTTGGCGCAGCAATGACCCCTTATTGTAACTTATCTGATTGATGTGGAGAAAGCCTTTGACTCCGTATGGATCAATTTTTGCAGATTGCGCTGAACTATTGAAGCTTTTTGGTATGCTGTATAGACGACTAGATCCTCAGCAAATGCTACTAGTGATCATGCTGGCGAGACGTCAAAATCAAAGCCGTTCAATAGCTTGCGAATGAATACTGAGAAAAGCAGAGGCGCAGTAACTGTTCCCTGTTGTAGTCCATTCAAGGCCTTGAAGTCACGCATTGTTGTCAGACTTCCATCAGTTACAACAAATAATTTCCCGTACAACATATAGCACATCATGGTGACAAGGTGTCTGGGGAACCTGTCCTGAAGGAGCTTAAAAATTAGTCCATCTAACCACACCGTATCGAAGGCTTTCTCCATGTCAATGAGACACGCTGCAACACATTCTCTGTTGTTTGATTTCCAACAGATGTCTGAGGTTACTTTCGTTATCGCATGTAGGGTAGAATATCTGTCAGGAAAACTAAATTGGCAATTTGACATCAACTCACATTTCTCAATGTGGGCGTTTGATGCTTTATTCAGAATGACTTCAAACACCTTGCTGATGGTAGGCAGCAAGCTAGTTAGGCGGTAGCTTTTAGGGCATGAAAATGCTTTTCCGTTCTTCAAGATCGGAAATACCTTAGCCTTGTTCCACTCATTTGGGAAATATGAATTGCTCAATATGTTGTTGAACAATATGCAATAACTCCTAATAGCAAATTCAGGCAAATGTCGGAGAACCGAGTTTGGAACACTGTCGATACTACATGATTTCTTGTTGCTAATTCTACCAAATATGAAACGCAAGTCTTCATAGCTGACAAAATAATCAATAAGACTCAAGCTCGGTATGAGGTCAGATGTCAATGATTCATTGAAATGAATAGTCGGAAACTATTGCTTCAACGACCTCTGAAAGTATTTGATTCCCATTTTCAGGGTTTGGTAGATGAACCAATCCCAAATGTGTTCTAATCAGGGCAAGTTTATGCAATCCCTCACATACAATCCTATTTCCATTTCTATCCGGAGTCGTACTATCAATTTCGATACCAGCCCTATTGAGAAGATTTATCTCATCACTAGCGACTACAAGATTCGATACCTTCACTTGAGACTTCTTACAAAATATGCTATTCACTTTCATGATAACGCCATCTGAATCCTATGGGCTAATACGCTTCAGTTTTTCCGTTCATTGATTGCTGATCTCACTCCTGAAGTATGAACGGATTAAGCTCCGGACATTCTTCAGGTCAAATTTCAACAAAGCCAACGAGGGATGGTTATAGTCCAAAAATCACCAATAAATATTGTTGACGCGTGTGAGATGAAGGCTTTCCAATCTCTTTAACCTTGCAATGATTGGCGTTTCACATCACGCCATATTATTTCGATGTGTAATCTTGGAAACTGCATTCACAATCGTTTCAACGTCAACTTTTCTAACTTCGACATATAGAGATCTTTTTCATGTTTAGTTAGATTTCTGTCACTAGGAACTATTGAGCAAGCGTTGCCATCATCAGTAGAAAGACGTTGCTTCTGATAATCTCAATTAAACTTCTCTTGAAACTTTCCCCAGTCCTTTTTGTAAAAATTGAGCGGATGATATTCATGTTGAACTGGAATGAGGAAGACATCATCCCTATGATGATTGATTTCCATTCCGATTACGTTATAGTCGCTATCATAAGGAAGCACATGCAGTTTCCGTTGAGGACTTTTAAAGCTGAATTCAAGTCTTGCGTCAGCAATGCAGAGGTCCAAATATGAATTTGTCCTAAGGCATGTTGGAAACTCCGCTCCATATATGTTGCACGTGTATTCAATTTGATTCTCTGTTTTCCACGATTTCAGAAACACACCTCTGGGATTATTGTTGGCGTTCAGCCATGATGTTTGCTAGGTATTCAGGTCACCAGTAAGAATATAATAACCATGCAGCCTGTTCAATTCGAGTTTTTTTATGTAAGGAACTGAGCTCCTCCTTGAACTTGAGAACAATTCGAACAGTTGCATAGGCAAAGATAACAAAGAGGTTATCCCCACCTAGCAGTGAAATTTTGATAACGGACAATTCAAGAGATTCAAACTTTATAAATTCGACCTTTTTCAAAATTTTAGAAACAATAGGGTCTTCTAACGATTATCCCGGTGCCACCTCCCCTCCCCCATCACCGTTTACCATATCGTTTCTTACAAATTCAAAATCCATACCATGAGTTGAGGTGGGTTTCAGTGAGAAGCGTGATGGCAGGCTTTTGCTTAACAATGAATTCAAGGAGATGGTCACGTTAATATACAGTAACAATGGAGTTGACGTTGATCAAGATGAGATGAAGCTTATTCATTGAAATGTGACTGGACGACAAACTATTTTGAAGCATGTTGGCCTAAACGTTGAAAAACGAAATTGATTTTTTGACCTTGCTTATATATTCTTTCTGAAAGAGATCCAAGCTTTTGGTAAATTTTGAGAAGCAGCTCATTACTGCTACTCACATTATTTATTTTATTCACATTGTTATCTGCTGGTCCTCTAGCAACAAGGGCAAATGATACTCCGTGTTTGACGAAGTTAGAAGGTAGCACACTGCAATGTACTTGGGTTTGTTTTGGGGAAAATTTTACTCTTGCATCTTGATACCAAAATTTAACTTTTGCAACTTGACATGATGCTCGATGATGAAATATACCACAAACAACACAGTATAATTCTTCTTTTGGCTCCATCTGAGCCAATGAACATTCACCGGGGGCATGAATATCTTTATATTTAACGATGATATAGTGCATGGCAAAATTAACAGCCAAATGACCGAATCTTTGGCACCTGTGACGCTGGTTGGCCTCAGTTTTTTGGAGATGCTCCCACCTCACAACTCTAGAGTTCAAATACCTTACCTGCTATCGTTAGAAACTTGTACTAAATTAAATGGTAATATTTTGGCTTTAACAGTTAATCTGCAGTGGGCTGGCCACATGAATCGTATGGACGAACAACGGATACCCAAAAAGTATTCCTTGGGAGAACTGAAGGCCGGAGACCAGTGGGATAGCCAAGGAAACGCTAATCTGACTCGGTCGATGAAGACAGCTCATCGCTGCTCGGATTTTAAAATTGGAGGACGTGGTCAATGGACCGAGACAGTTGGGGGCGCTATTTACAGGAAGCGAAGGCCCAAGAGGGGCTGGATGTGCTATGAAGAAGAAGAAGTTGATCTTCTTGTAGCAAAATTTTTCACACTTATGAATTTCACAGCTGGTACTGCTTCCTGTTACATTTCAAAGAGACTAACTGTATTCTCCCCCCAGTGCAAGCCCTTCACCAGGAAGGTCAGATTTTTTTTCGCCTTTGACGTGTATGTAAATTGGGGAGATTTTGCGCTATTAAGAGCATCTTTCGCTAGCTTGAAATCACCCAGTGTTTTGTTTTAATTATGTGTTAATCAGTGATCGTTCTCTTAACTTTGAAATTATTGACCTTTTGTTCGGCTGGCAATATGCTGAACCATATCCCCTCCATGCTCCTCAAAGACATTAGTCGGAGGAACTTCCTCAGTTATCTTATTATTATTAATAGGAGAACCAGCAGGCACGCCGGTTGGTTTCTTCTCCTTATTTTTGAATTAAAGTATTCAAAAAAATTATCTCCATTTTGATGTCAGCTTAGCTTAGTATGATATCAGATTCACGGATTGTTGTCTTTTAGGTACATTTCTCGAGAGAAATTTACCTATTGCGGAGAGCATCATATATATATATATATATATATATATATATATATATATATATGGGATATAACGAAATTTGTGACCACGCTAGAGGTTGCAATTTTGCTTCGATTTTCACCAAATTTTCAGGAAAGGTGTATTGGGTAATTATCTCGGTTAAGTTCGCGAACCAGCTATATCGGCCGGGCAAAAACAAAATGGCGGCCATTTTAGACAAAAATCGTGATTTCTGTTCTGACCAAAGCATAGCTCCGATTTGGATGAAATTTGGTACAAAGGTTCATTGATGTATATGATGAATCTCACAATAAAAAATCCAAATTCGGTACAGCAGAAACAAAATGGCGGCCGCTCAAAGGTCGAAAAACGTGCAAAATTTTGTTGTTGTAATAGTGGTCAAAGCTTTCAACAGATTTTCATGAAGTTCGGCAGTTAGACAGTAATTATAAGTATCTAAAGAATTACCTTAAAAAACTGAAATTCAGATGGCAAAAAACAAAATGGCGGCCAGTTGAAGGTCAGAATTTCAAAGGCTTTTAAAAGTCGCGATTTTGATCCAACATATATGAAACTTGGTTTCAAGATAGAAATTACTTAGATCTACAGTCTTTGATATTTTGGTGATCATGCATTTGCAAATTTCAAAATGGCGGCCGTTTAAATATGCGTTTTTTTCATGTTTTTGTGGCCCTCTAGCGGTCACATTTTCCAACGGATTTTGATGAAACTTGAGATTATGAATCTCTGTACTATGTTCTTGTATTTCGCAGGAAATTATTAAAATTGAATGAAAAATAAAAAAGTCGAAAATTTAAAGCCTAATATTTTTAGCTGCTTCTTTAAAAATTGAATTATTTTGCCCTGTCCAGAGTGAAACTCCTATTTGAACGAGATAGTACATTGATTGATGAGGTCCTAGCATACAAAGATTTAAAATAATTTAAAAATCAAATGCATGCACTCAAAATGGCGGCCCCCAAAGGTCTGAAGGCAAGCGCAATTCGCTATTTTAGTGCCAACTGAAATAATGAATATTTTTCATGGAATCGTTTTAAATGACTTTACTTGAAAGAACTTATAAACCAGATCATTTTTAAGATATTGTAAAATATTTTTAACAATACCGTAAAAAATTATAAAATCGCGACTTGTCTGTCTGTCCGTCCGTCCGCCCGTTTGTTCGTGCGTCATAACAAGTTTCTCGCAAACCACATGAGCTAGAATGAGGAAATTTTCTACGTAGGTCAAAAGTGGTGCCTCTTGAAATTTGTAGTGCAAGAAAATATTTTAAGGTATTTAAGGGGGTCTCCCCATACAGGCGGGCATACAATTTTTTTTATTTCTGTAGCCCTCTAGCAGCCAAGATTCTCAACAGATTCCGTTGAAACTTGAAATTATAAGTTATTAAGGCAAGTTAATTTTTTAATTTAATTATGCAAATCGAATGACAAATAAAACAGTCGAAAATTTACAGCTTAATATTTTTAGCAGCCGATTTCAATAAAAATCGAAATGACGGCCCTCATAGTTCAGAAAAAAATTGAAAATGTATATATTAATGGCAATGCAAGTGCTGATTAAACTTTTATGGAAATCTTTTGAAATTAACTATTCGAGCTATTTAAGCCTTTGTGTTGTTACCACTGTGAACTGTGTAAACAGCAAATGCGAGAAGGGCGAAACCGGTATTTATATGTTTACAACAATTTATGATCCGCCGATTTTCAATATGTAATCCATACGCGTGCAACTCAATTTAATTAGCAAAATATTTGCACCCCGATAAAAGGTCTCTAAAAACGAACGGAGCCAGATTTTTTTTATGTGAATAAATACCCATGTGGTACTACGAAAATTGCAGAAAGAAGTTTAGTAGTAGGCAAGCCAAATTCTTTTTCGAAACTTAACGCTACATACGAGAAATTTACCTTTCCGGCTGGTGCTGCCAACGGGGATTTTTTGTATCTTGTAATGTTGCTTTATTTGTTTGTTGAGTCTTTTGCGTGTGACCAGATGTACGTTTGAGTTGAATAAACTCATAAGAAGTTTTTTGTTTATGAATAGATATGAAAAATGTTCAGGTCGTTATGCATTGTTTATTGATGAGTGTTACAAACTAGATGAATTAAAATATATTTTTTTACTATCCGAAATCATTTACCAATATCTACATCTGAATGCCGGAAGATTTTGAACAAAACATCTGATATACAAGTATGTCAATGTGTTCTCTTAAATTCTAGCGTATATTAGATAATTTTTAGGTTCACGTAACTATTGCATAACTAGTCGCCCTACTTTTTATTCATCAGGGTTTAGTAGCTTTCAGGTATACCTGTAATGTACCTCGTGCTATTCTGACAACAATTCCTTATGCTTGGGAACTCATTATAACAGCTGTCACCATCACTTTAAAATAAACGGTTGAGGTTTAAAATTCCATTCTTATGTTGATTGTGTGCTCCTATAGATAAGTCTTCATTTGTATACGAGCATGTGAAAGCGACATCTGAATTATTGCTTTATAACAGTTAGTGTTGACAGTAAAACTATATGTTTTTTGTTAGTATTAAATACACGTTGTTGTTTCACGTAGTAATAAAATCAGAAAAATCACAATATTGATAGTGCATGCTGTATTTCTTGGTTGCTTTCTTTCTCATACTCTATCTATATACGAATAAAGTTTTCAGGAAATGTTGGGAAATTAGGGAAATTGTCGAAATAATTTGTTGGAATTATAAAATATCTTTTTGGTTTGAGATTTTTGAAATAACTTTTAACACTGCAGTAGTCGCGCCCCTAAAAGTCACTTATGTAGTCGCGCTGTATCCATCAGATCTTTTCTCTATTCCTTAATATTTTCTAGCCTTGCACATTGCATTCATAAAGAAATTAAAACAACTAAAATCTAGACTTAGGTAAAAATTTATTCATGGCATACTCGTATAAGTTAACGAAGCACTATTTGTTGAATTGAAAATAAAGTTTAAAACAAAAAGCTTTTCAGCTACCAATATTGGATTAAGTTTATTTTAATGTTGTCTATCTTCGCTACTGGTAGTAATTGCGGGGCAACCGGTCTTGCAAACAAAAGCGGCGCGAGTATTGAGGCAAAGATGCTGGTCACAGAATTGACATCTGTACTGTGTTAAACTTCGTTGTGTAACGCATCAAATTTTGAAGCGTTGATACACTGATACCAGCGCCAGCAGTGGTATCAACGCACTGCGCTGATACTATTGCGCTATGATACTTTGATTTCATACGACAACATATGCTTGATATATTTTGCGCTTTTGTCTGCATTGATACCATTCTGCTGCGATACCATGATTGCATTGTTCTATGGTTGATACACTAGGCGCCGCGCAATAACGTAGCGCTAAGGCAAATGGCTTGGCATTGCCAATGCCAGTGTTTTCCAATAAGAGGTGTTATTTAGATATTAAAACAAAAAGTGGCATTTTTTAATATAAATGATCGGATGTTTGTTTCATTATAAAGAAAAAGGTATGCAGTTAATACACAAAAATAACATCAGGCAAATGACTACCACGCTTACAGGACCATATCCTTTTCATGAAATTTTCCATAACCAAATCCAGTAAGAGGTGTTATTTTGATATTAAAAGAAAAATTCCATATTTCAATAAAATGATCGGATGTTTATTTCATTAGAAAAAAAAGGTATGCCGTTAATACTCAAAAATAAAATCAGGTCATGACCACGCTTACAGGACTATATCCTTTTCATGAAATTTTCCATAACCAAATCGCAAAGTGGCTGCCCTATGTCCTCAATAACCTCACGAATTCCATCTTTGACGCTGGGCTGTTGGCGTAGACCTTCTCTTTCATGTCGCCCCAAAGGAAGAAGTCGCAAGGTATTAAATCACAAGATCTATTCCAAATAACACCTTTTATTGGAAAACCCTTTACATCTCTTGAATCCAATGTTATTATCAACACACAGCAACTGTGTTGATACCAAGCGTTAAATCTCTCGACATAGAGTTTGATACCGAAATGCGCTACGGCGCTGCTGATACCGAGGATCGGTATCAACGCAGTGGTATCATTGATAGTGCTTCAACGCAATTGCGCGGCGCACCGCTGCGTTACCCATGTCTATTTTGTAATAAAATACAAAACCCTTTTGAAATTGGTGCCTGTGTCCGCCTGTCCTTCCGTCCGTCTGTCTATATGTCACAGCAGTTTTTCTCCGAAACTAGAGAAACTACCGCCATGAAACTTGTGAAAATGTTGGAAATTATGACTTCTAGAAAGTTTTGGGGTAGTAAAATTTTTCAAAGAGTTTTAAGGGGGTCCCCCTATATAGAAGAGTGACCCTCTAATTTTTTCATTAAAGGTGGTTAAGTGGGGTGTCATATGAAAGGTCTTAATGAAATATTTTCAAAACAGGTTTAAAAATGACTTTATCAGTATCACGAGAGGCAGGAAAAGGGGAAACACATGAGATTTAGGCGTACAGCCACCCTCGCGATTAGAAACCTTTCGTCGAAAATGCTGAAAATAATTATGAGTGCAGACCTTTATGAATATTAGAACAACAAATACGTCAGAAGTTGAAATTCACTCAACTTTCTTAGTAATAAAGCATATTATTCACTTTCTGGAATATAGTTGTAAGGGCACTCTTCAGCTCAATAAAATTCAAAAGGTAAATTTCACTTTTCCTGTTTAGACATTACTACAAATTTCACAACGATTGAATTGTATTTAACAGAGTTTAAATTTTCCTGTACTACAACAGCAACTATAGATGGTTATGGGGCACTATACACTTCCAATCAATTGGCACTATACACTTCCAATCAACTCAAAATCCCCGTTGGCAGCATCAGCCGGAAAGGTAAATTTCTCGTATGTAGCGTAAGGTTTCGAAAAAGAATTTGGCTTGCCTACTACTGAACTTCTTACTGGAATCTTTGTAGCACTACATGGGTATTTATTAACAGAAAGGATCTGCCGCCGTTCGTATTTGGAGAACCTTCGTAGAGGCGCAAATATTTTGCTAATTAAATTGAGTTGCACACGTATGGATCACATATTGAAAATCGGCGGATAATAAACTGTTATAAACATATTTATACTCGTTTCACCCTTCTCACATTTGCTGTTTATACATTTCACAGTGGTTACCACACAAAGGTGATAACTTGTCGGCTTAAATAGCTCAAATAGTTAATTTCAAAAGATTTCCATAAAAGTTTAATCAGCACTTGCATTACCATTAACATATACATTTTCGATCCTTTTCTGAACGACCAGGGGCCGTCATTTTGAATTTTTATTGAAAACGGCTCCTAAAAATATTAAGCTGTAACTTTTCCAATTTTTTATTTGTCATCCGATTTGCACAATTAAATTAAATTATTTTGCATTAATAACTTATAATTTCAAGTTTTATCGAAATCTGTTGAGAAACTTGGCTGCTAGAGGGCTACAGAAATAAAAACAAATGTTTATAATTAAACTTTTAGTGAAAATGGCAGCTGAAAATATATATATATATATATATATATATATATATATATATATATATATATATATATATATATATATATATATATATATATATATATATATATATATGATACTCTCCGCAATAGGTAAATTTCTCTCGAGAAATTTACCTAAAAACATTGATAGGGCATTTCATTAAAGTTTTTCTTGAATTAGTTATGAAATACAAAACGCTTCAGACACAAGTATAGTTCTGTCTACCGAATTGGCTTTAGCTTTTTCTGTGTTTTCGTTTTATTATTTGTTTGTATTTGTCACAGCGGGCCCGGAAAAACTTCTTGAATTCTGTTCAGGTTAAAAAAAGAATACTTTTTAGGGTTTTGGAAAATAATTTTACAAAACCCGACTAAAATCGCCTTCTGTCTGTCTGTCGGTCCGTGTGTCACACCACTTTTTCTCGCAAGCTACATAAACTAGAAACACAACAATTTGTAAGTAAGTGCAAAGTGACGCCCTCTTCAAAGTTTCACCACAAAAATTAATTTATAAGGTGTCTAAGGGGGTCTCCCGATTTAGGAGAGAAGCCCCTGAAAAAAAATTCCCTCTTATGTAGGCAATGTGGGTATCAAATGAAAGGTATTGATGAGATATTTTCAAAACAGGTCTTAAATTGACAAGTTTTACTTTGAGGAGTGCAGGGGAAGGGGAAATGTACGAAAATTTTGTGTCCCCCCCTCGCGATTGGACGCCTTTGACCTGAAAAAAATAAGATTTTAGGAGTGCAAGGGCAACAAATATCTCAAAAGTCGAAATTCGATCAACTTTATTAATAATGGTACATTTTATAAATTCTACATGTTTGCCTATAAAATCAAAATGGGAGCCTTAAATTTCCCAAAAACTTTCTTGAAAACAATTGTGTGCGTTCTGGAAATTTCACAATAATTGAAGAATAAACAGCTATGTTACAGCCGATTGAATATTTAACAATTACAACAACATTAACACGTGATACTAGGGAGATACATGGTTGTGTTGTACGTAGACACTGCAAATATGCAGGAATTTTGATAATAATTTTAGTAACGGTTTGTACTTTAAGCAAAATGGCAGCGAATTAACAAACATAAAAGCCATAATCATTTTTCGAACTCAATTTATGGAGCATTGATGTTAATCAAGTTTTGATACTCAGAATATATTGTTTAATTTACCAACTATTTTACAAAACCTTTCTGGCAGGAGCACTCTTTTGCTACATTAAATTGTTCTTTTCTGGAAATGTTCTTCTATCAAATCTTTGCCTAGATTTCGCAGAAAGATCCTTCGTATTGGGACATCATTTCCATTCCCCAGATAAATTACTTGTGCGTTGATGCCTGCTATAATCGGCAAGGAAAAAAATTACCATAGGCCACCTTCGTGTACCTCTAGCCACATTATAGCTGGAGCACACTTAATCGAGAATATCTACGCCAATTTTCGTTTTGTTGTAAAGCGTCAATATTTTTGGCTTTTTCTTGTACATCGATTTTATCATCAAGATGCATGTTATGTTAGAACCCAAACTGTGGAGTCAGCACAATTTTCTAAGCCAGCTAAATTCTAAATCATAAACAAAGTCCAACTCTAAAGATGCTTTGAAAGAATGAAATTCGATATTTTAACCAACTTTGTAAACAGAAATAATATTCTTAAGATGGAATAATGCTGACTCTAGATTTGGACGTATTGATTGCGTAGCACAAAGATTGTCAACGGAAGTTATATTGTTGAAATGAGAGAGTGCTGACAATTCAAATTAAAGACGGTAATACAATTATAGAAGTTAGTAGTAGTTAGGATGTTAGCGCTCATACTGCAAAGACGAAAATGGAAATTAAAATCTGTAAAACTAGCTCACCTGTTTTAATCAATACTGTATAATTATAGGAGTGGTATCCCTCGTAAAAGTAGATAGTGTTTTTTCTCTTTCTTTAAAAAGGAAAAACTTAAGTGGCGCAGTCGTCGTCTAAAAGGGGGAGGTGTAATCGCAGATCCTTTCTAGATTTCCGAACCAAAAGTGAAAAGTAAAACAAAGTTTTGTTGAACAAAAAGTGAAAAAGTGAAACCGAACAAAGATTTTCGGAATAGTGATACAAAAGCATGAACAAAGTGAATTTGTGAAATAATATAATAACGTTATTAAATTAATAACACATCCAAAATTACCTTTAACAACCGACTTGCATTGTCTGAGCAGAATTATAAGAGAATTCGCTCCCTTGCTGTACATTCGTCGTACTAACAAGGCTAAACGCAAATATTGTGTAATAAAAACTATTAATAACACTTTTTTGGGAAAAATCGCCCCTGAAAATGATAAAAGTGGTTCCAGTAAATTTGGTCAAGCATTAAACTCTTATATATTGCATGTATTATAGTATATACATACAATTATTAACATTTAAATATAAAAACATCATGACCATTCCATTTTCGGAGCTTCTACGGGAAGCAAGAGCAATGCCTCCTTTATGTGGAGATGACGGATTTCAACTACAGAGCTTATCCTGGAAAACGAGTCGTTAATGCCCCTGGTTCTTCAAGACCAGCCAATAAACTATATAACAGATATATTGTTTTCAAAGGAACAAAGGAAGGTAGCAGTTGCAGCCAGAAGATTGTCAAATAAAACATGGCCAAATGTGAAACAAGTCCTTATCGAAACGTTTGGAGTACATGAAACATATCTTAGATTGAAGAAGGAAGCAGATCCATTTTAGAGCCGAAGTTTACATCAAGTTTATAGTTTTTTGAGTGATATTTTAGATAAATTAAATTTGAAATATGCATTAGACAATAGGAATCAATTAGAATTCTCGCATGAGATGAATGAGGCGAGCATATTGGAGAAATTTCTAAGTAAAATTAATCGAACCGATAGTATGTACCTGCGAACAAAAGATGTTACAACTTTACAAGAAGCTTATCACGAATTGTTACAAACCGGCTATAAAGACAGTGAAAATACAATTAGAATACCTGAGAAAGATATGAGAAGGAGTAATGCCAAACATAATCCTTCAAATAGAAATTTTTAGTTTAATAATTCAGGGTATCACTGACAAAATAATAACAAAAATTATTACGGACCAAATATTAGCAATAATTATCACCAACAAAATTATCAGTATAATAATTACCGACCAAATTGCAACAACAACGATTATAGACAAAACTTTAACCATCATTCTAACAGATTTAGATAACAGGTGTTATTTTGAATAGCCCGCTATTTCGGTAGATGTCACTTTTGAAGCTGTCGTTTTTTGACATTTGACAAGTAAAAACTACGCCGTTAATAAAATGGAACGATGTATGCTTCAACAACGCTGAAATTATTAAAATTCACTATAAGAATGGTGAAAATTTAGCAGAGACGGTTCGTAAAACTCGAACATTTTTGGGTCGTCGTGAAGCACCTTGTCGGACCGCAAAACAAAAATCGGTGGAAAAATTCGAGCTGTTGGGACAACTTAGTGATGTGAAGAATAAAACCCGTGCACGTCACTCAAGAACAGCCGAGAATATTGCTGCTGTAGCCGTAAGTGTTGAAGAAAACCCAAGTTTGCCCATTCCTCGTCGTTCTTTCGAATTAGGCATTCCATAAACGTCATTACACCGTATTTTGCATAAAGATTTGGGTCTTAAGGCTAATAAAGTTCAGTTAATACAAGAACTCAAGCTGCTCGATCATCAACAACGCTTTGCGATTTGGTTATGGAAAATTTCATGAAAAGGATATGGTCTTGTAAGCATGGTCGTGGTGGTTGTTTGCCTGATATTATTTTTCACTATTAACGACATACCTTTTTCTTTATAAAGAAATAACATCCGATCATTTATATTAAAAAATGACATTTTTCTTTTAATATCAAAATAACACCTCTTATTGGAAAACCCTGTATAACAGCCAGTTCAATAGAAATCAACCAGGAAATTATAGGAGAAACCAGGTAGAACCAATGGATGCTAATCCAATCTAGGTAGAAGAAAATCTTCCCATACAGGCCTAGGAGACACAAACAAACCAATAATCACTATTCATATTGATGAAGAGTCAATAAAAGCATTGGAAGAATCAGGTTCTTCAACCTCCATATTAGGTTACGGAAAAATAGGAAATAACCCCAAAACAAGGGCTGATAATATACACATTAGAACAATAACGGACATACAAAAAATGAATGGAGGCTGGCAGACTTGAAAGATTGCCGATTCCAAGCCATACTAAAAACTAACATTCTAGGACCAGCTAATGCGAAAATAGATTTTTTAAACAAAGTAGTTACTTTTGGATCAAATATAATCTCTTTCGACAGAAAAGTAGAGGACAAGCATGAAACTAGACAGGAGGAAATACACACAATGGAACCCATAGAAAAAGTTAAAAATCCCCGTTGGCAGCACCAGCCGGAAAGGTAAATTTCTCGTATGTAGCGTAAAGTTTCGAAAAAGAATTTGGCTTCCACTACTAAACTTCTTTCTGCAATTTTCGTAGTACCACATGGGTATTTATTCACATAAAAAAAATCTGGTCACGTTCGTTTTTAGAGACCTTTTATCGAGGCGCAAATATTTTGCTAATTAAATTGAGCTGCACGCGTATGGATTACATATTGAAAATCGGCGGATCATAAATTGTTGTAAACATATAAATACCGGTTTCGCCCTTCTCGCATTTGCTATTTGCACAGTTCACAGTGGTAACCACACAAAGGTTTAAATAGCTCGAATATTTAATTTCAAAAGATTTCCATAAAAGTTTAATCAGCACTTGCGTTGCACTTAATATATACATTTTCAATTTTTTTCTGAACTGTGAGGACCGTCCTTTCGATTTTTATTGAAATCGGCTGCTAAAAATATTAAGCTGTAAATTTTCGACTGTTTTATTTGTCATTCGATTTGCATAATTAAATTAAATTAACTTGCCTTAATAACTTATAATTTCAAGTTTCAACGGAACCTGTTGAGAATCTTGGCTGCTAGAGGGCTACAGAAATAAAAAAAATTGTATGCCACCCCCTTGTATGGGGAGACCCGCCGGTATGGGGAGACCCCCCTTAAATCCCTAAATATATTTTCTTGCACTGCAAATTTCAAGAGGCACCACTTTTGACCTACGTAGAAAATTTCCTCATTGTAGCTCATGTGGTTTGCGAGAAACTTGTTATGACGCACGAACAAACGGGCGGACGGACGGACAGACAGACAAGTCACGATTTTATAATTTTTTAGGGTATTGTTAAAAATATTTTACAATATCTTAAAAATGATCTGGTTTATAAGTTCTTTCAAGTAAAGTCATTTAAAACGTTTCCATGAAAAATATTCATTATTTCAGTTGGTACTAAAATAGCGAATTGCGCTTGCCTTCAGACCTTTGGGGGCCGCCATTTTGAATGCATGCATTTGATTTTGGATTATTTTAAATCTTTGTATGCTAGGACCTCATCAATCAATGTACTATCTCGTTCAAATAGCAGTTTCACTCTAGACAGGGCAAAATAATTCAATTTTTAAAGAAAATCGCACCTAAAAATATTAGGCTTTAAATTTTCGACTTTTTTATTTTCCATTCAATTTTAATAATTTCCTGCAAAATACAAGAACATAGTACAGAGATTCATAATCTCAAGTTTTATCAAAATCCGTTGGAAAATGTGACCGCTAGAGGGCCACAAAAACATGAAAAGAACGCATATTTAAACGGCCGCCATTTTGAAATTTGCACATGCATGATCACCAAAATATCAAAGACTGTAGGTTCAAGTAATTTCTATCTTGAAACCAAGTCTTATATATGTCGGATCAAAATTGCGACTTTTAAAAGCCTTTGAAATTTTGACCTTCAACTGGCCGCCATTTTGTTTTTTGCAACCTGACCTTCAGTTTTTTAAGGTAATTCTTTAGATGCTCATAATTTCTATCAAATTACCGAATTTCATGAAAATCGGTTGAAAGCTTTGACCACTATTACAACAACAAAATTTTGCACGTTTTTTGACTTTTGAGCGGCCGCCATTTTGTTTCTGCTGTACCGACTTTAGATTTTTTATTGTGAGCTTCATCACATACATCAATGAACCCTTGTACCAAATTTCATCCAAATCAGAGCTATGCTTTGGTCAGAACAGAAATCACGATTTTTCGTCTAAAATGGCCGCCATTTTGTTTTTGCCTGGCCGATATAGCTGGTTCACGAATTTAACCGAGATAATTACCCAATACACTTTTCCTGAAAATTTGGTGAAAATCGAAGCAAAATTGCAACCTCTAGCGTGGTCACAAGTTTCGTTATATCCCATATATATATATATATATATATATATATATATATATATATATATATATATATATATATATATATATCTATATATATATATGATGCTCTCCGCAATAGGTAAATTTCTCTCGAGAAATTTACCTAACAAAGATATGGACTACTTGAACCCAGAAGAAACAAGTTGGGTAAACTGACCTACGCTCATGTCAGAAGGGTTTTGTATTCAATTTACAAAATACAGTCACCAGATGGAATAAAATCAAGAAACATGTCAAAGACAATTTTATTGGAGAAAATCTGAAATTCGAAGATCATACTATTATTAACAAAGTTGAACGAATTTCGACTTCTGAGGTTTTTGTTATTGTTATACTCATAAATATCTCCCTTGATAATTATTTCAGACGTCCATTCGCGAGGGAGGAAACACATTTTTCATGTATTTCCCCCCTGTGCCCCCACTGAAGCAAAAACTGACAGTTTAAGGACTGTTTTGAAAAGCTCCCATGAAAAATTTCATTTCATACTCATATTGGCTACCTTTGATGAATTTTTTTTTCAGGGGCCACTCTCCTGTTCTGTTATCATCGATTAATGGCCCATTTTTTCGAATCCTAGAATGGTTACAAAGCCCTTTTGCTAGGAGCTCTCTCCCGCCTCTTTGACTTGTTTCACTTATGGTTATTAATTGTGGGTACTCATCTTCAGTCATTCATTAAATTGAATCAAGTGTTCAAAGCATATACCTTAAACGTTGAAGTTGGAAAAAACTAACTCAAAATTATTCAACCTTCGCATTTAAAGCAGCCACCATTTTGTTTTCCGGTTACTGATACCACTAGCTGAACCGATTCTTAAAGATATTCATGCGACCTATCATTCCTGAAATTTCCATGCAAATCCTAGCAAAACTGTAGTGTTTGAATCGGTAAAAAGCGCATGTTGTTCCATAGCTATAGTTGCCATAGTAATAAATGCAGCGCATATTGTTCCATAGTAATACAGGAAAATTCAAACCGCTATAACTTCGCTAATTATGATTCAATCTTTATGAAACTTCCAGAATGGATCCATCTTATAAATTGTCATCTGTGTACTGAATTCCACTGAATTTAAGGGTACCGTTAAGATTTTGTTCAAGAAAACATAAAATCGATCAATCATACTATTACTAACAAAGTTGAGTGAATTGCGACTTCTCAAGTATTTGTTGTTGTTGTACTCATCAAGGCCTACTTTCATAATTTTTTTCAGATTTTTCGGATCACATGTGTCCAATCGCGAGGGGGGGACACAAATTTCCCGAGTATTTCCCCTCTCTGTGCGCCCCTCGAAGCAAACTTTGCCAAACTATGACTTGTTTTGAGAAGTTCTCATCAAGACCTTTCATTTGATACCCATATCGGCTACCTTAAATTAAATTTTTTTTCGGGGGTCACTCCCCTATATGGGGAGACCCCCGTTAAATACCTTATAAAATTTTTTTGTAGTTGAACTTTGAAGAGAGCACTACTTTACACCTACATACAAAATTTGATGTTTCTAGCTAAAGTAGTTCCCGAGAAAAACTGCTGTGACACACGAACGGACGGACAGACGGACAGACAGGACGCGATTTTAGAAGGATTTTGCAAAATTATTTTACAAAACCCTAAATATGGAATTGCGGAGGCTGATCAAAAATAATAGAGATCTTTTTTACATGGAAGGTGATTACTTGTCAGCAACGAACAAACTGAACATGAGATCAAAACAACGACTAATGATCCAATATATTCTAAAATGTATATAATTCCACAGGTACATGATAATAAAATCAAAAGGCAAATTCAAGAGATGTTGGAACAGGGGATAATCAGAGAAAGCTCGTCTCCATATTATTCACCGATAGTAGGAGTTGCGAAAAAACCAGACAATTCGGGGAAAATGAAGTGAGGATTGGCAGTTGATTATCGGAAACCAAATGTCGTTACAAAAAGCGACAAATACCCAATACCCAACACCGAAGGAATATAAAAAAAACTTGGAAGGGCACAGTATTTTACTACCATCGATTCGGCAAAGGGTTTTTACCAAATCCAGATGAAAGAAAGTGATATAGAAAAAACAGCATTTTCTACTACCATCGGGCATTATGAACATCCAAGGATGCCATTCGGTTTAAAAAACGCGCCTGGCACTTTTCAGATTTTTTTAACAAAATATGTTTAGTATATTTGGATGATATAATAATATTTGGAACATCACTAATCGAATATGTACAAAATGTTAACAAATTATATAATCGATTAAAAGCCGCAAACCTTAAAATTCAAGTGGATAAGTGCAAATTTTTTAAAAAAGAAACCAAATTTCTAGGTCATGCTATTATTACAAATGGTATAAACCCGAATAATGACAAAATTGAAATAGCACTGCCAATGATAAAGTACCTCAAGAAAAATACCCCTATTAATGTTTGTGATAGCGAATACATCGGAGCTTTCGAAAAACTTAAAATTCTTATAACATCTGTACCAATACTTGGACATCCCGATTTTTCACAGAAATTTAAAGTAACAACTGATGCCAGTAATCATGCGCTTGGAGCAGTGTTCAGTCAGAATGGGCATCCTGTTTGCTATATAAGTAGATCTTTGAATGATCATGAGAAACGTTATTCAACCATTGAGAAGAAGATGTAAGCCATTGTTTGGGCCATTAATTACCTTAGACCGTACCTCTACGGCAGAGAATACGATCTTCAAACAGACCACCAACCAATCAAGTGGTTATACCAAAAATTTAAAGGTAAATATATCACCCCCAGGGTTAGAGCGATAGATCCTTAAGTTGGGAGAGTATAATAATAATCTTGATTACATAAAAGGGAAAGAGAATATCCCAGCAGATTTTTTATCCAGATTTAACAAAGTCTGTGAAATAAATGCATTAAACACAAAAGAAAAACATAACAGCAGGAAAATAGAAATTATATCAGTAAAGAAAATACCCGACCAAGTTCAGGGATCTCTGGCAAGTAGCCACTCATCTAATGCCGATTACCAATTATAATTTTATCCAGAAATAGCTTAAGTAAGAAATAATAAAGGACAAGAATTAACTACAGTACATTCTCAAGCCGAAACTTCAATGATCATTTTTCCATTCGAGAAGACATCGTGAATAGATTTAGGCATTAAACGCTATTGGTAGAAGAAGAAAAAAATGAGCATTAATTAAAAATATCACATAGAAGAAGAATTGTAATAGAAAAACAAATGTTAAATGACGAAAAGGCAATAACAACAAAGATTAAGGAATATTTGAAACCTGGTTAAATAGCAATAGCAATACACAGTAAACTAACATAAGTGATAGGGAGTACAATATATTACAACAACTCCTCATCAAAGAATTCGATCGACTACGATCAAAATTTGTAAAAGTAACAAAATTCATATCTGAAATTGAAACAGAAGAAGTACTTTTAAAAATAATCAATCATTATCAGGAGCAAGAAACCGGATATGCAGGATCAAGAGAACATTACGAAGGATTATACCGGCAAATATATTACCCAAAACTGTGAAATTAAATAAACAGATTTATCAACATTTGCGAAAAATGTAATACTACAAAGGTAGATCGAAAACTAATCAAACCAATCTTGGAACAATCCGAGACACCAAACTACGTAGGGAAAATATTACATATGGATTTACTATTTGCAAAAGCATTAATTATTTTAACATCAATTGATAAGTTTTCAAAATTTGCAATACGAGTAATATTGAATTCTAAAAATATGATAGATATACGAGAGGGCCTATTAAAGATATTTGCGACTATGGGAAGACCTGAATTAATAGTTGGAGATGGAGATTTTGATTCTCTACTGCTACTTGAAGTTTACCAAATTAAAGATATAAAAATACACATTACAAAACCGCATTCACACACCGGCAATGCTGATATCGCAAGACTACACGAAACAATACAGGAGAAAATAAGAAGTGCCTGTACTCGAATACCTAATCAAACAACTCAAGAGAAATTTTTCGAGTCTATAGAATTTTACTACATAACCGACAAATCCACTCGACAACAGGAGGAAGGCCACTAGATATACAACTAGGAAGTGTAGACAAAAACACTGTGTACGAACAAACAATAAAAGCCAAACAAGCAGCGTTGGTGCGCGAAAATCAAAAACGAGAAAATTATGAAGAAGTTAGATATCATATTTTTGTTAAAAATCCAAAAGCCGAAAGTAATAAACTAGAGTCTAAGTTTAAGAAAATGAAATATAACCCCAATATAGCAAAAGTAAATATAAAAAGACTTAAGAAAAATATTATTATTACAGGAAGCAAAACAAACGCAAAAAATCACGAAGGACAAGATGATGACGATGTTTCCTCTAATATTTCAACTATACCTAACATCGGCGACCTTAGTTATCAACAAACTTGATTCCAATTCAGGATATGCAGAAATAAAAAGCGACCAAGTAGAAATAGTGAAGTTTGTTCTTTGGACGGACTATAAGCCTGTTCAGTTATAATACTTGCTGGTTTAGAATCAGAACGTATCGCAGCTGGGTGGACGGACACACGGCCAAAGCGTGATAATGATCATATCACCTTGCGGAGTGCCGATACGTTAAATCATGATAATGAGATATTCTAACTGTCTCTAAGCGAAGGCCCGAAAGGGGCTGTAGGGCTACGAAGAAGAAGAAGAAATAGGAAAGGAAAAACAATTAATCTTACACAAAATAAACTCAGAACAGATAGAGATAGCAATAGTTGAAACTAGAGAAACAAACTCATTAGGAATTCACAACCACAGACAATGGATACTAGATTAAGAATTGTACAATTTAGAACACCAACTATGTACACACGTTGGTAACAAAGCAATACTATCTGTCTGTATAGCAGAAAAACCCAATTACAGGCAAGATCTTACATTAAAATTTTTGATTTTTGTAAAATAATTTTAAAAAACCCTACTAAAATCATGCCTGTCTGTACATCTGTCCGTGTGTTTGTTCGTCCATCCATCCGCGTGTCAAAGCGCTTTTTCTCGCGAACCATATAAGTTATAAACATAAAATTTTGCACAAAGGTGTGTTAAATTTACAGGGGGAGTGACCCCTGAAAAAAAAAATTCATCTAAGGTAGCCGATATGGGTATCAAATGAAAGGTTTTGATGAGAACTTTCCGAAACATGTCTTAAACTGATATTTTTTGTTTCCAGCGGTGCACAGGGAGAGGAAATACATGAAAAATTTGTGTCCCCCCTCACGATTGGACACCTGTTTTCGAATTTTACATTTTTCCTAATAAAATCGTATCGATACCCTTAAACCCAATGAAATTTGATATTTTAGCAGCCTTATAAAGGATCGTTATGCCATATTACAACAACAATTACAACAACAATAACACACAATTTTAGTACTTTATGGACTCTCCATCGATCGAATCAGATACTGCAGTTTTGATTTGATCTTCTTAACATTTTCAGATAAGATCAATAACACACATATTTTTGGGAATTCATTATACGGGTGATTTTTGTTACTTTGCAACAAAAAAATATAGAAACAATCAGTTTTTTCTAAACGTGCACATCTCTGTAACATCTTTCTTGACCGTATTCATTGTTGGTGACTGTATATCGTAAGTTGAGTACAAAAACCTTCTGACATGAGCGTCGGTCTGTTTACCCAACTTGTTTTTACTACTCTTGCTTTTACTTTTTGGTATATAAGGTACGAGTGCTCCCTCCTTCCGAAAAGCAAAAACACTTGAACCAACAGGTCGTTGTTTCTAGTTTTTCAACTCTGGTGAAAATTGCCATTGATTTTTTCTTACAGCGCCAACATATGACAGACGATGATTTACTGCCAGACTTTCAAGAAGAGTAATATTGCTGAACCGATTATCTGCAGTAATATTGCAACCAGTATTTTGCAGCGGCCTGATTATTTGTTCAACATCCGTGCTCTTATTTCTACACATAAACGGCCATTCAGGCTGTCGCCCTACGTAAATTTCTAAATTTAATGTCTAATATATATTAGTCTCCACTAATGCAAACATTTTTAACCCATACTTTTTAGGTTTTGACGGAATGTACTGTGAGAACGAACAGCGACTCATGATTGCTTCTAGTTTTTCATCAATCGTAACATATGCTCCAGCTGAGTAAGATGATTGGCAATTTAGCAGGAGCAAATCAAACAATTCTCTGATAGGAGCAAGTTTGTCTACATTTTTCCTTTGTTCTCGGGTTTCTCGGTTATCAAGCCGCAGGCATTTAAATATAAATCTAAATCTCTGGAAACTCATAATCAGGAGAAATATTTCAACACCGAAGCCAGCTGCGTCCAATTCTTCCTAACTTAGCCTCCCACCTTTGTGAGTTCCAGCAAGGTACAATAAGCCGATGAAGGCTTTCATTTCTGCCCGGAATAATTATTTTGAATGGATCGGATATATTGATTTGTATGAATTACAATCGTACTTATCATATCATAGCTGAAAATACAATTCCATGTCCATTACTCCTGGAAGTATAGTCAGCAAATTTTGTTTCATGGTCTCTCTCTGAAGGTAAGGGATTTTTTTCCATCTAAAATATTCAACGTTGCTCTTCCCTGTGCCTCTAGAACAACCAAAAGGATTTTCAGCATCTTCATTGGAGCTGACTTCATCATGGCTCTGCCTTCCTCGATAATTTCTTCTGCATTTGTGTTCGAGTCTATATCTACTAACGAAAATTCAGAAGTAGGATGACCTTCTTCAACAGTTTCAATTCCGTTATCGATGTCAATTTCAAACAGTTGCGCGAGCATCCTTTGTACATCTTCTTTTTTTGTGAGATCATACAACTGTTTTCCTGAAGCCATGTGTTCCTCGCCAGTCATCTCCTGAATCGTGGATTTGTATTTCTTATGCAATCACCATCTGAAATGAAAAGAAAAACACCTAAAGGATCGCTGTTTAAGTACACTCAATGAAGTTACTTATCTGACCACAGCTGGAATCCCGAATCCCAGTCACTTTTCTTTGATATTGTATATTTTATTTGATCGGAACTTTACTACCACACTTGTTGTACAAAACAATAACAATATGACATTTAAAGTGAAATGTCAAAGTAAATGTCATTAAGAGATTACAATTCAGAATAGTAGATTTGAAAGCATCCGAATATTGTAACATTCACAATGACAATTATCGTAAATAATTTGTTAAAGGAAAAGTACCGAAATCCTTGGTTCAAATTGATTTCTTTGTTTGAAAATTTCGGTACATTTAGCAACTTAAAGACTAAGTTTTAGTTGCATTTTGGATTTTGTACAAAGAAGAACGATCGCTCTCGAAAATAAAGTTTAAGTGAATTTTGAATTGTTTCGGTAAGTCAATTTGTTACGCGACTATTATTTTAACGTCCCCTTTTAAATAAAATTTGGTATCGGAAGTTTTAAAAGTGTTTTTTCTTGTTTTGTTGAGTTTTCAGTAGTACACTATAGTTTTAAGTGCAAACATTTTTTGGTCCTTTGACCCGAATCCTTCGTAGATCCATAGAATTGGAACTGAAAACTTGACAAATACGGGAAAATAAATAGTGAAGAGTGTTTCGAATCAAATATCGATCGCGCAGTTAATTTTAATAAACAGTGCAAGGACAAAGTAACAACGGCAGAAAGGTCCGGTAAGTCCATTCTCCATTTTCGTTCATCCAATTACCTCTTGTATGGCACAAATCGATTCTAGCAATTGATATAGATAAAATTTCAAATAGATTGTGTGTGTTGGAACAACAAATTCGAGTGTGTTTCGACAGGAAGTGTTGTGCACCACCAATTACTTCCTATACGTTGCACAAATCGATTTGTAGTACTCGATAAAAATCAATTGGAAATAGATTTTGTGTCTTGGAATATATACGCTGCACAAATCGTTTATACAATAGTAATCGATCAAATTCATCTGAAATAGACTTTGTGTATTCGACCATACTTGGAATAACAAATTCGAATGTACATATTTCGAGAAGAAGTATTGTGCACTATCAATCACTTCTTATCCGATACGCAAGTTGATTATAATATTATTCTGCACTACTTTTGGGGCGCAGTTGTAAGTTTTCTTTGATATTTTGAAATATAAGCGTGTCGCCAAATTGTAACCCAATATTATATGCAAAAGTTCGTCATTGCCCCGTTTCACAAAGGTGTAATATAAAAAAATGGATCGCTTAATGGCACAACAAAAATTTTTGAGCGATCAACTAAATAAAATGTATACAAATTTTCGTAAAGACTCGAAAACCCGCAAAACATTAGCATACGCTAATAAATTATTAAATCGTGTGCAAGAGGTTCGTCAGTCATTCATGCAAACTCACGAGAAAATCCTTACGTTGATGGATGGGCAAGATGAGTTATCATTGGATTATTTCTCACAGAATTGTTATTTAGCGTTCGAGGAACTCAATTTAAATTTTGAAACGGAGTTAGAAGAGTTGCAGATTGGACAGGGAGCACAGGGTTTACAAGGAGGCAAAGAGGTACTAAATCAATCCATCCCTTGTAGGAGCGAACGACGCAGATATTCGACTTCCACGGATCAACCGAAGTTCAGTGGAAATTACATTGAGTGGATGTCGTTCAAAGACTTATTCATATCTTTGATTCACAGGAAAGGGAGTTTACCTATAGTGGAAAAGTTACATTACTTGAAGTTCAGTCTGTCAGGTAAGGCTGAACAATTACTTAAACATTATTCCATCACTGAAGCAAATTATGAGTCAGCATAGAAACTGCTAGTGAAACGCTATGACAACAAACATGTGTTGCTAAGTGCACAAATTAAAAAAATTATTAGCGATTGGTAACGCCAATGAATCCGCATCTTCGATAAAAATGTTATTGGATAAAACTCTCGATTGCACTCAAGCAATAGAAAACCTGGACGTTGGAGACAAATGGGAGGCAATGTTGGTACACCTAACAGCACAGCAAGTACCATCTGACACATGCCAAATTTGGGAGCAGCAACAAACATTAGAGGCTGGAATAGCGTCATTTCAGAAGCTAAAGGATTTTTTTGCAATCTCGCTTCAGAGCTCTAGAAGCTGCTGGGGTGGACAAGCAAAGGGCTAGCAGAGCTTCACATAGTGTATTGATGACGAAGGGAGAAAAAGGAATTACGTGCACAATGTGCAAGGGGCCTCATCATTTGAGACGATGTACTGGGTTCCTACAATCTGAACACTCAGAAAAATTTGATATTGTGAAGAAAAATGGTTTGTGTCTCAATTCTCTGAGCAAATGACATTTGGTTGGAATGTGCCCTAGTACGTCGAGATGCTTTCAGTACAAAAAGGCACATCACACTCCTTCACAAACCCGCCGAGTTAAACAATGGGAAAGTTAATCAATCACTACCTTTGTCTGAACATAGGGAGCAATCATCGAATCCGGTGTCACATAATAACCAGTATTTATCAACAGGATTCAATCAGCATTCTGCGGTGGCATTCTCGCACTCTGGACAAATGTCCACTCTTTTCGATCATGGATCATTTGCCACATCGTCAACAGCTGTTAAAGCCAGTTCTGCTACCAGTTACACTAAACAATCGGTATTGCTGGCGACAGCTTTAGTAATGGTTGAAGTGTTGAGCGGTCGTGTGATTCTACGTGCCTTGCTGGATCAAGGGTCACAAACTTAAAACTCAAAAGAAAGTCCATGAATATTACTTTAGCCAGAATTGGAAAAATGAAGAGTATCTCAACTAATCGAAACTTGAAAATTATACTACATACTAGAACAAACGAATGTTTGACAATCGATGCTCTCATCCTGAACAAGTTAACGAACTTAGTTCCATCACAGACAATTTCCACACCACTGCGAGAGTACATTGGAAATTTAGATTTGGCTGATCCCTACTTTGATCAGCCAAACAAAATTGATCTTCCATTGGGAGCAGATGCTTATGCTCACATTTTACTCGGAAGAGTTCGAAAATTGAAACTAGGTCCAGTTTTGCAGTGCACCAAACTAGGCTGGATAATATCAGGGAAAGTTGATAGTGATGATGCGCAAACAATCTACACTTTCAAAATAGAAGCAAATGGAAATGTGGAAATCAGCGAAACGCTAAACCGATTCTGGGAGATAGAAGAAGTGGAAGTTGGCAACGATATGACGCAAAAAAGAAGAAGCCTGTGAGCAGCACTACAAAGCAAATGTGCAAAGAGAACAGAATGGGCGGTACCAAGTTTCATTACCTTTCAAAGGTCCAGAGAGCCTGCATTCACTAGCTTGTTCCAGGGCAAATGTAATGGCAAGCTTATTGCATATAGAAAGACGTTTTGCGGGAAATAGAAAACTTCAGGAAGAATATTCGGCATTAATTCGAGAATACATCGATTTGGGCCATATGAAGAAAGTTCCTTATTTTGAGGAAGTGAAGTATGACCAAGGAAGAAGGATCAGTAGAGCCAATTTTTTGCCACATCAAGTTGTATTCAAAGAGAGTACGTCAACAAAGTTGCGAGTGGTATTTGACGCCTCACGGAAGACAAGTTCTGGTTTGTCCCTCAACGACACATTATTAACTGGACCGACCATCCAGAATAGCATGACATCGATTATCATCAATTGGAGACTAAAGCGGTTCGCAATGATGGCTGATATTACTAAAATGTACCGGCAAGTGAATATGCATCCTCAAGATGCACATTACCAGAAAATCGTTTGGAGGCCACAACCAGATGAACCAATTAAAGATTATTGTCTTAGGACTGTCACTTTCGGAACAACTACTGCCCCGTTTCTTGCAATCCGCACATTTCATCAATTGGCAATGGAAGAAATGGAAAAGCATCCTGTAGCAAGTAAGTCAGTATTAAAGGAATTTTATGTAGATGATTTGTTGTCAGGTGGATAAAACCTACAAGAAAGCGTGAATGAAAGAGATGAGTTGATCAAAGTTATGAATCTGGTGGCTTTCAACTAAGGAAATGGATTGCAAACGACAAGCGGATACTACAAAATCTCCCTGCTGGAGATATTGAAATGAAAGATTCAATAGATTTCGGATTGAATAACGGATATAAGTCACTAGGAGTTATGTGGTTCCCTCTGAAGGATTATTTTACATATCGATTGAAAAAAACGGAACAATCAACAACACATACGAAACTCTCAATCCTCTCTGAAGTAGCACGTCTGTACGACCCATTGGGATGGATAGCACCTTTGATGGTAACAGCAAAAATCCTACTGCAAAGCCTATGGTTACCTGGACAAGATTGGGATCAACCAATACCAAGTGCAATAAATACAGAATGGGTCAATCTGTTGGAACAATTACATAATATTGAAGACATTAAAATCCCAAGATGGGTAACATACCAACAAGATTCAACAGTATCACTCCACGGGTTCTGTGATGCGTCTCAACGGGCGTATGCAGCAGCAATTTATATAGTGGTACAATCAGGGTCATCGATCAACAGTCATCTGTTAATAGCCAAACCCAAAGTGGCACCAGTGAAGCCAGTTAGCGTTCCCCATCTAGAATTATGCGGTGCAGTCTTGCTGTCACAATTACTGAAAGAATTCACAAGGTCATTCGAATTCGAGAAAATACCTACCTGGTTGTGGACCAATTCCAAAGTTATCCTAGCATAGTTGAAAGGGCATCCGACTCGGTGGGCGGTCTTCGTGAGCAATAGAACATCCCATATCTTAGAAATTACTGGCAATATTCCGTGGCGTTATGTCCCGTCCAAATGCAATCCAGCTGAAGTAGCATCGAGGGGAGTCAAACCCAGGGACTTAATCAAAAGTCAACTTTGGTGGAATGGACCAAGTTGGCTAGTTGAAAGTAGCGATCGATAGCCTAAAATTAAAGAGACCCAATGAATTGATATCGAGATGTGGAAACATATAATGGTTTATGTCAGTTGGCAAGCAGAAAATTTTTTGAACGGCCTGGTGGGAAGGTATTCAACATTGACGAAATTAATAAGGGTAACGCCATATTGCTTCCGTTTCATCAAATCAAAAGCGAACCAGTCAGGTAGTCGTACATACTTGACCAGCGATGAGTTAAGGCAGTCTCTCGAATTCTGGATCAAATATGCTCAGCGAACTGAATACTCACAAGAAATGACACATCTAACGAGGTCAGCGCTCGTGGAGAACAAAAGCAGACTGGTTAACTTGAATCCATTCCTGGACGACGTGGGAGTCATGCGTGTTGGAGGATGGTTAAAACACGCCCAGTTACCTTGCGATGAAAAATACCCAATAAATATGCCACGGAATGGGAAACTCACCGATCTAATACCATATCAGATTCATCAGCTGACTTTACATGGACAAACGCAGCTGATGCTGAATAGGCTCATAAGGAAATTCTGGTTAATAGATGCCCGCAATTCCATCAAACGATTCATGCATAGGTGCATCCGTTGTTTTCGTGCAAAAGCAATCACATCAAACCAACTGATGGGAGATTTACCACAACCTCGAGTGACCGTGTCCCGTCCATTCACTCACACGGGAGTTGATTTTTGCGGACCTTTTTATATAAAGGACAGGCGAGGAAGAGGAAGCAAAACCACAAAGGGATACGCGGCTTTATTTGTTTGTGTGGCAGTGAAAGCCATACATATTGAAGTCATCAGCAACCTGTCTACGCCTGCTTTCCTTGCAGCTTTACGGAGGTTCATGGGTAGACGTGGCTACAGCCAACATGTGTACTCTGACTGCAGCACTAATTTTGTTGGTGTTGCTGCTGAGCTGAAAAAGATGTCGGAAATCAGTGTAGGAGCAGTTGAAACTCTGGCACAGGATGGAATAACGTGGCATTTCAATCGTCCAGCTTCACACCATTTCGGAGTGCTTTGCGAGCTGGAGTCAAGTCCATAAGATCACATTTACGTCAAGTGGTAGGTAATGCATCGTTAACCTACGAAGAATTGATCACTGTACTCGTTCAAATAGAAGCTTACCTTAATTTTCGGCCATTGTGCCCCGTTCGGGACGACCGACAGACACCGCAGCACTAACTCCTGATCATTTTTTAATCGGCGAAACGAAGATAGCTCCTCCGGAGATTACGTTGGAGGGAATCAACATTAATCATCTCGACAGATGGCAACTCGCACAGAAAATTACCTAGGGTTTATGGAAACGGTGGCTAATGGATTATTTAAGCCGAATCAAAAACGAAAATAACGCCAAAGTAGGCGACTTATGCTTATTGAAGGGGGGAAAGAACTCCGTCTTGACGATGGTCTCTAGCCAGGATCATTCAAGTCCACCCAGAACATGATGCGGTAGTACGAGTCATAACGGTGCTTTCAAACGGCAAGTTCTACCAAAGAACAATCACGAAAATTGCACTTTTGCCAGTTCAAACCAGGGCAAAGTAGCGCATGAAGTATTATATCGCCAACTTTATTTGTCCTACTTCATTTGTTACAACGCTATCCACCTGACCTGTATACCTTTCGCAATTACCTAACACGATTGTACCCTAGAATACAAAAGTCGCTAATCCAAAGATAGATCCCTTATTTCCTTTGTTTCTACCGGACCCTGACGTCAAACAATATATACACTAATTTTTAACGAATGTCGAATTTCGAAAAAGGTGTAAGTGGACGCCCAGCATAAGGTCAGATAACTTCACCATGCCCATATAACGCAACAAACCGTCGGGACCAATTAGAACCACTAAAGGCCGACATGGATACGACAAAGAAACTCTTCACCTGGTGAATGGACGATAGGAAAACGACACAGAAAGTATACCAAGTGAAAGCTTAATAACTAATCATTATACTTACAGGACGATTCTCTGGTACAATTATTCTGAAGTGTTATCACCCCTCAGCCGGGGGAGTATGTTCCTCGATAGTCATCTCCTGAATCGTGGGTTTATATTTCTTCTGCAATCACCATCTGAAATGAAAAAAAAACAACCAAAGGATAGTTGTTTAAGTAAACTCAATGAAGTTACTTACCGACCACAGCTGGAATCACGAATCCTGGTCACTTTTCGTTGATACTGTAAATTTTATTTGATCGGAACTTTACTACCACACTTGTTGCACAAAGCAATAACAAAAGACATTTAAAGTAAATGTCATTGAGAGATTACAATTCAGAATATTAGATTTGAAAGCATCCGAATATTGTAACATTCACAATGACAATTATGGTAAATAGTTAGATAGAGATAACTCAATTTGTTAAAGGAAAAGTACCGAAATTCTTGGTTCAAATTGATTTCTTTGTTTGAAAACTTCGGTACTTTTTGCAACTTAAAGACTAAGTTTTAGTTGCATTTTGGATTTTGTACAAGAAAGAACGATCGCTCTCGAAAACTAAGTTTTAGTGAATTTTGAATTGTTTCGATAAGTAAATTTGTTACGCGACTATTATTTTAACGTCCCCTTTTAAATAAAGTTTGGTATCGGAAGTTTTTAAAAGTGTTTTTTCTTTTTTTGCTGAGTTTTCAGTAGTAAACTATAGTTTTAAGTGCAAACACCATGATTACACTAGAACACAACCAAAAACCATAAACTACATAAAAAAACAATAGTCAAAGTAAACTGAAATAAATATTGGAGATAGAGAATATGACATTTTTTAATCAATTTCTTAAAAACAATGAATTTCATCAAAACGTTACAAGAGTGATCGCGCTGGATCTCATTGATTGCTCGTCTCTTTTGGTCGCATATTCAATTCCACTAAGATTCCCTTGATAGCATTTATCATAAATTCACTTTTTCAGGCTATTTGCATACACTTACGTTTATGATCGCAGTGAATCTCGCAGTTTTATCCATGGCTCTTGCGCAAATCTTATTGCGAAGAGCGTTTGATTAAAGAACCAGATAGGAATAGAATGCTTTATTCATTGTGACTTTTGTTATTAGGTTAGAACGATAAATGTTTAACGGTATATGAAACCGCTTTATCGGACTTTACACGGAGGAAGATTTTTACATTTGGATTAATAAAAACTTGCAATTAGGTTTATGCAGTGCTGTTAAGAAGAAAATGTATTCATAAGTATTCCTTAGAGATTTAAAGGACCTTAGCTTGTGTAAACTTGTAAATACTGAAACTTTAATCAGCTTTTAAATTGCAGAGACGAAATCATATTCTATAGCCCCTTCGAGTTCTCATGTTATCCAAAAGGCTGGATCATACATAAGGACACTGAAACGGTTCAACGCACTTCATAAGTTCTACTAAGAGCCCTTAATCTTAAAGTCTGATGAAGAAATGCACCGACTAGAAAAAGGGAGATCGGAGATGGTGAACTTTAATCTAAGCATTTTTTTAGGCAATTACTTCTCTCTATGAGCGAGAGATTGTTACTGGAAAAATGATCCCTTATAATCATGATAAACAGGGATAGAGATAGGGCCTAGGAAGGTGGAATTCCTTTCATCATTGATGACAGCAAAGGCGACTCACTCCAATGGAGTAGACATACTGGTTCATTCTTAAGAAATGTATGTCAGGGTGAAATAAGATCAATAAATTCCTGTGCAGTTAACAATGGATTTCCATTGATTAAATCTTATTGTAGTCCGCGTAGTGTAGTTGTTATGTAGCCCGCGAGGAGTAGTGGTTAGAGCACGCCGGAGATGTGCGAAAATGTCATCGAAAATTACAATCATCGTTTGATAGTCTGTAAAGTAGCACAAGGTACACATATGCCTAGAGTACTGTTTCATGTTCAATTATAAGGGACCAAATTTTCATAATAAACAAACATTACAGCTCAATCTTCACAAAAACTATGATTTTTTTCGACAAAAATGTATACACTTGTTATGAACCACCATTTAATACAGTTTCACTCTCGAAAATATCTAACTTACAGATCCTACTATTATCAGCAAAGTTGAAGAATTTCAACCTTTAAGTTATTTGTTATTGGATCTACTTTTATATTTTTTCAACGATCATTTTTAGCTGCTCATCTTCAGCTATTAACTAAAAGACTCAATCAAGTATGAATAAAATATACTTTATATGTTGAAATTCGCAAAACTAACAAATTTTTATACAATATTCTGATTTAAAACGTCCTCCATTTTGTTTTACGATTACGGATGTCACCCGTTGAACAAATTCTCAAAGATATTCATCATGAATATAATTCCTGTAACGTTCATAGAAATCCCAGCAAAACCGTAGTGTCTGAGTTGATTGGAAGTGAATATTGTCCCATAACCATGTATTGTTGCTGTTGTAATACATGAAAGTTTAAGCCCCCATAACTCTGTTAAATATCTCTCTAAAATTCATAGTAGTGATTAAACTGGAAAAGTGACATTTAACCTTCTGAATTTTATTGAATTTGAGAGGGCCCTTACAATTATATTCAAGAAAGTGATAAATCATATTATTGCTAAGAAAGTTGAGTGAATTTCGACTTCTGACGTATTTGTTGTTCTAATACTCAGAAAGGTCTGCACTCATGATTATTTTCAGCAGGTTTCCAATTGCAAGGAGGAGGAGATTTAATATATTTCTCCTTCCATTTAATATATTTCTCCTTCGCCTGCCTGCCCAGATACTGATAAATTAATTTTAAGACCTGTTTGGAAAAGATCTCATTAAGACCTTCCATATGACACTCTATATTTGAACACCTTTGGTGCAACAAATCTTTTCGAGGGTTATTCCTCTATATGGGGGGAGACCCTTTAAAATTCTTTGTGAATTTTTTTCCCCAAAACTTTCTAGAAGTCTTAATTTCCACAATGTTTCACGGCTGTAGCTTCTTTAGCTTCGGAAAAAAACTGCTGTGACATATAGACAAACGGACGGACGGACATAGATACCAATTTCAAAAGGGTTTTGTATTTTAGTACAAAACCCTGAAAACTATAAAATATGTTCTAATTAACAAATAAATTAATTTACCGAACAAAAGAAAATACGTAAGGTCAAATACAAGAAGTCAGCTAATTAGTTAAAAGGGGAACTGAGCGTATATTTATTTGCTAAACAAATAGATGCATTTAAAATGACCACTTATCAGCTATATAGACAACAAAACAACCAGTTCAATTGACATCTCATTTGCTAAACATATGGCTTATTGGACTAATAGGTAGTTTAACATACCCCATATAAGCTCAAGAGATAGCTTGCCAGCTAAGCAGACATCTCTTCAGCTGGTGAGTATACTTGATAGGCCAAATAGACAGCTCAGCAGACCTTATTAGCCAAACGAACAGTTCAAAAGACTATTTACCAGCTAAATAGACAGCTTTAACGGCTAAACAGCCAGCTTAACAGACAACTTATCAGCTAAACAGATGGCGTATTAGCTAAAAAGAGCAGCACGTTGGTAAACGAACAGCTTATTAGCTCAGCGGACAGCTATCAGGTAAAGAGATAGCTAGCCGGATAACTTACCAGCTCAACAGACAGCTTAATAGACAGTTTATAAGCTGTACACCCTTGTTCACAGTATTCTAACATATAAGAATACCATGAAATATGTAAATATACGAGTATCCTACAGACAGAGAATGAACTACTTGTATATCCGAAATTGTAAACTAACATCAACAGTACGAACTTTAAACATAAAGGCAGAAAGTTAGCCCTACAGTGAATATATCAGAACAAGTTGAGTAAGCAGGAGAAGGTCTTTGTAACCATCAGGTCTCGAAAGAGGCTTTTTAATTGGGTGAAGCGATAACTTGAATTATTCACCCATTACTTGGATAAGAAATTGTACAAATTTATGCAAAATATGCAGAGTTTCTTTCATAAGCACATAGCAGCCACCATTTTCCTCCAGCATAAATAAATTTTCTAAATGCGCAGCCGATTGAACATATTCAAATTAAACACTTTTCCTTAAATTTTCATCTTAATTTGAAGAAAATAATAGTAATATGTATCAACCAGCAACACGTGTTAACTTAAATGGCTATAACTCACTTAATTATGATTTAATTTCCATGAAATTTTGTGAGCATAAAGATCTTATATGAATCTATATAACTGCAGGAAGTTTAAGGGTACTGTTTTGATTTTATGAGCGAAAATGTAAAATTTACAAATCATACCATCTTTTCGATTTCTGAGGTATTTGTTGCCGTTGTACTCATAAAAACCCACCTCCGTGATTATTTGCCGATTTTTCGACTCAAAGGTGTCCAATTGCGAGGGAGGAGTAGACAAAATATTTTGGTACATTTTGCCTCCCCCTAGACCCCTGATGCATAAAATGATTTTTTTTTTAATTGAGATTTTAAAAGTTCTAATCGAGACCTTTCATTTGATAACCCACTGTGTTTAAGGACTGTTTTGCTATAAAAGGGAACCCCCCTAAAAAATGCTAAAGTTTTTGGTAAAACAAAAATTTTTGAGAGATCATCACTTCTGATCTTTTCACAAAGTTTGAGCATTCTAGCTTCAGAAGGATGCACAGACAGACGGACAGACGGACAGACTGGTCGCAAAACTAGCAGGTTTTTGTAAAAAAATTTTTACAAAGACATAAAAATTGGAGATTGAAGACCATGTAATACGATTTAAGCATTATTGTAGTGAGATTACAAATGTACTATATATTCAGTAGAAGTATTGGATTAGTGACTAAAAAAGGAATCAATTTACAAGGTGCATTCCAAAATAAACAAAACTTTTGTCATTATATTTTTTTGGTGGCGTCATCTGTAAATGCATTAGAAAGTTACATCTCCCCCTGACTTCCAGTGGAAGTCTGATGACATTCGGTTCAGTGGAAGCGAAGTTATTGCGTCTATGTCATCGGTACAAAAATGAGTTTCGAACAAAGACCTAATATCAAATTTTGATTTAAAATCGGTAAAACGTTTGCCGAAACATTTAAATTGATCAAAAAAGCTTATGGCAATTATTGCCCATTTCGTACCACAGTTCATGAGCGGTTTACACGTTTCAGAGATGGTCGTGAGGACATAAATGACGATGAACATACGGGCCGCCTAAAATCAGTGATCACCGAAAACTCCATCAAAATTGTGCGCAAATTTATCAAAAATGGACCAAAATCATTGTTGAAATACATGGAATTGGAGTTTAGTATCTCCAAATCATCGATTTATTGCATTTCAACTGCTCATTTGGGCTTATGAAAGGTCTGTGCACGTTTTGTTCCGCACAAGTTGACTGATGACCAAAAATTGCTGAGAATTCAACATTCGAAAAACATAATTAAATAGACAAGAAAAGACGAGAACTTCCTTTACAACATTGTAACTGGTGATGAAAGTGGTGTTTCCAATATGAACCCAAAACCAAGCGTCAAAGTCCCGAATGGAAGGCCCCAGATGAGCCACCACCCAAAAAATCGTATTTGGAGAAGTCAAAAATCAAGTCGATGCTCATTTGCTTTTACGATTCCAAGGGAATTGTCCACAAGGAGTTCATGTTGATGAGCCAAACCGTCAATACAATTTTCTATCTTGGCGTTTTGAAGCATTTATTGTATCGCATTCGTCGGATTCGGCCTGAATACCGCGATGGAGGAAGCTGGTACTTATTGCATGATAATGCACCATCTCATCGATCCACTCTTGTGACTGATTTTTTGACTAGAAATCGCATTTTAACCATCATCACCGTATACGCCTGATATGGCTATCTGTGGCATGGCAAATTGCATTTGGCCATGAAAAGAAAACGTTTTGCGTCACAGAAGGTATCCAAAAGTCTTGTACCGACATCTTGAAGGACATTCTGGTCAATTACCTGAAAGACTCTTTCAAAAAGCTTTTGGAGTCCCTAAAACAGTGTATCGAGGCTGGAGGAGAAAATTTTTGAATAACGAAACCCGAACTTATCAGAACATAGCTGCTGTCGTTTTTACTTTAGCTCAGTCTCGTTTATTTTGGAACGCACCTTGTATTGTGTAGTAATCGAGCAGTTAAGGGTTAAAGGAAATTCAGGCGTAAAATACCCCAGATCAACTAAACAAACGAACGCAGCGATTTCAGATTGAACTGGAACGATTTACGATCGAACTGGTACGATTTAAGATTGATCTGGGACAATTTAATATTTTTGACAGGAGTCGCCGAGGTCGGACAGGAAAAACGAGCATGTGATTCGCGTTTCTGGGGATTCGAATTCAACTCTGGCTAGTGGATAGCAAAAGTTAAGGCAAAGTACATAGTTGAAAGACGACGCTAAATAAACCAGTTTTCTTTTTATATGGAAGAGTTGCCATTGGGCAGAGGTAAGAAAAGACATTTTTCAAGGTTATCTTGTTATCTTGTGGCTTTTTGCATTTAGATTTTGGTTGTGTTTTGTTCGAGAGATAGGAAACATCTTTCAAGTGCACTGAATAGACAACGGTACCACGTCTACATCGTTGAAGAGGAAAAAGTAAACGTAACAAGGGTGGAAAGAGTACATCAGCGGACGCGCTCGTCAACTATTGTGGTGAGATCAAATTATTTTGCATAGCGTTTGGATTGAAAGTGCAAATCGAAAGGAATCTGGAAGTCGGCGCTGAACGGGAGCCAAATTCTAGCCGTGGCTATTCCTTGATGTCGGATTCCGCCGAGATATTACGATTGCCTTTGTCGCCTGAGCTTGTCACCTTGCTTTCGCCTGTTGTCGGAAAAAGTCAGGGCTCTCTCTGTTGTTGGAACCGAAGCTGGCACCCGTGATCATCGAGATCGCAGTGCGAGTCAGCGAGCTGACGTCGACGTCGTTTAGTCATTTGTCTAGTTTTGTTGGTGTATCGGGCGCCGCGAGTGGTAGATTCAGCGCGTTGCTGCTTGAAGCCGCCCACGTGGAACGCGACAATTTGACACGCGAGCAGTTTAATTTCAAAATCTAGATTTGACAAGTCGTGCCCGATATTCGATTGGCAGTCTTATTTCTTGCCTGTTTTTAATTTGGTTAGCGCACGTCCATCCAGAATTTGCAAAAAATTGACCCCCTTTGCTGATGCAATCAATTGTGCTGATGATACGGTACAGGACGGACTTGCGCACATAAGAATTCAGCAGAGAAATGGTCGAAAAACACTAACTACCGTGCCGGGCCTTTCTTCGGAATATAACCTGAAGAAAATTGTGCGAGCATGTAAAAGGAAATTTGCGTGCAAGGGCACAGTAATAGAGCGTCCCGAATACGGTGAAGTATTACAGCCTCAAGGTGATCAGCGAGAGAACATTTGCCAGTGGCTAATGAAATCTGGACTTGCGAAGGCAGATCAACTCAAGGTGCACGGTTTTTTTTTTTAAGCGAGACGAAGGCGCGTATGATCGAACAAAACTTTTGGACATACTGTAAAGAGAATTTATTCGTCATTATCTTCATCCATCCCAAAGATAAATTCCCTGAAGCAACTAGTGAATGCATTTCGAAACGTCAAAGATGGTGGAGTTTTGTTGTCTTTTCATCGCAGGTTGACGAGGGTGTTTGGGTGAGTACCCTTACATTTTATTATTTATGTATATATATTTTTTACTTAGTACAATACTGTTATAACCTTTTAAAATATAAATTTTGCATGGGAGGGACAGATAAATTATTTGAAATTTTTCTAATTAAAATTTTACATATGAAAATATTGTTATAACCTTTTTAAATATAAATTTTGCAACAAGTGAATGCATTTCGAAACGTCAAAGATGGTGGAGTTTTGTTGTCTTTTCATCGCAGGTTGACGAGGATGTTTGGGTGAGTACCCTTACATTTTATTATTTATGTATATATATTTTTTACTTAGTACAATACTGTTATAACCTTTTAAAATATAAATTTTGCATGGGAGGGACAGATAAATTATTTGAAATGTTTCTAATTAGAATTTTACATATGAAAATATTGTTATAACCTTTTTGAAATTTTTCTAATTAAAATTTTACATATGAAAATATTGTTATAACCTTTTTAAATACAAATTTTGCATGGGAGGGATGGATTAATTATTTGAAATTTTACTAATTAAAAATTTAAATATAGAAATGTCAAAGTAAGAAAAATGAAGTGCTAATTCTGTTGAAAATATGTCTTTCCTTTCCAATACCCTTCGCCCGGGTATAGGACCCGGTACGGTGGCAGGCTGCCCACGAAAAACATGAGCCAGCCGCCGGGTACTTAATTAATCCTTTTTTCGTTTCAGGTGACATCGCGGGTTGAGTGACCCAAGCAGAATGCCTCTTTATGGCATAGCGTTATGCAATCGAGTTGTATAATTCTATGGCATAAATTGGTCACCGGGGTACTCCCCTTCTGATGGGAAAGTTTATACAAGGCAATTTGTATGAGTTTTCCACTCAGAAGAGGAATACCTGGCCACTGCAACAAAATATGGATTTATTCCGGTTGGGTGGGTGCGAAGGGGCTCCATAACCACCTGGTTGCCCCTCTTTCATTTGTGGGCCATGAGCTTCGTCGGGTAGTGACGAGGTTACCCCAAGTCCGCCTTTCTTCTCAGGTTCCACTTGTTCTCTGAACAAGTACTATCTCCCTCCGTGTAGTTATCTACACTTTTTGCGACTTCGGTCGCCTCTTGGACAACATCAAATTCGTGAATGCGAAATTTTTTTGTAGTGGGTCCTCGTGCTGGGGAAATGAACCCGCCCCACGACACCGCAATGCTAGCCTGCCAGCGCATTCACGCGTCTCCAGACGAGGACATTCTCGGCAGATATTGTCATCTTCTTCTGCCGAGGCAGCAGAACATCGCTGCAGTCCTTTACGGACATTTTGAAATACTCATTCTCTACAATTGGCTTGAAAAAGAGGCTACAAGTTTAGGATTCCATTCTTCATTCATGAAAAACAAACCCTCGTCGTATACGAAAAATGATAAAACATATTGTTTTAACTTAAAAACTATCCAAAAAGTATTTTATATTGGTATGAAAATTGATCGTTCAATTTCATACAGCTACCAAAAGTTTTTTGCTGATATAGCCTTGATGATGATTCTATCTATGAGTTATTAGAAGTGATCTGTGGCATCAAGAAGAGATATGTTACCTTAGGTCAGAGAGAATATGTCACTTCTGAGGCAAGGGACAACGTATTCTTTTTATTTTTCAACATACAACAACGCCTTTTAGCTCGATACACTTTTTCCAACGATGTTCAATAGCTTCCATGCCCGTTTTATAGTAGAACCCGTCAAGTTCCTCAAAATAGCTACTAACCGCAAACTCAACCTCTTCATTGTTGGCAAATCTTTTGCCGCCGAGCCATTTTTTCAAATTTGGAAAAAGAAAATAATCCGAGGGAGCCAGACCTGGCGAATAAGGTGCAAAAGGAAGCAATTCGAGCTTCAACTCATTGATTTTAGTCATCGCAATGACGCACGTGTGGACTGGTGCGTTGTCGTGATGAAACAACACTTTCTTTTTCGTCAGATGGGGCCATTTTTTCTTGATTTCATCACTCAAACGCTGCAATAAGGCTGCATAATATGCACCATTGATTGCTTTTTCTTTTTCGAGATGATCAATAAATATTGTTCCACGCACATCCCAGAAAACGAACGCCATGACCTTGCCAGCTCACTGAACTGTCTTTGATTTCTTTGGAGCTGGTTTCCCGCTGCTTTGACTGCTCCTTGCTTTCAGGTATAAAATGATGGACCCATGTTTCGTCCATGGTTATGTATCAACAAAAGCTCGGCTTTATTGCTGCGAAACATTGTCAAACACTCGATGGAAACATCCTTACGTTGCTGTTTGTGCTCCATTGTGAGCAAACGTGGCATCTAACTTGCGCACAGCTTTCTCATGTCCAAATTTTCGATCAAAATGCGATGCACAGCACTTTTTGAAATGCCTGCCATGTCTGCTATCTTGCGCACTTTTTGTCGACGGTTATCCAATACCATTTTGTGGATTTTCTTCACATTTTCTGACGCAGTGTCCTCACTTAGTCGACCACTGCGGTGTTCATCTTGGCAACTCGTACGACCTCGTTTAAACTCAGCTTCCCAATATTTGACCATTGTAAACGAATGAGCAGACTTCCCCAGAGTAGAATCCAACTCGGCTTTGATATCGGTTGGACTTAGACCTTCCAAATGAAGGTATTATATCTCATAACGATGCCCGATATTTTCCATATTTACAAATTCACTGAGAGCGTTCATTTTGGATGTCTGTAAAAAAATAATAATAAACGTACCGTTATGAATTTTTCACATTAAGTTTTTGAAAGATTGTATTGTCAATTGCAGTAATTATTTTTTTTGAAACTACCTTTTTTCATAAGTCAGGTCGGCTACATTTGGGATTTTGGAGTATAATAGCATTTAAAATGAAGAAAAATCTACTTAGAAATAAGTGTCTAGCTAATGACATATATAGTTAAGTGATTCAAAGACGGCATTTTAGGTTAACTGGCTTATTGGCCAAAAAGGCCCCTAACCGGTCTGCACATCAGCTAAGTAAGCAGCTTAGTAGACAAATCTTTGGGTAAATAGTTCAAAATCTTTAGATAAATACTTCAACAGAATCTCAACCAGAATAAAAAGTACATTTCGGTCACTGGCCTAGCTGTTATAGAATGGCCCTTCAAAAGATCTTAAAAATCATACAGAGTAAACATAATATTCATAAAATTATAATTCACTCTGTATACTTTCCTGTTAATGATTCCTACTCCTTTTAGATTAACTGTTTGTCATAGCCTCTCAAACTTCCTTGACTTTAATTTATGTCATGAATGTAAGTATTTTTAATTCCGACAACCAAAGGTTAAACAGTTTTCTCTATGCAGTCAACAAAACGTATTGAATTATGTTCACTCGACCTCCATATACAAGTTCAAAAAAGTTAGCTCTTCACGAATATAGAAAAGGGGAGTACAAAATTACTATCTTGAGTTCCTCTATAAAAAACAAGTTGAGTAAGCAGGAGAGTGCTCCCACCAGAAGGTCTTTGTAACCATCCAAGGGTTTGAAAAAAGTTTTCTAATAGCGTGAGTCGATGAATTGAACTATTCATCGAATACATGGATAAGAAATCGTTCAAATTTATGCAATCGGTGTAAAATTTCTTTTATAAGCACATTGTAGCCGCCACTTTTATCTAGCTTAAATAATTTTACATGTAAATTTGAAGAAAATAAAAGTGCTTAGGTTAATTTGTAATATATATCAATCATCAACACCTGTTATAGATGTTGTAATCCCATACAATTGAAATGGCTATAACTCTTATACCAATCTATATAATTGTAAAATTTTAAGAATTATAAGGGTACTGTTTTAATTTTATGGATGAAAATGTTAATTCTAAAGATCATACTATTATTAAGAAAGTTGAGTGAATTTCAACTTCTAAGGCATTTGTTGCCCTTTTACTCATAAAAACCTACCTCCCTGATAATTTTCAGATTTTTCGGGTCAAAGGTGTCGAGTTGCGAAGGGGACACAAAATGTTGGTACATTTTACCAGCAGTGAGTGATGAAAATAAGTTTTGTTTTCACGAAATCTTTTTCACATATGTCGGCAATGAGAATATATTCACCCTGGTCAAGTTAGTAATTTTTTCAGCATTGACATAATTCAACAATTTTTATGTCTATTGTATATAGAAGGAATACAACAATCAATATTACGCATGAATCTGCTTAAGTTGATGTCAACGAATTATTCACCTTGATTCAAGCGTCCTTTGTGAACTTAAATTATTATAGACCTTTCAATGCGGTACCAGTATTTGTAATGACCTTATATCCATGTGGTGATTTTAAATGTAAATTGCAAAGACTACAAATAATATTTTATGTGTTATTTTCAAAAATAAAAGATCCATCATAAGCGGTACAACAGATCCATTTGATGATGAATGGCGTCCAGTAAACTGTTTATAGCGCAAATTATTATGAAGTTCTCTAAATCTCTAAGAAATACTTTATATCCTCTTCTTAACACCACTGCATAAACTTAAAAGCGAGTTTATTTTAATCCAGATGTTAAAAATCTTTCTCCTAGAAAAGTCAAATATGATGGTTTCACATGCCGTTAAACATTTATCATTCTAATCTAATAACAAAAGTTACAATGAATAAAGCATTATATTTCTATCTGGTTCTTCAGTCAAAAGCACTTTGCAATAAGTATTAACATTTGTGCAAAGCCATGGGTAAAACTTAAAAGGTAGGCTACATAGTTGATCATCAAAAGTTTGTAGTGAAATGGGTGTATATCTATGTCCGTAAAGGACTTCAGCGATGGTTTACTGCCTCGGCGAGAGAGGATGGTGGTGTTTGCCGAGATTGGTTTTGTCTGAGGATGCGCGAATGCGCTGGCAGGCAAGCATTGCGGTGCCGTGGAAGGGGTTCTTTTCTCCAGCACAAGGGCCTGCTACAAAAAGACTTCGCATTCACGAATTTACAGATAAAATACGGATCAACTGGTGTCGAGGCCGAGGTAATCTACTAAGAGTGAAAATTATCAAAGCAAACAACAAAGTTGGCCTGGCGAAAAAAAACGGGACATGGAAGTATTTCGTCTTTACCGACGATACTTATGGCCCCCAAATAAGAGTGGGGCATCCAGGTGGAAGCGGTGCCCCCTCGCATCCCCCATCCGGATCAAGATCCAATGTCGACATTGCCAGATGTTTCCCATTTGAATGAAAACTCATGCAAACCTAGTACACATGACTTTTCCCTCAAATGAAAAACATAAATGTGGCAAATTTACGTTAGAATCTTATGTGGTGGAATCACATCATACTATACCATAAATAGGCATGCGAGCAGAAAGCCGCTCTACCCTGCAAGAGCACCTGTAAACGACTTAAATATGGGTGATTTCACCCGACGGCTAGCTCATTATTGTGAAGGGGCCAACCAACGTGGTGGTTCCGATACCCAGTCAGGTTCACAAGTGCGAATGGTAAGACCGAGTTTGAGATTTTATTGCAAAACATTTTTTTTTTATTTTATTTTTTTAACTTATCCGAAATTATTTTCAAAAATGCGTTTCTCTTTCAGTTACGACTAGACAGGTGGAAGCGGTGCCCCCATCTGGATCAAAATCCATCGTATACATGGCCAGATGTTCTTCATTTGAATGAAAAACTTTTCCCTCAAATGGAAACCATCAACGTGACAAAGTTATGTTAAAGTCTTCTGTGATGGAATCACATAACACTATACCATAAAAGAGCACGCGAGCGGAAGGCCGCTCTACCCTGCAAGAGCACCTGTAATGTCATAATAAAGGGTGAGCTCACCCGATAGTTAGCTCATGAGTGGATGGGCCAGCCAACGTGGTGGGTTCCATACTCGGTCAGGTTTTAAAATGAAATGGAAAGACCTAGTTCTTTATAAACTCTATCTTTTGATTTTATTTCTTTCCACATCAAAATAAGCCTAGTATGAAATGACAGCATTTGGCATGTGAAGTTCATCATAAAACAAACTTAAATTTTTTTCTTTTGTTAATTCTGATGTTCTTTCATTTCGTATAATGAATTAAATATTTGCAATGATCAAAAAGAATAAATTTGATCAAGAAAAGTAAGAAATATTTATAGTTTGCCACATTTGGGATAGCTTTTAAATATAAATGTAGAAACAAACGGATACTTACCCAACATCCTCGACGAGCGCTCGTTGATGGTGTGGGCGATTGATAATAATGTGGACGAGTGGTTAATGCTTTAGTAAATGTTAGAATAAGAGCATGCACACTGAACATATAAATTTAACTCTGACTTTATGTAAAAAATAGTTATATATGTACATATAATTAATCCGAAGATCTGTCTTTTCTGAAATTTTAAAATTATCGTTTTGTTTTTATAAAAACTTCAAATTACACTTCCATTGAACTTTATATTTTAGTATTTTTGCCATTGATATATTTAGAAAAAGTATTAGCAGGGTTTATTGCATATAGCCGATTTGACTGTTTTCTTCTAATCTTGATTGGAGCAGCCGATAGCGACTATTCTGACGAAGTATTTATTTTTCGATTGGCTTGTTCTGGTTCAATTTTAATTCCAAGGACACATAACTATTGGTTAAAAATGATGTTTAGCAGATGGCACTTGTCTCCCCAACAATTGAGCTACAATTTGAACTTTCTATAGTCCCCTATTTCCTTCACACTCACAAATGACGAAATGTGAGCTCTTGAACGAGCGCGAAATATTTGCGTACAGGCTCTCTAGTTTTATTTTATCTTGTACACGAGTTTTTAATTTTACCGGTATTGCTTAAAATATGTTAAATTTCCGTTTTGTTTTTGAGCTTGCACTTCATGCACACATAATGATAAATTTTAAGTTAATAATTACATGCACTTTAACTTATACAATATCGAATTGTGATATCACTTTAAGTGACTCCGATCGGGCTGATACCCATGCAAGCAAGGATGTAAACCACAACGAAAATTTCATGCAATTTGCCAACCGAATAACTGTAGCTCGCGCTTTTATTAGGAGTAAGCTTGTTGCGATGTGGAACAATTGGAGAATAAACTTGTCCAACCGCGTGTCGTGTAGACAAATGTAATATTCGAGCAGTGTGTTTCTAAGCACGTTTGAAAGCTGAACGTTGACACCAGTAATAAATTAAAGTTTTGGTGAAATGCAACCATGCAATACACAATGAGCACTCAATCAAAATATCAAATCGGAGCAAAGTGTAAAATTTTTAAGGTATGAAAATAATATAGGGTTATCCATTTCGTGTTTGGGAAAGTATAACCCTGCCATTTTACATTTGTCAAAATTAAATGTCATCCAGAGCATGTTTTTCTTAGCTAAAGATTTGCCATTTAAAAATATGGATCGTCTAACAGTCAAAGAATGCGTTAAAATTATTAAATTTTATTGTAAAAATGGTGATTCTGCTGTATCAACATTTAGGGCTTTACAAGCCGATTACGGTCGACATAATCGACCTACACAGCAAACGATTTCGAACACAGTGAGAAAATTTGCAGAGACTGGATTGGTTATTGATATTGCAAGGCTTGTGCATCATCGCAATATTCGTTCTGCTGAAAATGTCGCTGTTATTGCTCAAAGTGTGGAGGAAGACCCGAATTTGTCGATTCCTTGACGTGCGCAACATTTGGGCTCATTGTGGCGGATTTCGCATTTGGATTTGCATCTCCATCCGTACAAAATCCAACTCACTCAAGAACTAAAGCCTCAAGACCATACACAACGCAGAATGTATGCCAATTGGGTGATTAAACAACAAGCCATTGATAACGAGTTTTCGAACAAAATTTTCTTTAGTGATGAGGCTCATTTTTCGCTCAGTGGTTACGTAAAAAACAGAATTGCCACATATGGGGCTCTCAAAATCCTCAGGTGATCGCAGAAAGGCCTTTGCATCCGGAAAAAGTGACCGTTTGGTGTGCATTATGGCCTGGTGGTGTTATTGGCCCGTATTTTTTTGAAAAAGATTAAGGAAGAGCCATTACAGTTAATTCTGACCGCTATGGACGGACGTTAACCGATTATTTTTGGAGAGAAATTGAAGATTATGATCTGGAGAACATGTGGTTCCAACGGGATGGAGCCACAAGTCACACAACACAGGCTAATCGAGCACTTTTGCAAGAGAAATTTCCAGGATGCATAATTTCGAGATCAAAATCACTTTTTACTTGCTTTCTGTAAAAATCACAGTCAAGAACAATGTATTCAAGCCTACGCCTTACAAACGACTGCTTAGCTAAGCAATCAATAAATGAAGAAACCGTGTCCTTTCTACATTCAAAATCGGATTTGCCTGATCGCGGTTTACTATCAAAATGTCGCCGCAGTAACGCAAAAAAATGTTTAATAGCAAAACACCACTTAGAATGTTTGGCTGCTGGTAAATGGGAAGTCGCAAAATTTTCACAATTTTTTGTATGATGATTGGACCTGGTAAAAGTTCCGTAAATTATTTCGGGTTTACTATTTAGCTTGAAATTGTGACGTGTCGCTTCAACGGGAGTCACTTTTATGTCGATTAAATTATATATTTGGTCGCCATATTTATGTTTGAACCCTGTCACATTTCAAATATTTAAAAGAGTAAAATCAGATAACAGCCATGGCTAAATCACGTTTTTCTACTCTAGTTTAACGTAAAACTGAGTTAGAATGTTTTACTTATATGCGCATGTACAAGGTAAAGGCGGATTCATCCACGTATTGTTTTAAAGCGGCAGTGAGGCAATAGTTTATTATTCCTCTACAGTTTCAAGTGCAGTACGAAATGCAAGTGAACAGAACTGTTTAATATAATTGCATGAACCCAAACTACGCGAAATCATGGCTACCAACAAAAATGCGTTACTAGTGTAGCGACACTGAATGTTACCGTTGGTGGCGGGTGCGAAAACACCGGCGTCTGATCGTACTCCTTATACTCGTACTGCCACAAACCCTTCTTTGCCAGGAGCGATGTCTTTTGTGTGGACTGGAGTTGGCAAAGTGCACTTTTTGAGTGAATGCGCGCCTGGTGATTTATCCACGTCGGTGTCGTCTGCTTGCTAACATTTCTCTGCAACGAGAAAATTTCCTGGGTGGGACGCGTTTGATCCGCCTGAATCGGGGACAAATTGAAATTTTACCGCACGAAAACATCGCTCCCGTGCACAACATAAATTAATTTTTTCTGGCTGCGAGGCGACAGTTCAAATAACGTGGAATGGGGTGGGAACAAAAGGTTGCAACCACGAGCCATTTGGTAAAGGCCAACGTTCTTGCGCCTTCCGCACAGTTTTCCGCGACAACGAACGGTGAACTCGGTCAACGACGTTTCGCGACTTACAACAAAAATATCCGCAGCAACTATAAATTAGAGGCGATGGAAGAAAAATATATATAGTTTTGCGTCATATGACAGATGCCGCACGCACGTATCTCACACAAGACTCGTCGTCTTGCCACGGAGGCTTCTTCACAACTCCCCCATCCGTCAACTGTAGTTTGCATTGCGGGACAATGCAATGTCGGTAAGATGCGTTATAAAGGTATTGCCGTGCCCAAATTTTAATTGTAAATTTAAGTAATTACTTTTTAAAATGCACGATTAAAATTAGATCAGCATTATGATGGTTTTTCAGTAGTTTGCACAGGTGACTGCTCAATTACTACAAGTTTTTTTCAAAAATTTTAAACTAAAAAGATATTTTACAATTCCAACAAATTGTTTCCATAATTTCGCTGATTACAGCACATTTTCTGAAAACTGAATTCTTTACGATAGGATTATGAGGAAGCAAGCAACTAAGAAACGCAGCATGCACTATCAACATTGTGATTCTTCTAATTGTATTACTACTTAAAGAAAGAAAGTATTTTTAATACTAATAAAAAGCATACAATTTTACTATCAATACTAATTAATATAACGCAATAATTCAGATGTCGCTTGCACATGCTCGTATACAAATGAAGACTTATCTTTAAAAGCACTCAATCAAAATTAGTGTGGGATCGTAAACTTCAACGGTTGATTTGATGGTGACATCTGTTATGAATTATCAAGCATAAGGAGTTGTTGTTAGAATAATACGACGATGTCAGACCCATTTGTATTGACCCGGAGGTCCCACAGGGGTCTATATTAGGCCCATTTCTTTTAAAGATATTCATCTTTAACGTGCCGGATGTAAGAGATGAATATAAGCCTGGAATCCAGGTGAACATCTTCGCTGATGACTCAATAGTGTGGTCATTCAAAATCTCCAAAAATACTTGGAATCTCTTCCTGTATACTACCGAAAATGAGTAATCAAGGTAATGCAAAGAAAAGTGAATTAATAGTGTTCAAGGACCCCTACAGACCTTTGACAGTCTTGCAAGAGGCATATATGACTGCAAGATTAAGTTAAATGGGCAGACTTGGGGGTAATTTTCAATAGGAAGACTACCTTCAGCGCTCACGTTGATAATGATTTGAAAAAAGTGACTTATACATACCATCTTTTTATACCTCTTTTCATGAAATAATCAACAGCGAGTCAAGGTTTTGGACTTTACAATTGAATTGTCCGATCATCACATATGCGGTGATGATATGGAAAGGAGCTCCAAACACAAAATGGAGCAAGATATGATAAGTGGAGCAAAGATCTTTCGGACTTGTACCGGCTTATGCAGACGGGAGGACGGACGGTCCTCCCCCAACGAGTTGCTGTACCAGGAGGCAGTGATGGAGCCAACCAATCGCATGGCGAAAAGCTTGTGGAATCAGGAATAAGGAGAGCCGTGAAACAAAAGGCGGAAGTAGTCAGTGCAGCTACGGATAACCGTTCAACGAATGCAGCAAACAGGTAGTTTGAAGTTAGTCTTAAGCAAATAAAGTACTTAATTTTAAGAATCTCAATTTTTTATAATTTTATTTATTAAAGCTAATGAATTTTTCACCTAATTTGTTTTATAATCTATTAAAGTTTGATAATTTTGTGGGTGTCAACATTTGGAAGTTTTGTTGTATTGCAAAAATTAATAATATAAACTAGAATAAAGTAACTGATTATTGAACTTTGGGACTAAGTTATTTACAAATTGTATACACATACTTAAAAATTTGTAAAATCGCCCAATAAAGATCTTGAATCTGGTCGTAGGGGTGACGTTTAGTCGTCAATAGCTCCTGCTGATTAATCCTTGATGAATTTTCAGAGTCGCAAGTACGAGCATAGTGAGTAGATAGTAGATAGTGCATTGAAAAGAGAAGAGAATAGGTTGGAGGAGAAAGAGACAGCTAAAGAAGAAAGTGATTGAAGACAGGAGATAGAAGGTAAATAGAGAAAGCGATAGGAAGAGAAGATGACAGATGATAGGAAGAGAACGAGAAAGAAAAAAGCAAGAAAAGGAGATAAAAGAGAGAAAGAGAAGGAAATAAAAAAGAGGAAAAGCGATTAGAAAAAGAAAGAAGATTAAATGAGTTGACAGAAAAGCTCTGGGTGAGTGTCTAAGAGTTCTTTTACTGATTTAGGTCAGTCTCAGTTTTTTTTTCAAATTTTTGAAGTCATATTAGATTATAAGTTATTCGGTGGATATCGAATAGTGTACAGGTAATTCCTTTTGGATGACAGATGGTGACGGACGGCACCGTGGTTGCCGGACGTGATTTGGCCGACAAGGATGAGCATATTGCTTCGCTGGTTGCCTAGCTTGACAATATAATGTTAAAATCAGATCAAGTATTTGTAACACTATTGAAAATACTAGAAACAATTTCAACAAACTGAGTCGACAGGCCTACGCTCATGTCAGAAGGGTTTTGTACTCAACTTATAAAATGCAATCACCAGCAACAAATAATATCGAGAAACACGTCAAAGCGATTTGCCTGTTCAAAAGAAAATCCATTGTTTCTCCATTTCCAACTAAAAACAAGTCGGGTAGACAGACCTACGCTCATGTCAGAAGGGTTTTGTACTCAACATACAAAATGAAATCACCAGCAATGAATAATATCCAGAAACAAGTCAAAGAGATTTGCTCGTTTAAAAGAAAATCCATTGTTTCTCCATTTTCAACTAAAAAAATTACTCTAACAATTAAACTCCAAAAGCATTTAAAACATCGATCTTATCTGAAAATTTTAAGAAGATCAAATCAAAACTGTAGTGTCTGGTTCGATGGAAATTCCATAAAATACTACTGGAGAACTTTCGAATGAATACAACTTCCGTGAATATGATACAAATTTTATTAAACTTACAGAGTATAAGGACCTTGTGTAAGGTTGGGCTGAAAGGCATCCATACAATTTTTATTGGAGAAAATGTGAAATTTGAAGATCATGATATTATTAACAAAGTTGAACGAATTTTGACTTCTGAGGTATTTTTTATTGTTATATACAATAATATCTCCCTTAATTATTTTTTTCCCCCGCGTCGACAAGAGCACTCTTGGAGGCTAGCATTCTTTGGGGAGTTCCGCCCCCACGTACCCAAGGAAACTCTGCAGGGGGAATGCCGGTCGACAAGACCACTCTTGGAGGCTAGCATTCTTTGGGGAGTTCCGCCCCCACGTACCCGAGGAAATTCCCGCAGGGAGAAAGCCGGTCGACAAGAACATTCTTGGAGGCTAGCATTCTTTGGGGAGTGCCACCCCCACGGACCCGAGGATATTGGGGGTGCCGTGAGGTTCCCTCCTGGGATGACAGGTAACGACTCTGATTTTATCTGGACTACGCTTTGGACAACAAACTGGAATTGACGCTTTGGGCTGGCGGATGTGATGGTTTGGACCTAGTTGCTTTGCACAGTAGCGCCGAGGTGAAACTCGTGTGTGAACGGCTCCAATTCAACTATCATACCGTCTCCGTCCCGGTAAAACTTTGGCAGGCCTCGGAGTACGTTCGAAGTTCGCACCATTGGGTTGGTGGTGTAGGTTCGGTTGAGACGGACTCCCGATTAGCGCTGGTCTGGCTCTGAGCACTTGTCCCCATAAGGGCTTGTGCCAACCCTCGCATGGCCTCCCTGCTCTGCAAAGATAACCATGGGAACAAAAAGGCAACTACACACACGAACGGAGATAGCGGCTCCGAGGGGGGTCCCAACAAAACTGGAGCAATCAAAAGACCAAACAAATCCAAAAAAGGAAATAAAAAATAATAGCAACGACGACGCAACCAGCGGTTGCAGCCACGATGTCAACAGTACATCGAGAGCTGTACTAACCACGAAAAAAACGAAGACTAACACGATGATAGTGACGGTAGACGAAAAACGGAGAACAGCAGACAGTCTGGTGCAGACTGAGATTCCTGCGGCGTTTGGGCGCAGCAAAAAAATTATGCGAACGCCCGAGCGTCCTATTGAGGAGGAGCGGGAGAGAGCGGGATGCTTCAGGTGTTCGAGTAGTGGAAGATAACAGAAAGAGCACCGAAAATTCGATTGTCACCGCTGCGATCGTTACTAAAGCGACCGATGCAAGGGTCACAAATCCCGACATTGCAATGAAAAATCCAGAAGCAAACGAGGAGGTTACGGCACTAAAAGCAAAGAGTGACCAGACACCGGGTGATTGTACCGCCAACGTTGAAAATGTGGCGGAAGTACTGCACTCGGAAACGGAACGTGAAAACCTCTCCCAAGGATGGTTGCAAGGTACAATTGCGGCCCAGCGATACGAAGACGAAAGCTACTTCGAAAAGCGGAAGATGTTCTGAAAAGAATACAGGCTGCATGCGACTCCCCAAAAATTAGCAAAGTAGCAAAGGAAGGGATTCTTGAACTAGAGGAGCTCCTAGATCGCATAGGGCACTATCGGAGGAGCTGGTTAAGGGCCAAAGATAAACAGAAGGCTAAAGAGGCGCTTGGGGCAAAATCTAAAGGCGACATGCAGATAGCTTCACCATTAAAAGTCAATAAAAGAATGGCATCTAGCCCAATCGAAGGAGATCGGGATAAAAGAAGGAAGGAAGAGGCACTTGAAGGGCGTGGAGTGCCAGATCAGGGGTTCCAGACAGTGCTTACAAAAGGAGCGAAGAAAGCCGCAAAGAAACTCCTTCAAAAAAAGCCAGAAAATAAAATTCGCACGGACACCCAATTAGAAAAAGGACCTGATGCAAAACAGGAGAGGCAGAAGCCCCGACAAAGACCCCGGCAGCAGGCACTGCTTGTAAAGCCCCACGACGGCCGATCGTACGCGGAGGTGCTGCGGGACATCAGGGGAAACGTAAGGCCCGAAGACACCAATACTACCATTAAAGTCGTACGACCAACGCGGTCGGGCCACATACTGGTCGAATTCGGAGCAGAGGCCGGCAATAAAGAAGCATTCTGTGACGCAGTAAAGAAAGTCATCGGCAAAAGTGCAACGATAGCCCCGCTCGAGCCGATGGCAACGATCAAAATACGGGACATTGACTGCGTGACAGATCTGGCCGAGGTGGAAGAGGCCATCAAAAGGGAGTTCCCTAGCGTGGGAAGAATCAAAGCGAGACTGAGAACAGAAAACAACAGGGGACAACGCATGGCCACAGTCGAGTTGACCGAAAAGGACGCCGAACAATTCCTGAACAAGGGCAAAGTACGAATTGGGTGGGTTGTCTGTAGGATACGGCGAAGAGCAACGCCTCTTCAATGTTCCAAATGCCTTGATTATGGTCACACCACACAAGTATGCAAAGGACCCGATAGGAGTTACCTATGTGACAAATGCGGTGAAATGGGACATAAAAGAAAAGAGTGTACGAAGGAGGCACACTGTATTCTTTGCAAGGATGCTGATCCAAAACCTGATTTTGGACACGTCTTGGGATCAGGAAAATGCCGGGTGTTCCAGGAAGCCCTAGCCAAGGCCAAATCAGAGCTTTGATGACCCGCATCCTGCAGCTAAACCTACACCACAGATCAACCGCCCAAAATCTGATTGAGCAGTTTGCGAGGGACATGAAAGCCGACTTCTTGCTGCTGAGTGAGCAACACCATAGTAAAAGTCCTGCATTATGGTATTCTGATGAAACTGGTACTGCCGCTATCTGGGTTTGGAACAGTGACTTTCAAGCAGAGAGTTGTGGACGGGGGGATGGTTTTGTGTGGGTTCGGTGCTCAGGGATCACCTTCTTTAGTGTGTACCTAACGCCTAACGAATCGATATCATCTTTCCAAGCCAAGCTTAATGCTTTGGAGGGCGCTGTCTCGAATGCAGAGGGCAAAGTGCTCGTTGCGGGCGACTTCAATGCTAAAGCAATCGAATGGGGCATGCTTCAGACGGATCCGCGGGGAAAACGAATCCTGGAAATGGCGGCCAGGACGGCCCTCGTCGTACTAAGCTCCGGAAATACGCCAACTTCCCGCCGTATTGGCTGTGAGGGAGCCATACCGGACGTGACATACGCCTCGGAGTCCTTTGCACGAAGGATACACAACTGGAAAGTATTAGAGGACTACTCGACCAGTGATCATCAGTGCATTCTGCTTGAGATAAGTGATGCTGTCTCCCGACGTCCGTGCTCTCGGCCTTCCACAACTGGATGTAACATCGGAAGGATGGACGTCGAGAGGTTCGTCAAGGCTCTCACAGCAGGTGAGCCACTACAGGGAGCTCCGGAGGGGACGGAAGAACAGGCAGTTGAAGACGTGGTGAACTCTACTATGAGCATCATAACGACTGCTTGCTGCGCTTCTATGCCCCGTCGAAGACCCCGGCACGGCAAGCCCCCAGTGTACTGGTGGTCAACTGAAATCGCTGAAAAGCGAAGGGAGTGTCACAAGCTTCGACGTGAGGCTCAGCGGGCGCGTAACGGTGACAAGGCATGCAACCAGGTGGCAGCATAAAAGTCGGCCAGGAAATGCCTTCGCAAACTGATCAAATGTAGCAAGGCTCGCTGCTGGCACGACCTAGTGGACAATGTGAACAAGGATCCGTGGGGCCTTGGCTACAAGCTGGTCATGGGGAAACTTGGTGCCCTACGGAAGCCTTGTATACATGACGCCTCGCCCATCCCGTCCGTGTTGACACTGTCCATGGTGAAACAGCAGTAGAGTGCCCACTCTTCACACAGCTGGAGCTGAAGGAGGCAGTTCTCTCATTGAAGACGAGGAAGGCTCCATGTCCAGATGGCGTTCCAGCTGAGGTGTTGCGGCTCGTCTATCAACATTGTCCTGACTTGCTGCTCAGCACATTCAACGCTTGCCTACGGTACGGGGTTTTCCCGGTACGATGGAATGTGGCGAGGCTCGTGCTGATCAGCAAGGGGAAGGGAAATCCCGGATCGCCGTCTGCATACCGCCCGTTATGCATGCTAGACACGGCTGGGAAAGTGCTAGAGAAACTCATCAAGGGAAGACTCACTGACGCGATTCGTGCTGCTGGGGACCTATCTCCTCGGTAGTACGGCTTTAGAGCAGGACGTTCTACCATTGATGCGATTGCAGAGGTGGTGAGTGCGGTCCAAAAGGCAGAGGCATATAGTCGCACCAAGCGACGGATCGTCCTGTTGGTGACACTCGACGTCAGGAATGCCTTCAACTCCGCTTGATGGGTGGATATTCTGGACACGCTGGAAAACTGTTTTCAAGTTCCAGAATATCTAATGCGGCTTTTGAGGAACTACCTGAAGGACCGAAGCCTAGTCTATGACACGACACAGGGCCAACGAAGGATGGAAATTACATTGGGTGTTGCCCAGGGGTCCACCCTTGGTCCGGACCTGTGGAACATGTCTTACGACGGGCTACTGAGACTTGAGATGCCAGATGAGTCCCTGGTCCCGGCCACTGGAACGTGTCTTACGACGGGCTACAGAGACTTGAGATGCCAGATGAGTCACGCTTGGTCCGCTATGCGGATGATGTTGCGGCTCTGGTCGCAAGCGCAACTTAGGCTAGGTATGCTAATGCGCCGACTGAGGGACTGGATGACTGCTCGCGGGCTCAGTTTAGCACTGGAGAAAACCGAAGTGGTCATCTTGACAAAAAAGAGAATCCCTAGAGTAAGGATGATCAGTATTGGAGATATACAAATCGAATCGAAGCCAGCGGTGAAGTACCTGGGGCTACTGATGGGCTTAGCCCATCAAGAAGACGCCTCTTGATGAGTGCTGTAGGGTCAGTGCTACTGTATGGAGCAGAGATATGGGGCGACGCTCTCAGCAAGGAGGTATACCGAAAACGATTGGCACAGGTACAGAGAAGAGGAGCACAGAGAATTGCATCTTCGTATCCAACAGTCTCCAATTCGGCGGTGAGAGTTATTGCAGGCGTGATACCTGTCGCTCTCCTTGCTAGAGAGCGCCGCGCTATTTACCTGCGCCGAAACGAGGATGCGAGGGAGATGGTTGTCCGCGAGGAGAGACAACGCTCGCTCAACGATTGGCAGCAGTCTTGGGAGAATCGCACGAAGGGAAGGTGGACTGCGCGCATCATCCCGGATGTGAGACCGTGGCCAAATCGAAGACATGGTGAGACTGACTTCTATCTGACCCAGCTTTTGAGCGGGCACGGGTGTTTTCAGTCTTACCTGCACAAGATCGGTAAGTCACGGTCTCCCGATTGTCGGTTTTGCCCAGGAGAGGAGGACAATGCCTGTCACACATTTTTTGCGTGTACCAAATGGGCCAGGCTGCGAAGGAAACTCTACAGGGAGACGGGAGAGCTTACCCCGGATAATATAGTTGCGGTCATGCTCGAATCGGTTGACAAATGGAACCAGGTGGCATATTATGCTCGGGCAGTCCTAAAATATAAAAGGGACTCACAGCAGCCGGAGGCGCTGGGGCTGGGGGATCGCTCTTCTGGCATTTCCTCTTCCCTTCTCCCCTCCCGCTAGGAAAGGGACTCCCCAGCTTGAAGGCGCCCCATGGCGTAACAAAACGAGACCTGGCCCGAAGTAATGTGGCAAACGGTTCCAGGCTAGGTTCTCAGATTGACAGGGGAGATGTTTAGTGGGTAGTCCAAGGGTATCCTCCATGAGAGTCCCACACTGCCAGACTCGGTGGGCGTAAACACCTTCACCTCTCTACCACAAAAAAAATATATATTTTTTTCAGATTTTTAGGTCACAGGGGTCAATTGCGGGGGGGGGGGGGGAACACATTTTTCTTGCCACCAATGAAGCAAAATCTGTCAGCTTTAGGACTGTTTAGAAAATCTCTCATAAAGACCTTTCATTTGATACTCATATCGGCTACCTTTGATGAAATTTTTTTTCAGGGGGCCACTCCCCTTTACTGTAATCTTCGATTCATAGCATCGATTTTGAACCCTAGAGTGGTTACAAAGCCCTTCTGCTAGGAGCTCTCTCCTGCCTCCTCGACATGTTTCACCTATGAGTATTAATTGTAGGTACTCATCTTCAGTCATTCATTAAACTGAACCAATTGTTAAAAGCATGCACCTTAAACGTTGAAGTCGGGAAAAAATGTCTCGAAATTATTCAACCTTTGCATTTAAATAGTCACTTTTTTATTTTACGGTTACTGATACCACTAGCTGAACCAATTCTCAAAGAAAGTCACGATACCTATCACTGAGTCGGTAAAAAGCGCGTATTGTTCCAGATCCATATGTTTCCATAGTAATACAGCGCATATCGCTCCATAGAAATACAGGAAAATTCAAACCGCTATAGCTTAGTTAAATACCATTTGATCTTTATGAAACTTTCAGGACGGGACAATCTTGTAAAAGTCATTTGTATATTGTACCGTTGAGATTTTATTCAGGAAAATGTAAAATCTATTAATCATACTATTAGTAACAAAGTTGAGTGAATTTCGACTTCTCACGTATTTGTTGTTGTTGTACTCATAAAGGTTTTTTCAGATTTTTTGGATGAAAAGTGTCTTATCGCGAGGAGGTACGTGGAAAGTTCGTAAATTTCGTACATTTAGGACTTGATTTGAAAAGATATCATTGAGATCTTTCCAACGACAACCTACTCGACTACCAATGGTGAAAATTTTTTTTGGAGGATCACTTCCCTATATGGGTAGACCCCCTTAAACCCCCTTGAAAAAAATTACCACCCCAAAACTTTCAAGAATTCACCACTTCTAGCCTTTCCACAAAGTTTTATGGCTGTAGCTTCTATAGTTTCGGAGAAAAAGGGCTGTGACATACAGACGGACGGACGGACAAACGGACACAAGTCGTGATTGCAATAGGGTTTTGCATTTTAGTAAGTCGTGATTGCAATAGGGTTTTGTATTTTAGTACAAAACCCTGAAAACTAATGCCGTGCTGGTTAACCAGCGAAACAAAAATTAATTGCTAGCTGCAAAAAATGCAGAACTGAAGAAATTGTTATCAAATAATAAGGCTACGACTGCCGTTAAATATAAAAAGATAACTCTGAGATGAAAAACCGAAAGGTGAGCACGTTTTCATCTCAAAAGTCTTGTGCGTTTTCTGAAGATTTGGAAAGTGAGACGAAAGTTGACTGCATGATTAGTAATAAAAATAAAGATGATTCAATTGTCCCTGTCCTTCCTCTACCAAAACCAGCTGCGACATTTACAGTTATGGCCATTAAACAGAAAACAAAGTCAACACTACCCAGAACTACAAATATACAACCTGCACCACAAACACCAGATCCCAAAATAGAACCAATCATTCTTAGAGAGACCCTCAAAATGGTCCCAAGCACTTAGTATTATGAAAACACAACACACTCCAAAGTCATCCGCAAAAAGAGTCTATCTTGGCACAAAAATTATACCAACAAGACGATTGACAAAATCATTACCTGACAATGACATACAATACCTAACACACGGTCGATAGACAGTTGAATATTGTCATGAGAGGCATGTATGGCCTTCCCACGGAAGAAATTCAGGAAGGCTAACAGTCTCAAGGCTTCAACTTAATTGAAGTTTATTACATCAAAATGGGAAGTCTATCCAGGGCAGTCCAGGTTCTCCTCCCTAAATTTGAGACGGTGTGTACCACAATTGCCAACAATTGTCATGCGCAATTCCGATGCGTTACACGTGATTCGCTTCATCATTTCTCGGACTTCCAAAGAAAATTGAGGAGAAGCCAAAATGTATCCATTGCAGTGGAGCGCATCCGGCAAGCTGCGGGAGTTGTCCCTGAAATCCAAAGAACGTGTAAAGATCATTCGCGCAGGTTGCTGCGGCGTAACCCACACAACCAACACAAAAACAAAAAACGCTGGCACAGGCACTTCCATGCACACATAATCAACTTCATAACATGAGCGAAATATTTGCCCAACAGTAGGCAAGAGTTGATTTAAGCATTATTTAAATCACGTTCGCTGTATTTAAAAATGTCATCAACCCTAAACACTAATGAGTTTAATGGACCACGTTTCAATTCTGACGTGGAATGCAAATTCGTTGCTTCAGCATTCTGGTGAACTAAAAAAGTTTATATTCGATCATAAGTTTGAAATTATAATGATACAAGAAACCGTTCTGAAGCCTGGAGGGCCATTCCGAAAAAATAACTACATTATGTGCAGAAATGACAGAATTACGGGTGAAGGAGGTGGAATGGCCAGTCTCGTGAGACGGTAAGTGAGTCACTATTTCATTAATAAACCCACTCATCAAAGACTAGAAGCCATAGTAATCAAGGTGCGAACTGATTTTCTAGAGTTCATTGTGATTTCTGCTTACAATTCTCCACGAAATATAAGTTTTTCCCTCATCGCAGGAGATTTAAATGCCACTCACCATCTATGGGGAGCTGTGAGAAGCAATACAGTAAGACCGAGTTCAAAACATTCATCGCAGCCAACGACTTCAGCCTGCATATCCCCAATGAGCCAACACGTTATGAATCTAGAAATTGCTTTGCACTGAACATTGGAATATCACGAGATTTCATACATAATGTTCGGTTAAATGTTCTCACGAACTGTCTGTTGTCAACCACAAACTAGTTCTTTTCCTCATAGAAAACATTTTCATTGATTTTCCAATGCAGGAAAAGAAAACTACAAACAAGAAAGCATTTAAGGCCACATTGGCCAATGAAACTAATTCTCAACCATCTGAAGTGGCCGACGACATTGAAAACATCATTGGGAATTAATCTCAGAAAATCTTACAGGTAAAAGAGGACCATACGTTAATAACTCCGAGAAGGGAAACGAGTCTCTATGAACTTCCTCCGAAGGAATCAGGTTTTGGAGAAGGTGATAGGTGACCATACGCTACTCACAAGTGCTACTCGGATGACTAATGAGATTCGTGATAAGATACGACTTTTCCGGAACGAGCAATGAGAGCTTTTTGCCGAGTCTTGAGCCTCAGCGTGGTAGTTTCTAGAAAATATCCAAATACTATCAGATAAACAGCAAAATTGTGGTGCCATCTATCCATGATCCAGATGGGAAGAAGTTCTACAATGCAGATAACGCTGAAGCGTTGGCAGGTTGTGTGGAAATGCAGTTCTGTGACATTTCTTCGGACTAGGATGACTTTCAAACTAAAGATAAAACTAAATCTTCTGTCAACAGACTTCTGAGAGATAACATTCAGCATGAATTGAATCAACGGACTTCGACGAAACTAAGAACATTATACAGACGCTCAGTAAGCATAAAGCAGCGGGACACGACACCATTACAAACACAATGATCTCTTAGCTATCGGATGATGTTTTACAAATACTGATAAATATTATTAATGCAATGTTCGACTTGCGAAAGCATCCTCAAATATGGAAATCAGCGGTTATTATTATTTTTCCGAAACCTCAAAAGGACCCACAATTTGAAGAAAACTCGAGATCCACCAGTCTCCTCTCACCGCTGTCAAAAATTGTAGAAAGCATCGACTTTGTGAGGTTACATCCGACAGAGATATTATAGTGGAAGAACAATATGGCTTCAAGCCTAAACATTCTACTGAACTCCAGTTGGTTAGAGTGGTCGAACAAATCAGAACAGGCTTAAATCACAGGAATTCAGCAGTCCTAGTTATGCTTGACATAGCTAAGGCCTTTTTTTGTGATTTTGAAGTGGATACCATTTACGCACAGAGTACGGGACTCCCATACTCGCAAGAAGGTGACTGGACTGCCCACTAAACACCTCCCTTCTCAACCCGAGGACTTCGTTACATCACAAAGAAAAGATGGCAAACTCCAAAGAGACTTACCGTTAATAACGACACAATCAACAGGATACCAACGGCTAAATACCTTGGACTTACATTTGAAAAAGTAACTCACATGGAAACGACACATACAAAACAAACGAAGACACTGCATTGGACTTCTCTCCACTTTACACCATGTAATTAACCCAAAAAGACTTAGCCTTTAAAATCAAACTGAGAAAGTTGAAAAATTCGTTTGTGCAAGGCACTGAAATTTTTTAACGCAATTGACAACCCTGGTATTCCTTCAAACTTCACAAAACAGGAATGATCTCAGGTTCCCAATCATCTGCCAAATAACACTGTAAAAATTAAGTTTTCAATCATATAATAATTGAAACTGGCTTAGGTAGATGGGAACTGAAGTGCCCGCATTATGAGGGAGTTCAGGTGCTAGATCACAATAACTTAACACCCCGCGAAATTCCAAGGAACGACTAATTTACTATCGAGAGCTCGAGTCGAGCAGTCATCAAGGCAATACGTATCGAGCAACATGGAATTTTTTGGAATTTCAGCAGCTTGGGATTTTCTGTAACTTGGAATTTTTGCGGAGGATGGAATTTTTTGGAAGGTTTTTGAAATTCACAGGAAAGGAAAGGAAGTAAAACGCCTGTGTAAGGTGTGCAGAGAGAGAGAGGTTGAGAATGAGGACGAGTGGAATGCTAGGAGTAGGCAGAAGTGCTAAGTTCAAATTGAGATATTTGGAAAACTATCGATTAAGTTGGATGGGCAGATAGTGCACCGCTCTAGGCCAACAAAGTACTTGGGGGTAGTTTTCGATAGGAAGGCTACCTTCAGTACTCTGGTTGACAATGTGTTGACAAAAGTGACTTATGCGTGCCAACTTCTCATTGCTATTTTCAGGAAGCAGTCAATGGCGAGCAAGCGAGTTAAGAATTTGGCCTATGAAAACCTGATTCGCTTGATCATCACATATGCACTAATGATATATAAAGAAGCACCCAACACATATTCAGTAATAATATAGGAAGGAGCTCCTATCAGAAACTCCTATATAGAAACCCAAAAACGCAATCGTTGGCAGAACTGAAGGGCGGAGACCAGAAGAGAAAACGAGAAAACTCTGGCCTGACGCGGTCGGTGAGGACAATTCATCGCTGCTCGGATTTCAAAATTGCAAAACACGTTTAATGGACCAAGACAATTGGAGCCCTGGTTTCTGGAAGCAAAAGCTCGAGAGGGACTGTGGTGCTACAAACAAGAAGAAACAATAAATAATTTCATATTGGAAAGAGCTTCACAACAATCTTCGTAATTAATCAGTATTAAAACATACTGAAATTATTATTTGTACCATCTTAACATACCACGCGAGGAAGGCTCCAGGTCCAGATGGTGTTCCAGCTGAGGTGTTGCGGCTCGTCTATCAACATTGTCCTGACTTGCTGCTCAGCACATTCAACGCTTGCCTACGGGACGGGGTTTTCCCGGTACGATGGAAGGTGGCGAGGCTTGTGCTGATCAGCAAGGGGAAGGGCAATCCCGAATTGCCGTCTGCATACCGCCCGTTATACATGCTAGACACGCCTGGGAAAGTGCTAGAGAAACTCATCAAGGGAAGACTCACTGACGCGATTCGTGCTGCTGGGGACCTATCTCCTCAGCAGTACGGCTTTGGAGCAGGACGTTCTACCATTGATGCGATTGCAGAGGTGGTGAACGCGGTCCAAAAGGCAGAGGCATATAGTCGCACCAAGCGACGGATCGTCCTGTTGGTGACACTCGACGTCAGGAATGCCTTCAACTCCGCTTGATGGGTGGATATTCTGGACACGCTGGAAAACTCTTTTCAAGTTCCAGAATATCTAATGCGGCTTTTGAGGAACTACCTGAAGGACCGAAGCCTGCTCTACGATGGAAATTACATCGGGTGCTGCCCAGGGATCTATCCTTGGTCCGGACCTGTGGAACGTGTCTCACGACGGGCTACAGAGACTTGAGATGCCAGATGAGTCGCGCTTGGTCGGCTATGCGGATGATGTTGCAGCTCTGGTCGCTGGACGCACCGTTGAACAAGCGCAACTTAGGCTAGGTATGCTAATGCGCCGAGTGAGAGACTAGATAACTGCTCGCGGGCTCAGTTTAGCACTGGAGAAAACCGAAGTGGTCATCTTGGCAAAAAAGAGAATCCCTAGAGTAAGGATGATCAGTATTGGAGATATACGAATCGAATCGAAGCCAGCGGTGAAGTACCTGGGGCTACTGATCGACTCAAAGATGAGTTTCTCTGAGCAAATCAGGGCAACGGCTGAGAAGGCTGCTTCGGGAATATCGGCCCTGAGTCGACTTATGGCCAACGTAGGGGGACCCAGCCCATCAAGAAGACGCCTCTTGATGAGTGCTGTAGGGCCAGTGCTACTGTACGGAGCAGAGATTTGGGGCGACGCTCTCAGCAAGGAGGTATACCGAAAACGATTGGCACAGGTACAGAGAAGAGGAGCACAGAGAATTGCATCTTCGTATCCAACAGTCTCCGACTCGGCGGTGAGAGTGATTGCAGGCGTGATACCTGTCGCCCTCCTTGCTAGAGAGCGCCACGCTATTCACCTGCGCCGAAACGAGGATGCGAGGGAAATGGTTGTATGCGAGAGAGACAACGCTCGCTCAACGATTGGCAGCAGTCTTGGGGGAGTTGCACGAAGGGAAGGTGGACTGCGTGCCTCATCCCGGATGTGAGACCGTGGCTAATTCGAAGGCATGGTGAGACTGACTTCTATCTGACCCAGCTTTTGAGCGGGCACGGGTGTTTTCAGTCTTACCTGCACAAGATCGGTAAGTCACGGTCTCCCGATTGTCGGTTTTGCCCAGGAGAGGAGGACAATGCCTGTCACACATTTTTTGCGTGTACCAAATGGGCCAGGCTGCGAAGGGAACTCTACAGGGAGACGGGAGAGCTCACCCCGGATAATATAGTTGCGGTGATGCTCGAATCGGTTGACAAATGGAACCAGGTGGCACATTATGCTGGGGCAGTCCTAAAATATAAAAGGGACTCACAGCAGCCGGAGGCGCTGGGGCTGGGGGATCGCTCTTCTGGCATTTCCTCTTCCCCTCTCCCCTCCCGCTAGGAAAGGGACTCCCCAGCTTGAAGGCGCCCCATGGCGTAACAAAACGAGACCTGGCCCGAAGTAATGTGTCAAACGGTTCCAGGCTGGGTTCTCAGATTGACAAGGGAGATGTTTAGTGGGTAGTCCAAGGGTATCCTCCATGGGAGTCCCACACTGCCAGACTCGGCGGGCGTAAATGCCTTCACCTCCCTACCACAAAAAAAAAAAAAAAAGAAAACATGCCACTCTTATAATCAAACATCCTCAAGTGTTTCTAATTAGCCTCATACTTTCGCCAAGCACTTGTTAAAAACTCCGAAACACATAAAATCAAAAGTTAAAATATACAGAAAATCAATTGCATATCATATATACATATATATATATCATCCAATAATGCAAACCTTCAGCCCTAATTCATACACATGCTTCTCGTTATCACCTATATCTAAAAAGTCGCAAAAAATGAAAAGCCTTAAACACAAAAAGATCAACGCAACTTACTGCAAACATGCCACTCATGACTGCAGATTGTACTCAAAACCTAAATACTACCACTTTTACTGAGGCTTGGAGCACTTTTTAATCGAATGGCTAATGTTGCACCGATTGCGTTCAAATTTTGTATTCTTGAGCACTTTTTGATTCTAAAACCGATAAAATGAGGAAAAATCCGATTTAAAAACTTTTTTAACGAAATTTTCTTAATTTTAGCTTAGAACTGACCGATAAGAAGCACTTCATTTATTCGGCTATTGACAACCCACACATTTGTTCAATTGTGATCAGATGTTGTCATTGAGCACAATTGAAGAAAATAACTGGATGGGAATTGTATTTCATCAACATTTTGGTGGAATCTAAGGCATTAAATGATAATATTTGAAAAGGCAGATCCCCAATGGTGCTGAATTGTCATATAAAACGATGGGTTAAAGTAACAGATATGACAAGGTAATTCGATGTAAACTATTCTTCCCTTCTACAGAATTGAATTTCACTCTTCTATTCATTAGAAAGCACCATTCTAGTTTTTAGAAACGTACTCTGCTACTCTTTAGAAGGGTACCCTTGTATTTTTTAGAAGAACATCCTTCAATTCTTCAAAAGGGCTCTCTTCTAGTTTCTAGAAAAACATCCTTTGATTCTCTAAAAGTGCACCTTTCTATACTCTAGAGGAGCACCCTTCTATTCTTTAGTTGTGCACTCTTCTATTCAATAGAAGGGCATCTTTCTATTCTCTAAGGAAGCGTTTTTGTATTCTTTTGTCTATTCTATAAAAGGGTACCCTTCTATTCTTTATAAAGGTAGCCTTGTATTCATCTGAAGAGTAACCTTCTATAGAATATAAAGGTGCTTCTCTAGAAAAAAGAAGGGTATCTTTTTAAAGAATAGAAGGGCACCCCTCTATAGAATAGAAGGATACCGTTCTAGTTTTAAGAAGGACACTCTGCTATTCTTTAGAAGCGTACCCTTGTATTCTTTAGAAGTGCGACCTTCTATTCTTCAAAAAGGCACTCTTCTAGTTTCTAGGAGAGCATCTTTCTATTCTCTAGAAGAGCACCCATCTATTCTCTAGAGAAGCACCCTTTTTTTTCTTTAGGTGTACCACCTTCTATTCTCTAGGGAGGCATCCTTGTATTCTTCCTTCTTTTGTATAGAAAGGTACTCTTCTATTCTTTATAAGGGTAGTCTTCTATATATTTGAAGTTTCTCTAGAGAATAGAAGAGTGCGCTTCTATTCTTTAGAAGGATACCTTTCTATAGAATAGAAGGGCATGGTTCTAGTTTTAAGAAGGGCACTTTGCTATTCTCTAGAAGAGTACTCCTGTATTCTTTAGGAGTGCACCCTTCTATTCTTCAAAAGGGCACGCTTTAAGTTTATACAAGAACATCCTTCTATCCTCTCGAAGGGCAACCTTCTTTTCTCTAGAGGAGTACCCTTCTTTTCTTTAGGTGTTCACACTTTTGTTTTATAGAAGGGCATCTTTCTATTCTCTAGGGAAGCATCCTTGTATTCTTCATTCTATTCTGTAGAAGGTTACCCTTTTATTCATAATAAGGGTACCCTTCCATAGAATAGAAATGTGCTCCTCTAAAGAATAGAAGGGTGTCTTTCTGTCTCTTAGAAGGAAACCCTTTATAGAATAGAAGGGTGCTCCTCTAGCAAATATAAGGATGCTTTTTATTCTTTAGAAGGGCACCCTTCTATTCTTTGGAAGGGCACTCTCCTAATCTTGAGAAGGGCACTTTTCTATTCTTTGGAAAGGTTCTCTCCTATTCCAGATAAGAGCACTTTTCTAGTTTTTAAAAAGGCACCCCTATATTCTTTAGAAGTACTCTATTTTTTAGAATATTATTCTTCTATTCTTTGGAAGAGCACCCTTCTACTCTCGACAAGGGTATCTTTCTAGTTTTTAGAAGAGCACCTTTCTATTGTTTAGAATATTCCTTAAAAGGGTATCAATCTACTCAATAGAAGACTAACCTTTTATTATTTGAAAGGGCACCATTCTATTTTTTAGAAGGACCCCCTTCTATTCTTTAAAAGGGGCACGCTTCTTGTCTTTAGAAAAGCACACTTATATTCTTCAGAAGGGCATCCTTCATTTTGTCAAAACAAAGAAGTATTGTATGTTTGGGGATTACTTATAATGTTCAAAATGTATATGTACCTTATACAGCGCAAGCGCTATTCTGATGGCATCCGAAGAGCCAATATTTCTAATCAGAATGAAAAACGCCGAAGAAGGCAGTTTGATTTCTAAAAATCGAATGTGTATTTCATACAATTTACAGCGCCTTAAATACTATTTCTAAGGATTAATCATACGACCTAATTTCCTTAAAGACATACTTAATGACTAATATATGAATATTGCTGACCCTTCTCGAGTGGTCAATGTGTCATCAACATTTATCAATACTTATTTATCAACTTACAATTTTCTTCACACCAGAAATCCATATCGCGTTCAAATTTCTAAAACAAAAACAAACCGCAAACAAATTACTAGATACCATATGGTATTCATGCATTGAATTGCAGTAAGTGCAACACGACCCCTTACAAAGACGTGTGCCCATATTCATTCATGTTCATCGTACGATGTACGTATGGCGCTTAGTTGTAGCAAGTAATATGAGCCATAGTAAATATGCTCGTACGTACTAAGGCCAATGTCACGACGTCTTGCGTACGGAAATAAATCATGTGCATGTTTTTTATTTCGTATGCTATGTGCATGTTTTTATTTCGTATGCGATAATAAATTTCCTTCTTTAATGATGTAATAAATTTAGTTGTTTATTGCTTCTTGTGTGAGGCAATAAATATGGTTATTTATGATTTCTGGACGAAGTGATAAATAATCAAAAAGAAAAATATAATTAAAAAAACAACGCTATTTATTTGTTTTCTGACAAATATATATAATTCGGGAGTAAATGTTCTCCCTTCTTCAGTGTCTAATTTTTCTGAAGAGAAACCCTCAAGATGTACAATATATATGCTAAAGCTAATTCGTTATTAATGACCGTACTTAACAAAAGGATGCATATCAATGAAATAACAGGTCATGAAAGTATATTTTAAATGTGGGTCAAATGAATTTTGGTGGAACTATTAATTTATTTTAAATTATTTTAAAATTTTTGTAACCTGAACTTAATTATTTAAAAGTAATTTAAAAAGAGGTGAATCTCTATTGCCAACATCATCATTCAATCGCTTTTCCATAGGTGGCCGCATAATCCAAAGTGTCTCGTACGCATCCAGTTTCCTCAAATCTCGTATTTCTTTGATGACTTCCAACTGTTCCCAGTTGACGTTGTGTCCTTCGCAAATGTGACGGGCTACCGATGATCGAACGTCTTTTACTTTGTTTTTCGTTAGTGCCGATTGTGCTTCTCGAACATGCTCGTTGAACCGGACTTTCACGCTGCGTTTTGTCTGCCCAATATATACTTTTTCGCATTGCTGGCAGTTAATCTTGTAGATCCCTCGCTTTTCATGTTTGCTCCTTATGTCTTTGATTTGCGCTACGTTGGTTTTAAGCTGAAACGGTGAGCTTCTGGTCACCATTTGGATACCGTTTTTCCTCATCATTCTATTCAGGGCACCGCTAGCCTCTGACATGATCATTACTGCTCTTTGCGTTGGTTCGTCCTTGAGTGTACTCAGTTTTGTGAGCTTGCGTCTTTGCGCTCTTTTTTCCATTTTTTTCCCATTCGTTTCACTAACATGGGGTCGTATCCATTTTTGACAGCTGTGTCCATGATGTAATCTTCCTCTTTTTTCCGGTTTTCTTTGCTTAAGGGGACGGTAATCATTCGATGTAGCCAAGTCCGGAAAGATGCCATTTTTTGCGAAAAGCTGTGATTTGACGTAGCTGGTACCGTTCTTTGTGTGCTAGTGTTTTTTCGGTGTATATCGAATTCAAAACTGCCTGTTGTCCTTGTTATTTTCAGGTCTATAAATGGGATAGTGCCATTTGTTTCGACTTCCATTGTGAAGGTCAAGTTTTTATGTACGGAGTTGAGTTTTTTTAATATGTTTTGGGCTTCATTCCGTTCTATAACGGCAATCACGTCATCCACATAACGATACCAAATCCTGGGCATCCAACCAGACTCTTCAATTTTGCTCTCCACCCATTCTAAAAATACTTCGCTAAGTAAAGGTGACAACGGGTTGCCCATAGGTGCGCCGGTTTTTTGCTTGAAAAACCGACCCCTAAAGGTAAAATAATTTTCTGCCATGCAAACTGTTGCTAATTTTGTAATGGCTCTAGCCTTCTTTTTCCCGTTTATTGAAGGGTCTTTTCTTGCCAGCGAGTCTTCTAAAAGGGCCAACGCTTGCTTCACAGGAACACTAGGGAAAAGAGACTTCACGTCAAATGACACCAATTGTTCTCCTTCGTTTATCTTCTGACTGTCTGTTAGTCTTTTCACTAAATCTTCTCTATTCGTGGGCAGAGGATATTGTGATGGATGTAGAAGCGGCCATAAAATATATGCCCACCGGGAAAAAACACCACATTAGAGAAGAAACAAGGAAAATCATCGAATCAAGGGAAAGTAAAATCACCCACCACGGCAGAAACGAAATCAAGCTCCTGAAAGAATTGAAAGGAAAACCTGTATATTTCTTAAAGGCGGACAAAGGAAATAAAGTAGTCATCATGGACAAGGACCGCTACGATGATTTAGTGTTCGAAAAACTCACGAGTGGGGACTTCTTCGAACTAAGGAATGATCCACTCCCAGATTCAGTAAAAAGGGTCGAGAAAACGTTAAAGGAGTGCAAAGGAATAATTGAGGACGTCAGTAAACTACGAGTTCCCAACCCTGTTTTGTCGAGAATCAAATGTCTTCCAAAAGTCCATAAAGAAGGCAATGAACTACGAGAAATAATAACATCTACAGATGCTCCGACAACGAAAATTGCCAGATGGGTACTGGAGGAGTGTGGAAAACTAGGTGTAGTTTCGAGCAAGTACTCCATTACGAATAGAGAAGATTTAGTGAAAAGACTAACAGACAGTCAGAAGATAAACGAAGGAGAACAATTGGTGTCATTTGACGTGAAGTCTCTTTTCCCTAGTGTTCCTGTGAAGCAAGCGTTGGCCCTTTTAGAAGACTCGCTGGCAAGAAAAGACCCTTCAATAAACGGGAAAAAGAAGGCTAGAGCCATTACAAAATTAGCAACAGTTTGCATGGCAGAAAATTATTTTACCTTTAGGGGTCGGTTTTTCAAGCAAAAAACCGGCGCACCTATGGGCAACCCGTTGTCACCTTTACTTAGCGAAGTATTTTTAGAATGGGTGGAGAGCAAAATTGAAGAGTCTGGTTGGATGCCCAGGATTTGGTATCGTTATGTGGATGACGTGATTGCCGTTATAGAACGGAATGAAGCCCAAAACATATTAAAAAAACTCAACTCCGTACATAAAAACTTGACCTTCACAATGGAAGTCGAAACAAATGGCACTATCCCATTTATAGACCTGAAAATAACAAGGACAACAGGCAGTTTTGAATTCGATATACACCGAAAAAACACTAGCACACAAAGAACGGTACCAGCTACGTCAAATCACAGCTTTTCGCAAAAAATGGCATCTTTCCGGACTTGGCTACATCGAATGATTACCGTCCCCTTAAGCAAAGAAAACCGGAAAAAAGAGGAAGATTACATCATGGACACAGCTGTCAAAAATGGATACGACCCCATGTTAGTGAAACGAATGGGAAAAAAATGGAAAAAAGAGCGCAAAGACGCAAGCTCACAAAACTGAGTACACTCAAGGACGAACCAACGCAAAGAGCAGTAATGATCATGTCAGAGGCTAGCGGTGCCCTGAATAGAATGATGAGGAAAAACGGTATCCAAATGGTGACCAGAAGCTCACCGTTTCAGCTTAAAACCAACGTAGCGCAAATCAAAGACATAAGGAGCAAACATGAAAAGCGAGGGATCTACAAGATTAACTGCCAGCAATGCGAAAAAGTATACATTGGGCAGACAAAACGCAGCGTGAAAGTCCGGTTCAACGAGCATGTTCGAGAAGCACAATCGGCACTAACGAAAAACAAAGTAAAAGACGTTCGATCATCGGTAGCCCGTCACATTTGCGAAGGACACAACGTCAACTGGGAACAGTTGGAAGTCATCAAAGAAATACGAGATTTGAGGAAACTGGATGCGTACGAGACACTTTGGATTATGCGGCCACCTATGGAAAAGCGATTGAATGATGATGTTGGCAATAGAGATTCACCTCTTTTTAAATAACTTCTAAATAATTAAGTTCAGGTTACAAAAATTTTAAAATAATTTAAAATAAATTAATAGTTCCACCAAAATTCATTTGACCCACATTTAAAATATACTTTTATGACCTGTTATTTCATTGATATGCATCCTTTTGTTAAGTACGGTCATTAATAACTAATTAGCTTTAGCATATATATTGTACATCTTGAGGGTTTCTCTTCAGAAAAATTAGACACTGAAGAAGGGAGAACATTTACTCCCGAAATATATATATTTGTCAGAAAACAAATAAATAGCGTTGTTTTTTTAATTATATTTTTCTTTTTGTTTAAGTTACAGCGCTAAAATATGGAGATTTTCAATAGATTTGATAAATAATGTTTTTAATATTTTTGTAGGTTTAAGGGTTTCACATCATGTGTGGTATCATACATTACACCCATACCCCTAAAGTGTGGAGTACTATATTCAAATTTAGTATGGAACACTCGAGTTATGGTGAGTTCTATTCACATTACAGACATGTTACAAAAATAAAAATCTAAGTGAAATTCTTGATAACTACGTTTTACATGATATATATGTATATACTTATTCTATTGTCCTAATACTACTCATACGCATTTACAAAAAAAAATATTTAGAATCAGTTTTAATATCATATGTACTTCAAAAAAATTTTAAATTTTATGCGTATTTAGCAATTAATTTTTTATATTTGAACAATGTTATTCTTAAACAATTAAATTTTAGAACTACGTTCGAACAATTTTACATTATTTTTGTGTACTTCTTTTAATTTTCCATCAATATTGATTACAATGTTAACTCCTTTAATTTCTATTACATTGTATGGACCTATGTAGGGAGTTTCATGTTTTTTTCTGTTGTATTTTTTCAAAAGTACCAGATCTCCTATTTTCAAATTTATTGGATGAACTTGAGTATCTTTTGTTCGCTTCTCTTTCGCTATTTCAATCATTTCTCGCGCTTTCCTAAGAGCATATTGCAATTCTATTTTTAACTCTTTAGCATAGTTATCTAGGTCGTAAAACTTTTCGTTTTTATTTAAAATGTCATCTGGCAGATACGGTAATTTTCCAAATAATAACTCGTATGGAGTATAATTGTTGTCTACATGGGGGGTTGTATTATATGCAAACGTGTAATACGAAATCCACTTATCCCAGTCAGAGTTTTCTGAAAATGCCAGAATGTACTCATTTAGTACTCTGTGGTTACACTCTACAGCACCTAAAGTTTCGTGGTGGTATGGTGTAGAAAAGATTTGTTTGATTCTCAATAGATTGCAAATTTCCTGCATTAAATTATTAGTGAATTCAGTACCTTGGTCGGATTTCAATATTTTGAAATGACCGTACTTTAGTATGAATTCATTAACTAATGTAGAAGCTACTGTTCTCGCATCCTTAGTTTCCATAGGTGCGGCTACTACGAATTTTGTGAGTTCACACTGCATGGTTAGAATGTATCTATAGTTATTCGAGATTCTAAGATGTCCGACAACGTCGATAGCTATGGTTTCAAAACTCGTTGTTGGTGTGTCAGTTTTTACCATATTTTCTTTGGAATTTCTTATTTGTTTATTCATTTCGCATTTTTCGCAATTGCTGACATACCTTTTAACCATGCTGTTCATGTTTTTCCAACAATATCGTTGCTTCACCTTAAGTAAAGTTTTTCTAATACCTAAGTGACCTCCTTGCGGTGTATCATGATATTCGCGTATTAACTGATTTTGTACTTCAGTATCCTTTATATTTTTGGGGGGTTCATAAATCATTATACTGACTTTTGCGCGCTCTTTATATTTATTTGTTTGCTGCAACATATTAATTATACTTTTGAATTCAGCCTCACGCATAAATTCAAATATCTCATCATCACTTGATAAAGCTAGTTCATGAATATTCATTTCAACTAATTCATCTAATAACTTCTCCATGGTAGATACGTATATCATACTGGAATTATCGTTATAGATTGCTTTACAAGGTTTTTCTGTATTTGTAAGTACTGTAGGCTTGCCATTAACGGAAACTTGTTTCTCGTTAGATTTATCACCATTACAGTATACAATTACTTCATTGTTTGTCCTGACAATTTCAAACTGATGATTATTGCGCAGTATAAATTTCAATTTCGTGACATTTCTTATGTCCGATAGTGACGTGCAATCCCAAACGTAAAGTTGATCAGGCTTTACAGTTGTCCTGGGTTCATCGTCTTTATTTTTACCTTTTAAGTCTGTCTTTTGTTTAGCAGACATTCCCCGAGTTAACGCTAATATCTTTTTCACCTTCTCATCTCGTTCTAGCGGTATCATTGTTTTCAGTATATCGGAATCAATTCTTATTCTCGATAGTGCGTCCGCGTTGCAGTTAATTTTTCCTTGCTTAAATATGATTTCAAAATCATAGTCAGACAAGTCGAGTCGTATTCTTGTTAATTTGGACGATGGATTCTTATGAGAAAAAAGAGAGACTAGAGGTCTATGGTCAGTTACCACAATAAATTTTCTACCGTACAGGTATGGTCGAAAGAAATTTATTCCCCAATGTATAGCGAGCAATTCCTTCTCAATAATTGGCTTATTTAAATCATGCTTGCCAAGGGATTTACTAGCATATGATATAGGTAAATCTGATCCAATTTCACCTTGTGAGAGCACAGCTCCTAGAGCACTGCTTGATGCGTCTGTAGTCAAAACGAATGGTTTGCTAAAATCTGGATATTGTAGAATTGGTGGTTTAAGCAATTTGTTCTTCAAATTATCGAAGGCTTGTTGGCAGTTTTCATCCCATTCGAAGCTAACATTCTTTTTCAAAAGATTGTTCAAACATTTTGCTATATCCGCAAAGTTTGGTATAAAACGTCTGTAATAGTTACAGAAGGCTACGAATCTTCTAACTTCGTCTGCATTCTTGGGAATGGGGTAGTTCTTGACTGCCTCATTCTTCGTAGGATCCGTTCTAATACCTTCATCCGTGATAAGATGGCCTAAATACACAACTTCTGATCTAAGAAATTGGCACTTATCCGTTTTCAACTTGAGATTATATTTACGTAATCTCTGTAGAACTTTGGTTAGACTCCGATTATGATGATCGATACTACAGCGAAATACAATAATATCGTCAACATAGAGAAATGCTTCAGAGTTCAGTCCTGACAAAGCAATTGTTAACATCCTCTGGAAACTGTTGGATGAAATTTTCAATCCAAAAGGTAAGCGTTTAAATTGAAAATGACCATTCCCTGTGGAAAAAGCTGTTAAAGGCCTTGATTCCTTATGTAACTCGATTTGATGGAATGAACTGGTCATATCTAGTGTAGAGAAATATTTAGCTCTACCTAGTCTGTCCAATACATCCTCCAATCTTGTTAATGGAAACTTGTCATTTACAATTTTATTATTTAGTCGCCGAAAGTCCACGACTAATCGCCATTGCTTTTTGTCACCTGAACTCTTTTTCGGAACTACTAAAAGTGGTGAATTATACGGACTGATAGATGGTTCTATGATATCGTTATTCTCTAACTCTCTGATCTGATCATCAATCTCTTCAAGCTATGCATGAGGCAGCTTGTAGTTTTTGATGTACACAGGAGTGTTATCTGCAAGTTCAATTCTTCGCTTATAAAAATTATTCACTGTCAACTTATCACCATCCATATGAAATACGTCTTGAAATTCTTCAATGATATCCATGAGACTACGCATTGCTCTCTCATCTTTACTGTTTGCATTGATCTTCTGTATCAATTCACTAAGTCTGTTCTTATCTACTTTGTCTCTTTTTCTGGTGTTACTTAGTACGTAATAATTATCTAATGGTTCAGAATCAACATCAAACTCCTTCAGACTAACTGGATAATCATTAACGTTTAAGACTTTGATGTGACAGATACCTTTAGCTGGTACAATAGTATTACCTATGAAAACACCGTTCTCTATTTCCCTATTCTGGATGATACGATCCTCGTCTCTATTTAACTCGATAGGTACAATAATTTCAGTTCTCGCGGGTACGTCAATCTTGTAAGTACTCAATGGTTTAATGTCTAAAGGAATTATTACTTCCTCATTGCTAATATTGAAGGCTATTGTATTCGTTTCGTAGTCGATTTTACAAAGATATCTTTCCAAGATGTCTCTCCCAATTTTACCATCTGTTTTTATCGGAAATGACTCCTCGACTATCTGGAATGAGTTAGTTACTACATGATTCCCAATATTCAACTTCAAATTAGCAGTACCCAAAGAGGTAATCGCTTGATTTGTAATTCCGGTAAATTTACATTTTTCACATCCATTGATATTACCATTGAATGTATTATTTATCTTACAGATTGATATGTCCGCTCCTGTATCTATCAAAAAGGTTAAATCACCCTTTGCTTTCTTACAATATAACTTTATAAAATTTGGACAATTTTTTGTCACTGTATATGCATTGTACGTTGTTTTGCCGGAGTTAGGTTTATTTTCTGTCTCTGCTACTCCGGGAGGGCCTGAATTATTTTTACTATTTACTCCTCTCCGGAGGATTGTACGTTTCCCTGCTCCTGGACAACGTTAACTCTATTCCGATTGGTATTATTTCTATTATAATTTCTACTACCGTTGCTATCATTATTACCACCATTACGACTATTGTAGTTATTTCTATTCCTACGTTTTTGATATCTGGGCCTATTTTCATTATTACCATTCGTATTATTACGATTATCTCCATTAATGCTACTATCATTACCCCTATTCCTGTTATTCCTATTTTTCTTATCCCTGCGATCGTTGTTTCGATCATTATAACGTCGGTTATCACCTCTATTGTAATACATTACATTATTTGTTTGGATGTTTTCATTTTTTTCTAACTCTAATGTAAGAGTTACAGCATCCATAAAGTTCTGTGGTCTCGCTGCAAAAAGAATATTTTTATATTGGTCGTTCAGACCATTTTTGAATACAGTTAGCGCATAACTGTCGTTCAGATTTGAGATAACCTGTTTCTGTGCAGGTGTGACGTTATCGCCTAATTCATTTATCTGTAGCTGATTCAATTCGCTAATCAAAGACAAAATCTTCTCCTTATAATTAGTCACTGTAGATTTTATTTGAGACACATTGCTCAATGAAGTATGTATATTCCCTATTGTGTTTGCGGGTTTAAACCTAGTCGTCAGAGTTGTCTTTAACTCATTCAAAGTACGCGGAGTCTCAGTACTCAAAGCGGTTCGTACGTTATCAGCCAGTTTGACATTTACAACAAAATCGATAAGTTGTGGTTTTGCCTCACTTGATAAAGTTTTATCTATATACTCCACAATTTTACGGAATGCATTAAGCTCTTTTGGCTCTCCGTCAAACAGCGGAATAGACTTGATCGCTAAATGTAAATCAAAGTCACCCATTTTGCTCTTATGTGCAACTGCAATTTTCTCTAATTTACTATTTAATATTTGCTCTAACTCAGTCGTAATTTTCTTAAATTGCAATTTTATCTCTAAACAATCTTCATTCGTTGCTTCGAACAAGATACCCAAATTCCTCTCAGTTTCTTTTAGTTTGTTTAGTTTCTCATTCAAAGTTTCAGTATTACCCAATCTATTTATGCTCTTTTTCTCATTTGCCAAAATTTTTTCTATTTCTTTTATCCGTTCCTTTATAACCTCCATTAATTTCCAAAAAAAAAAAATATATGCAATTTTACAAAAATTATTTACGAAATTCTATACATTTATTACTCTGGCTACTTTTTTGTTCACATATTTTGTGTGAAATCTATTGTAAACATAAATGCAAGCTAAGACTATTAAAAATAATCGCCGCGGTTGTTGTTGCCTGCTGACATTCGACGAAGATGCTCTCATTGACATTAGTAGAGCAGTTGTTCCCCATTTTCGCTACTTCTGATACGCTAACTCCAACGCTTTTAGCTTTGCGAAGAGTTTCTTCTGGTCCGCCTTGCTGCTGATAGCTATTATTCGATATATTTATCCTTTAGCCTGCCTTAAACGCACTTTGCGGCCTCCTCTGCATTTCCTTTTGGGTGCCACTACTTCCTGCTGGACAGGTTGTTTTCGAATCTGCGTACGACGCCTGTACTCTTCTATCGTGATGGGCTGTGGACCTGGTCTGCTTCCTCTTGATACAGGTGAGGATGGTTGGTACTGCGGTATGTCTGACGCTACTGGTTCGGGCTCGTACTCCTCTGGTGGGTTCTGCTTCGGCCTCAATTCCTCCCAAAGTTCTTCAAAACCGTCCATACTTGGTTGACCTGAGAGGAGTTGGCAGGATCGCCATATTGTATGTTTGGGGATTACTTATAATGTTCAAAATGTATATGTACCTAATACAGCGCAAGCGCTATTCTGATGGCATCCGAAGAGCCGATATTTCTAATCAGAATGAAAAACGCCGAAGAAGGCAGTTTGATTTCTAAAAATCGAATGTGTATTTCATACAATTTACAGCGCCTTAAATACTATTTCTAAGGATTAATCATACGACCTAATTTCCTTAAAGACATACTTAATGACTAATATATGAATATTGCTGACCCTTCTCGAGTGGTCAATGTGTCATCAACATTTATCAATACTTATTTATCAACTTACAATTTTCTTCACACCAGAAATCCATATCGCGTTCAAATTTCTAAAACAAAAACAAACCGCAAACAAATTACTAGATACCATATGGTATTCATGCATTGAATTGCAGTAAGTGCAACACGACCCCTTACAAAGACGTGTGCCCATATTCATTCATGTTCATCGTACGATGTACGTATGGCGCTTAGTTGTAGCAAGTAATATGAGCCATAGTAAATATGCTCGTACGTACTAAGGCCAATGTCACGACGTCTTGCGTACGGAAGTAAATCATGTGCATGTTTTTTATTTCGTATGCGATGTGCATGTTTTTATTTCGTATGCGATAATAAATTTCCTTCTTTAATGATGTAATAAATTTAGTTGTTTATTGCTTCTTGTGTGAGGCAATAAATATGGTTATTTATGATCTCTGGATGGAGTGATAAATAATGTTTTTAATATTTTTGTAGGTTTAAGGGTTTCACATCATGTGTAGTATCATACACTACAGAAGTGTCAAAGTTTCGGCTCTTAGAATTTTTGTCTTAAGTAAAGAAATAAATACAGTCATATATTAGAATCAGCTGTGTATTACAAGTAAAGTGGTTCTAGTTTCGCTCTATCAAGTTGGAGATAAGTAACGATTTTTTAAGTCATTAATTTCATTTTCATTTATTTATTTTAATTAGGTGAAGAAAAATTAACCGGACCGCGAGTGGGACTCCTGTGTAGTTAAATTTATTGTAAGGAATTTTTGAATTTAATTCTAAATTTATATTTTTTCTATTTTAAAATTCTTTGTTTTTGCAAGTGCGGCTTTCTACCCTTTTCATCGACTATAGAAAATAAAAATAGCTAACTAAAAATATAAGAAATAAAAATACCGGAAATCGAGGATAACATAAAAATTTATAAAAAGCAAATAATAAAAAAAGTTAACAAGAATCAGTAACAGTTTGAATAAAAATTTGAAAAAAAAGGGAAATTATAATGGCTACTAAACCAACCAAAGATAAGTCTGGGAAGTGTAGGAAACCCGTGAAGGATATCCACTCGGCTATGGGATGTGATGGCTTCTGCTTTAAGTGGTTCCACTTGAGGTGTATCAAAATGTCGGAAGAGATATATCGGGCTATAATGGACATAGCCGAAGATGTGATTTGGATGTGTGCGGATGTAGAGCTCAGCACCATAAGTCTAAAGAAGACCAACTCTTCCAACAAATGAATAATTTGTAAAGCCAAATTGAAGAGATGAGCTCAAATGTTACCTTATTAATAGATAAATCTACCTCTGCGAGCAAGCCCTCATATGGCGAAATTATTAAAAATTCTTCTTCTCCTCCATCAGAGCAATAGTACAAAAAGGGATTATAATTAAGCCTAGAAATAACTCTTCCTCGGAAAAAACACTGATTGATTTTAAGTCGAGGATCAGGACATCAAAATGTAAAATTCCTCTACAGCTAATGAGGCCTACTCGTAATGGTGGGGCGGTTATAGAAACATCGACCAATGAGAATGCTACTTCGCTTTTTAATATAGCAATGGATGCAATGAAAGAAGATTATGATGTTGCTGAGACCAGATTGCGACAGCCTAGATGGACTAGAAAAACAATACTCAAATGATGAATTGAGACATGACATCCTGTCATTTTTTTTGTGGTAAGGGGGTGAATGCCATTTATACACAGAGTGTGGGACTCCCATGCTTGCAAGAAGACGACTGGATTACCCACTAAACACCTCCCTGTCAACCTGAGAACCCAGCCTGAAACCGTTTGACAGATTACTTCGGGCCAGGTCTCGTCTTGCCTTCAAGCTGGGGACAGGGGAAGAGGAAGTGCCAGACAAGCAATCCCCCAGCCCCAGCGCCTCCAGCTGCTGTGAGTCCCTTTTATATTTTAGGACTGCCCGAGCATAATGTGCCACCTGGTTTTATTTGTCAACCGATTCGAGAATCACCGCAGCTATATTATCCGGGGTGAGCTCTCCCGTCTCCCTGTAGAGTTCCCTTCGCAGCCTGACCCATTTTGTACATACAAAAAATGTGTCACAGGCATTGTCCTCCTCTCATGGGCAAAACCGACAATCGGGAGACCGTGACTTACCAATCCTGTGCAGATAAGACTGGAAACACCCATGCCCGCTCAAAAGCTGGGTCAGATAGAAGTCAGTCTCACCATGCCTTCGATTTAGCCACACTCTCACATCCGGAATGAGGCGCGCAGTCCACCTTCCTTTCGTGAAATTGACCCAAAACGGCTGCCAATCGTTGAGCGAGCGCTGTCTCTCCTCGCGGACAACCACCTCCCTCGCATCCTCGTTTCGGCGCAGGTAAATAGCGTGGCACTCTCTAGCAAGGAGGCCGACAGGTATCACGTCTGCAATCACTCTCACCGCCGGATCAGAGACTGTTGGATTCGAAGATGCAACCCTCAGTGCTCCTCTTCTCTGTACCTGTGCCACACGTTTTCGGTATACCTCCTTGCTGAGAGCGTCGCCCCATACCTCTGCTCCGTACAGTAGCACTGACCCTACAGCACTCATCAAGAGGCGTCTTCTTGATGGGCTGGGTCCCCGTACCTTGGACATAAGTCGACACAGAGCCAATATTCCCGAAGACGCCTTCTCAGCCGTTGCCCTGATTTGCTCAGAGAAACTCGTCTTCGAGTCGATCAGTAGCCCCATGTACTTCGCCACTGACTTCGATTCGATTCGTAGGTCGCCAATACTGATCATCCTTACTCTAGGGATTCTCTTTTTTGCCAAGATGACCACTTCGGTTTTCTCCAGTGCTAAACTGAGCCCGCGAGCAGTCATTCAATCCCTCACTCAGCGCATTAGCATACCTAGCCTAAGTTGCACTTGTTCAACGGTGCGTCCAGCGACCAGAGCCGCCACATCATCCGCATAGCCGACCAAGCGCGACTCATCTGGCATCTCAAGTCTCTGTAGCCCATCGTAAGACACGTTCCAGTGGCCGGAACCAGGGATAGATCCCTGGGTAACACTGGATGTAATTTCCATCATTCGTTGGCCCTGTGTCGTGTCATAGAGTAGGCTTCGGTCCTTCAGGTAGTTCCTCAAAAGCCGCATTAGATATTCTGGAACTTGAAAAGAGTTTTCCAGCGTATCCAGAATATCCACCCATCCAGCGGAGTTGAAGGCATTCCTGATGTCGAGTGTCACCAACAGGACGATCCGTCGCTTGGTGCGACTATATGCCTCTGCCTTTTGGACCGCGTTCACCACCTCTGCAATCGCATCGATGGTAGAAAGTCCTGCTCCAAAGCCGTACTGCCGAGGAGATAGGTCCCCAGCAGCACGAATCGCGTCAGTGAGTCTTCCCTTGATGAGTGTCTCTAGCACTTTCCCAGCCATGTCTAGCATGCATAACGGGCGGTATGCAGACGGCGATACGGGATTTCCCTTCCAATTGCTGATCAGCACAAGCCTCGCCACCTTCCATCGTACCAGGAAAACCCCGTCCCGTAGGTAAGCGTTGAATGTGCTGAGCAGCAAGTCAGGACAATGTTGATAGACGAGCCGCAACACCTCAGCTGGAACACCATCTGGACCTGGAGCCTTCCTCGCTTTCAATCAGAGGACTGCCTCTTCCAGTTCCAGCTGTGTGAAGAGTGGACACTCTACTGCTGTTTCACCATGGACAGCGTCAACACGGACGGAATGGGCGGGGAAGAGTCCCCGCACCATCGCGTCCAGCTTGTCCGTGTCATGTATACAAGGCTTCCGTAGTGCACCAAGCTTCCGCATGACCAGCTTGTAGCCAAGGCCCCACGGATCCTTGCTCACATTGTCCACTAGGTCTTGCCAGCAGTGAGCCTTGCTACTGTTGATCAGTTTGCAAAGGCAGTTCCTGGCCGACTTGTATGCTGCCACCCAGCTGCATGCCTCGTCACCGTTACGTGCCCGCTGAGCCTCACGTCGAAGCTTAAGACACTCCCTTCGCTTTTCAGCGATTTCAGTTGACCACCAGTACACTAGGGTCTTGCCGTACCGGGGTCTTTGACGGGTAATTATGCTGATGATCCAGTTATTAGATCCCAATATAGAGGAGCGAGATTCTATAGAACTCGTACATGCTATGTGGACAAGAAATGGGTTGCACATCATCCAGGTGAATGGGAGCATGTATAAGAGCCTTGCAAATAGATACATTAAAAAAGATTATGAATCGTATTTTGTGAAGGAAGACTTCAACGTAACGAGGTGTTATAAGTGTCAAAAATACAAAAATACAAAACATCAAAATGTGAAAGGTAGCAAATATGCGTAAAATGTGGAGGAAAGCATGACCTAAAGGACTGCAAAAGCATGATTGAGAAGTGTTTCAACTGTATTGGTTACAATAATAATGCTGATCATTCTCACAGAGCTGACTCTGTAGAGTGTCCGGGGCTTCAACGCAGAATATTGATCGCCAGGAGGAGCACCGACTACAACTTCGATGATTACTAATCTTTCTAATCAATCAAGTGGAACAAATTTAACACTCATGTATGCTAATATAAGAAGCTTAAAACATAAGCTAAGTGATATTCAGATTTATCTGCTGCAAAATCCTGACAAAGGTTTAATTATTCTCAATGAAATCTGGATTTACCCAGCAGAAGCACGATTTTACAATATTGAAGGATATAATGCGGTATTCTCCTGCAGGTGGAGGTACAGCAATGTACGTAAAAAATACAATCAATTTCATTCCCAAGAGTGTGACGTCTGATAAATATAACGTTATGATAATTGAAGTACGCCATGCAGGTAAAAAAATAAAATTAGGGACGTACTACAATTCCTATCGTATGAATGCACATGATTTTTGCACATTACTAGATAAATTATTCTCAACTGAAAAAAATTTAATCACAGTAGCGGACACAAACATTGATGTACTAATTGAATCACCAGAAACAAGGATTTATAAGGATACGCTAGAAACGAATTGAACGGTAATCATAAACAACAACCATATTACTAGCCCAGTGTCAAATACATGTCTAGATCATATAGTAACCAATGATTTGAAAGTCGCTGAAAGCACGACATACATATTTGAGGACTGGCCGGAACTGGATCACCGTGTGTTTAAAATTGCTATTCAAGACCAAACCATGAACAAACAGAAGCCGACCTACAAAACGTTCAGATATCTAGACTCTCTTTAAATCAAACATACGAGACTTACTGGAAAAAGCGGAAACCAAATAGTATTATTGAACTCAAAAATATCATCATATCTGCTAAGCAAAGCTCTGCAATTGAGAAAAAATCAGGTGTCGATAACGGACTTGGATAACGAAAAAAGTAATTGATGCAAGTATTAAAAAAAATAAGGCATACATAGACTACAGGAAGAACAATGGGAACCAGGCTTTCAAGTTTGTATATATGCAAGTGAAAAAAGAATCGAAACGACTGGTGAAGGAGGCTAAATTCTCATATTTCTCAAGAAGAATGGAAACAGCGGATGACAACTCCCGCGAAATATGGAAAATAATAAATGAGGTAAAGAATAACTCTTCAACCCAGGGTATATCACAAAACTTTCAACTGAATTCGGATGGGCCCTCTAACACATCGTGTCCACGTCACGCGGCGAACTCATTAAATAACTTTTTTTCAACAATTGGTGGAAGAATCACTAAAGAAATCGTTGCCAGTTCAGCAGGCAATTTAAAAACTACAAATATCGCAATAAATTCCATCCTTCACATTCATCAAACAAATAAAAGGGAAGTCTTAAATGTAATCAATGAATTGAAAAAGAATACGGCGCCAGGCATCGATAGTATCACGATGAATGAGATTAGTATTATAAAGGAGGACATAGCCCAGATTATGGCAAATTTCATAAACGCGAATATAAGGAATGGGACTTTTCCTGAAGAAGAAAAACTTGCAAAAATAGTTCCTATATTTAAGGGTGGTGATCATCTTGACCCGAATAACTATCGCCCGATTGCGCTGCTGACGGGATTTAGTAAGATATTTTAAAAAATACTAAACAATCGATTGACATCATTCTTAGTTGAAAACTCTATCATAAGCCAACATCAGTTTGGTTTTCAAAAGAACAAGATTACTTTGGATGCCCTACATTCTGTCACACGTTTCATCAATCTAGGACTTGACAGGGGTGATTATGTCATCGCGATTTTTGTGGATTTGAAAAAGCATTTGATACAGTTGGTCATGACCTCTTGCTTCATAAACTTGAATCGTACGGTATTCAGGGTAGTCCTAAGCAGTTGTTTAACAGTTACTTGGAAGGTAGATAGCAGAGAACTTTAATAAACAATGTCCTGAGCGATCATGCACCTACGGAAACAGGAGTTCCCCAAGGCTCAATACTTGGCCCAACTTTGTTCCTGCTATACACAAATAATCTAAATACATGTGGGCAGACGGGGTATCACACATTATATGCTGATGACACAGTTCTACTTTATTCAGGACGAGACAAACGACAAGATCTAGGAAAATTCCATCAGTGGTTAATTGGAAGCAAACTAGTATTGAATACTTCAAAGACAAAATATATTGTTTTTAACAAAAGAACAAAGGAGACAGAGATGTCGAACTAAATATTAACGGCGAAAAATTGCAAAGAGTGCTAGAAATGAAATATCTTGGTGTTATCATAGACCATCGTATGACCTGGTTACCACACATAAATAACTTAAGGAGGCAATTAGCCCCAAAAATAGGATTGTTAAGAAGATATGAGGATTTTCCAATGCACATCAAGAAACTTGTTCTAAATGCGTTTGTCCTTGCGAAATTGCATAATGGAGTACTTATTTGGAGTCAATCAGCAAAGCAACATTTAAACAGTATATCCAGGCTGCTGACCAAAGCGTATTAAAAACATTCTGAAGCTGCCAATGCTTACTCAAACTAATTTGGTTTACCAATTGGCAAAATCATTAACCTTTAGTCAAATTATTATTATGGAGAAAGCTAAGTTTATCTACAGAAATTTAAAAACTAATGGATTGGAACGAGCGCCATTAATTAAGGAATGCAGATCAATTCGTAATACCTTCTGCCAGAACGGATCGTCTAAAGAATGATGCTCTGCGTATATATAACAATCTTCCCGAAATTGTTAAGGAAGCAAACTCACTTTTGGTATTGGGAGCACTGATTCAAGCGTGGACCTGTAATTCAGCTTTTATGAGCGCAGTATCTTGGGGCGTTCTTTTGACCCCATCGGCGAGATACTGAAGTGACAGTTACTCAGAGTTTTTTTTGAATGCGTCGTATTATATTGATTTTTTTTTATCTCTGAGAGTTGATCATGATTTTTGGACTAGATGTTCACGAAAAGGACTAGTTCACATTATATTGTGTGCCCCCTTATACCGAATTGTTAAACATTGTCTGGGTGGCACAGAGGACCAGGCGACTTAATGTGAATGCAGATCGCACGAGCGTTGTGCGACGAAGAAAAAGCGATGAAGAGAGTGGTAGGGAATGGAGGTATTTAAAAAAAAAATTATTGTACAACCTTGTAGAGGCCCACTTATCGGTAAATATGATAGAACCCTCTTTGACGTATTTCTTGATGATTGAGACAAGGGTACTTTTGTCTCGCTTCACAACATATAATATGACCCCTTTTTTTGTACTGGTATCTTAGATACCCAGTATCTACTTTTCATACACTGTGAAACGTACTCTTCTTCCTCGATTGTATTTTCGTTTGGGGATTATATACTCATCTATTTGAATTATGATGCCTGGTCCACCAAACTTCTCCCAGGGCATATTAATAATTTTCAGAGATGCAATACCTCTGAAAATATAAATAATAATATTTTGTTTGTATCTAATTGAAATCGTACTTACCAATGAAATCAAAATATTGCAGAACAGTATTTCTCTTAATACGTCGTTTGGGCTTACAAGGCATATTCAAGACCATATTATCGTGAAAAAAATTTCGAATGAATCATTCGTTTAATCAAAAAAAGTGTTCTTCGTAAGGAAAGAATTTTTTTTACACCTTCTGCAGTGTCATGTATACGTCCCTTTATATGCATTGTTTATCATTAAAACTAAATTTGCCCTACAAGGCCTGTTGCTAAACCTTCCAAAGGGCAGAAGCTAGCCTTCTGACTGCAGGGTCTTTATTATTTCCAATTGGGGCTGATTAAAGAATGGATATACTTCCATAATATTGGCGATTTCGGAAAGTAGCCTTTCTTACGAATTAAGTCTACTCTGCACTTTAATTTGTAAAATATAAAAAAGGAATGTAAGTATTGTCGAATTAATTGGTATAACGGAACTTCCGGTAATTTTAGAGCTAGTAAATTATTGGCATCATATTAATGACAACTAGATGGCACTCTAAGAATAAATTTGTTTTCTAAAGTTTAATTTTTTGAAATAAGTAAATAGTAGAATGTCTTGCAGTTACAAACTATTCTCTTTATTTTAATTAATGTTGATAAAGGTGCATCTTTATTCCAGATTTTATGCTTTTCATTGTAGGTTTTTTATAAAAAATATTTTTTTTTGCAATGAAAAATAATTTTTTATTAAGAAGGTTCATATATTTATCAGATTTTTAAAGCATTCAATAATTAATTTATAATATATAATTTGTCCTTATTTTGGAGTACCATCTAAAAATGCGAAATATCCTTGTCTGACATTGTACGCCAAAAATCTGCTTCTACATTCCAGTCAATGAATCGCATTATTCCAATAGTTGAACAGTTGTGCAATCTTTATATTTTTTTCGCTTCTTTTTTAAATTTTGGTAGAACTGCACCAGCATGTGTATACTGACTCCCAGAATGCCCGGTGATAGGTATTTTTCATTGATCACCAAGAGTCGATTGGACCAATTATATCCGAGATGGCTGTCCATGCACAATATAGCAAAGACTTAGGCATCCTTTAAAAGAATTTAATTAAACTTGCATAATTTACAAAGTTAAATAAAAATCACATTTTATATGCAGATAATTAATACAGCTATATAATGAAGAATTTCAGTATTATTTTTTGTGAAATAAAATCACACAATTCAATTAAAGGACCACGTGAAATAAAAAAAACATCAATGAAATTACCATACTTTTTTGTTTTTCTATACTTTATTGTTATTATTACATTGTGTTTAAACATTTAATAAAAAAAGTGTTCAAATACAATACTACTTATCTCTTTGCATTAGAATTCACAATTATTCAAATATAATATCTGATCACAATTGAATAAATGATCACAATTGAATAAATGTGTTTGTTGTCAATTGACGAATTAATGAAGTATTGTTCGTCTGTCAATTCTAAAGTAAAATGAAGAAAATTATGTTGAAAAAGTTTTTGGATTGGATTTTTTCTCACCTTATTAGTTTTAATTTTAAAAAGTGCTACGAAATATAAAATTTTAACGCAATCTGTGCAGCAGTAATCATTCGATAAAACAGTGCTACAACCTTTTTCAGTTCCAAATTATTTGAAATATGGCATCCTGCATCCATGCAAATGTGTCTCGTGAACGGTATGTCAATGATCCCATGGAGGTATAACATTCGAAGAAGACACCATACTCGTACATGAATGATCTCTAGAAAATCAAAACGATTCAATTTCTGAATGAAGTACGGATTTGTGTAATTTAATTCAAACGGATTTGATATGATAGGGAATAGAAAACTCTTAATAAAAACAACCATTGGTAAACAAGAAAATACAGACCGCATAAATATCTCAAAGTCACCCATCATGGAATCCTTGCACAACAAACGATCAGCTTAATATTATTCGGTATACGGCATTAAAAGTCAATCACAACTCACATCACCCATCGTCATGTGAATCGACTTCCACTCACGCCATCCACCAAAAATTAACACACACCACACACTCATCTTTCGAAGAAAAATACTATGCCTAACATCACTCACTGCGAAATAAATTGATCCTGTCAAACGCTGGCAATCGATAAGCAAAGCCTTTCATCAATATGCAGCAAGCATAAATATAGAGAGTACTGAATCTGCAACCGGTCACGAGAGCCGAAGCAATTAGTAACCTTCGCTAAAGTTGTGTGAAGTTGAGGTTTGAAATGACATGTTTTTTTTTTGCACTTTATGTCACCCCGAAACAGATTCACGTTTATAATTTTTTTGGTTTTGAAGATTGCGTATATGAAATCGACACTTTGTATCTCTTTTTTAAAAACGTACGAATTTTCCATCAGCTTTGTGAAATGTTTTAATATTATATTGAGACTTGCTTCTAGGGTGGAAAAATTGATTGGTATTTTAGCTTTTAAATATCTTGCTCCACAGAGAACATGGCGAGGACATTGTCCACTACGCCGCAACTTCTATATCTGCAAAAATTACTTCGCGGAGGGAAGACTTGTAATGAGAATGCCTTGACGATTCAATCACAAATCTTAATTTGATTCAATCACACTTGTGTATTTATACACTTTTCTTTCACTTAACCTATGTCTTACACAGATAATTTGTTTTCTGTTTTTTTTTTACAAGTGTAAGCAAAAATTCATTATTTGACACAATTCTACCTATACTTTCCATTAAATCGATTTTATTGCCTCATGAACAAAATCTCACGCGTCTCGATATTACCAATATGCCAACATATGCATTTATTTTCTTCTCTGGATAGATATCCATAGTCCATACATTATGCATGCACTCATATGTCAATAACCCATGCTCGTACGTATCACTTGGATATGGTCGCTAACCTCTTGATGAGTAATACAATTAGCGTGCATTGAGTGTGGTCAGGGAATACCTCCACACGTGATGGGTTATGAATTTATTGCAACGTGATATGGGTACACTCGATATTCAGGATGAGTGTAGAAGAAATAAAAGAAATTGCATTGTATGATTATGCAACTGGTATATTTACATGTAGCCATGCGATAGAATTGATATTTCATGGTTGTCTTTTTGTTTGCTTAGGTTTGACTTTTGTGGGTAAACGAATGAATTTTGTTTGTAAGCAAATGAATTGAATGACTGACTGATTGACCCGAATTGCATATTTTTTTTGTTATTCATCTTATCTGAAAATTTGGAGAAGATTAAATCGAAAGTGTAATTTATAGTTCGATGGAAAGCCTATGTAGTAGGAAAATCGTATATGATTGTTGAAACCGAAGGAAATTCAAATGGCTATAACTTCTCTAAATTTTATTGAAATTTAAAGAATCAAATGGTATTTTAAAGAACTAGTCACATGGCTGATTTCATCCAGTTTAATGACACTAATACAGTTTTACTCACAAAAATTTAAAATCCTAATACTACTAGCAAAGTTCAACGAATTTTAGCCTCTAAACTATTTGTTATAGGATATAGCTCCAAAATTTTTAGGGCTTTCCGAAAGAAATTTTGCAAAAAACTAGTTTTCCGCCCTATCTGTCCACTTGTCCGTTTGGCTGTTCATCAGCCCGTCTATCAGTGCGTCAAAAGAAGACTCTCCCAAAACTGTAGAAATCACCTGCACAAAGCTTAAACTTTGTGAAAAGGCCAAAAATGGTGGTCTCTCAAAAGTTTCGGTCTTATGAAATATACTAAATTTTTTTAAGGGGGTCCCCTTGTAACGAAGTGGCACTTAACAAACTTTTTCATCGTACCCTTAAACTTCTGAGAATTTTGCAGTTATATATGTTAATATAGGACCCTTAAGCCTTCGAAATTTCATAGAAATCAGATTATAATCAACTGAGTTATCGTCGTTTCAATTGTATGAAATTACAAAAACAATAACATGTGTTGATTTTTTTCCCCTATGATAATTCATCGTAGGTACTTATCTTCAGTCATTCATGAAATTGAATCAAGTGTTAAAAGCATGCACCTTGGCCATTGAAGCTTGGAAAATAACTCAAAATTATTCAATCTTCTCATTTAAAACAGCCACTATTTTGTTTTACGATAACTGATACCACTAGCTGAACCCATTCTCAAAGATATTCATGATTCCAATAATTCCTGAAACTTTCATCCAAACTCTAGCAAAACTATAGTGTCTGAGTCAGTAAAAAGTGCATATTGTTTCGTAGCCATATGTATGTTTCCACAGTAATACAGCGCATACTGTTCCATAGTAATACAGGGAAATTCAAACCACTATAACTTCGTTAAATACTATTCGATCTTATTGAAACTTTCAGAACTGGTAAATTTTATATATAGCCAGATTAAAGTTACCGTAAAGATTTTATTCAAGAAAATGTAAAATCGACAAATCACACTATTACTATCAAAGTTGAATGAATTTTGGCTTATCACGTATTTGTTGTTGTTGTTTTTGTACTCATAAAGGCCAACATTGCTGATTTTTCAGACTTTTTGGATGAAACGTGTCCAGTCGCGAGTGAGGATACGCAAAAAGCTCGTTCGTTTCACCTTTCCCTGCCCTCCACGGTACCAATCAGGCAATTTTAAGACTTTTTTGGAAAGATCTCATTGAGACCTTTCTAAAGATACCCTACTCGACCACCAAAAATGAAAAACTTTTTTTAAAAGGTCACCTCCCTATATGAGAAGACCCCCCCCCTTAAAACATTTTGAAATTAATTTTCACTCTTGAATTGTCAAGAAGTTACCACTTCGGACCTTTCTGCAAAGTTTCATGACTGTAGCCTTTACAGTTTCGGAGAAAAACTGCTGTAACTTACAGACGGACGGACAGACAAACACAGGTCATGATTGCAATAACATTTTATATTTTAATACAAAACCCTAAAAAATCAATTGTAGCCACTAGTATGCTTTCGGAATACTTTGTTTCAGAGGCCAGAGCACTCTAACTCAAGCCAGAAATAAAATACATGGGCACGCATCATCCAAGTTATTATTAGGTCAACGTCAGATACGAATATTGAACTCAAGACGCTAAACAAACTTTTTTTTTAAATAAATTTCTTACGAGGCTTGCTTCTTCTATTGATTCAAACTTAAACTATTGGCAACCAGGCGAAACATCTTATATTGACCCGATATTATCAACAATTTTGGCACCTAAGACCGATAATAAATGAATTGAAAAAATATCGATACTTTTTTCGATATTGCAAATATCTTGTACTCCTAGACTAAGTTCAAATATGATAAAAAAAATTAATACCCAGAAATATCCTTAGGAAAAAAAACTAATTTGACATTTTCATTTCGCAGTTTTACTCGTGCGGAAATACAACGCTCCATTACTGAATCCCTGCAACATACTAATATTCCAGCGTCCCCGTCGAGGGAAACTCATGCTTCATGTATATCAACGATAGCATGGATGAATTTCTGCTGTGGAATCTACTCGTACATTTAAACGATTCAGTCAATATACATAAATGCTAGGAGAATGTCATATCTGAAATTTGTATTTTCAAACCAGACATTTTTAGTTAAAGTGTTGGTAGTAGATACCCTTTAAACTTTTCACCAAATAGTGAATAAGAGCTATCATATTGGTAAAATCTTTTTTTCTTACATTTGCAGACTAGCCACTTTTTAGGTCTTTGTAAAAAATTTTTTTACAAAGACCTACTAGTTTCGCGACTTGTCTGTCCGTCTGTCCGTGCGTCACAGCTAATTTCCTCAGAAACTATAGAAGCTAGAATGCTCAAATTTTGTGAAAAGGTCAGAAGTGATGGTCTCTCAAAAGTTGAGGCCTTAACAAAAATTTAAAAAAATTTTAAGGGGGGTCCCCCCGAATAACGAATTGGCCCTTGACAATTTTTTTAAATCAAAGGTAGTCGAGTGGGGTATCAAATGAAAGGTCTTGATTAGAACTTTTTGAATCTGAAATAAAAAAATCATTTTATGAGTTAGGGGGTCCAGGGGAAGGCAAAATGTACCCAAAATTTGTGTCCCCCCCTCCCCCTCGCGATTGGACACCTTTCAGCCGAAAAATCTGAAAATTATCATGAACGTGGGTCTTTATGAGTACAAGGGCAACAAATACCTTAGAAATCGAAATTCGCTCAACTTTGTTAATAATAGTATGATTTGTAGATTTTGCATTTTTCTCCATAAAATCAAAACGGTTCCTTTAAACTTCTTGAAATTTTGCAATTACATAGACTGACATATGATATACATGATCACAAAATTTAATTGAGATCGAATCATAATCAAGGAAGTTATAGCCATTTCAATTATATGGAATTACAACAACAATAACACGTGTTTATGGTTGATATAGGGCTTTCCAATAAGAGGTGTTATTTTGATATTAAAAGAAAAATGCCATTTTTGAATATAAATGATCGCATGTTTATTTCATTATGAAGAAGAAGATATGTTGTTAATGGCAAAAAATAACATCAGGCAAATAACTACTACGACACGCTTACAGGACCATATCCTTTTCATGAAATTTTCCATAACCAAATCGCAAAGTGGCTGCCCTATGTCCTCGGTAGCCTCACGAATTTCATCTTTGAGATCTTGAATCGACGCTGGGCTATTGGCGTAGGCCTCCTCTAACACGTGGCTCCAAAGAAAGAAGTCGCAAGGTGTTAAATCACAAGATCTATTCAAAATAACACCTCTTATTGGAAAACCCTATATACGAGGTGTGTTCAAAAAATATCACGAATTTTGTTTTTTTCAAAAATTATTTATTTATTCATGAACATCTTTTTTGTCCCCTTCAAAGTAATCCCCATGAGATATTATACACTTGTGCCAACGGTTTTTCCAATCTTCGAAGCACTTTAAAAAATCATTTTTTTTAATCTTGTTCAGCTCCTCCTTCGATGCCGTCTTTATCTCGTCAAGCGTAGCGTAACGTCGTCCTTTCATGGGCCTCTTCAGTTTAGGAAACAAGAAAAAGTCACAGGGGGCCAGATCTGGGGAATACAGTGGCTGCGGCATCATTAGTGTGTTGTTTTTGGCCAAAAAGTCGCGCACAAGCAACGATGTGTGAGCAGGGGCGTTATCGTGGTGCAAAAGCCAATTTTTGTTCTCCCACAAATCCGGGCGTTTCTGGCGGATTGCTTCGCGCAAATTGCGCATACATGCAGGTAATATTCCTTTTTGACCGTTCTTCCCTGTGGCAAGAACTCATGATGCACCACGCCCCTACAATCGAAGAAAACTGTCAGCAAAACTTTCACATTCGACCGAACTTGGCGCACTTTTTTCGGTCTTGGTTCATGCGGCAGCTTCCATTGAGATGATTGAGCTTTGGTTTCCACGTCATAACCATAAGCCCACGATTCGTCACTAGTTATGACCCTCTGGAGCAAATTTGGTTCGTCGCGGACAGAGTTTAACATCTCATTAGCAATGTTCATGCGTTGCTGTTTTTGGTCGCAATTGAGCAATTTCGGTACGAATTTCGCGGCGACCCGTCTCATGCCCAAATCGTTGATAAAAATCGAATGGCACGAGCCAATCGATATGTTTAGGTCCTCAACAACTTCTCTAACGGTGATTCGACGATTGGCCAATACCATTTTCTCCACTTCATTAATTTTTTCGTCTGTTGTTGAAGTGCTCGGGCGTCCGGCACGCTCTTCGTCGTTCACATCTTCTCGGCCTTCTAAAAACATTTTGTACCACCGATAAACGTTGCTTCGGTCCAAGGTAGCTTCTCCGTATGCCACAGTCAACATTCGGAATGCATCCGCGCACTTAATTTCGTTTTTCACACAAAATTTGATACACGTTCTTTGATCCATTTTTTTGAATAAGTAAAAATCGAAGATGATTGAAAACACGTGCAAGTAAAGCAGCTATAACCAATTAAGTGAACATTCAAAATGGCCGAGCTTGTCGGCATAAGTGGCAGACATGAGTACCAACATAACGCCACAAAAAAATCGAAATTCGAATATACGTAACCCATGAAAATTCAAAATTCGCGATACTTTTTGAACACACCTCGTATATTTAAAATTGACTAAGGAACTTTTATTTTCTTTCAATTTTCATGAAAATTTAAGGAATAGTGTTTAACTTGAACATGTTCAATCGGCCCAACATTCAGAAAAATCACTTAAGCTAGATTAAAATGCCGGCTGCACTGTGCTCATAAGCAAATTGTGCATCTTTTGTATAAATTTGAACGATTTCATATCCAAGTATTGGATGAATAACTCAAGTTATCGATTCACGCCATTAGAAAACTTGTTTCTAACCCTAGGGTGTTTACAAAGACCTTCTGGTAGGAGCACTCTCCTGCTTACTCAACTTGTTCAATTATTGATTCAGTTAACGTTTGAAACAATAAAATGATTTATCTATAAACACCAAAACATTTAAAATGCGCAAACAACTATTATACGGACTCTCAATGAGAAATTTTTCTTTACGGTTTAGAAATTATTATGAATGATGATTCGATTCATTATATTAAAATTATACACCATGCCCAAAGCTTTTACGAAAATCTAAAAAAAAATCGATGTGCCTATGTCAATTTGCAGCATATAGCGACTGCGTTTAGCATAGTTGTTTGATGGGTTATATACTACTTGTGTATGGCGCTGGAATTAAAATCACTGACTTCTTGAAAAACGTTCAACTTGCTTCGAAAACAATAATTTTTTTAAGAGATTATTAAAAAATAATTTTTTTAAGAGTCTCGATGGACAATGAGACTTTCTTACTGAGTTTCTTCATTAACAACAATTTGAAAAATATTTCTTTAAACTTTTTCGTTTTTTGTAACATCATATTCCGAGAGGAGAAAATACGTGCATATACTGGTTTGTACAGAAAGCCTGAGACGGATTGGAAACACTATATATCGAATAGAAAAATTTATCAAATTGCAAAGGTGACGAGAGTCGATATCTACATTTTGAGGATTTTTTAGAATCATATCGCAAGATCTGTAACTGTAAGCGAAAACCCCTGGATTTCACAGTCATTCTACCCTACAGATGGATGAAATGTTTCCTGATCATATTGTATATAGATGTGACCGCGACTTGATTGCTACTAATAAGACTGATGGTGGTGGAGTTTTGGTTGCAGTTATAAAACTCTACCTAGTTCTCCTTGCTCTGATTTCTGTTTTTCTCATACTTTAGAATGTGTTATTATCAAAATTTCTCTCCCTCATTATACAGAGTTCCTGATTTTGTCTATTTATATTCCCTGTAATTCACCGTTAACTGTTTATGAGACGTTTTTTGATGATCTATCCTCTTATCTAGTTTTGCGGCACTCTCACGCCAAAATATTGGTTTGCGGGGAAAAATTATCCTACTCCTTCTATCTCGTCAGTTGACCCTTTTTTATAACCCTGTCATCATTTCTATCTCATTGCTCCTTTTCTTAATTTAATCATATCCGCAATCCTGATGGTCGTCTCCTTGACCTTGTTTTATCAAATGTTCCAGTTAGCTACTTATCTGTATCGCAAGCCGTACATCCGTATGTTTCTCCTGATCGGCACCATCCTCCTTTACCTATAGATCTTATAGTCGATGAAACTAAATTTAACAAACCTCATCCTACTCCAAAACTTAACCTTTTTAAAGCTAACTATGAAGTTATTAATACAGAATTACTTTCAGTCAACTGGCTAGATTTCTTTAGAGGCCTAAATTGTGAGGCTGCTTCGGATGCATTTTACATATATATTTATAATCTTATTCGCTGTTTTACGCTTCTTCAGACATCCCGTAAAGCAAATCAAAAGCCTTGATTTACATAGCGAGTGCTTAGTGCCCTACGAGCAAAAGATAAGGTACATCGTGTCTTTAAAATACTCGGCACTATTGAAGCAAGATCTAATTTTAGCAGGCTGCGTGCTATTGCCAAAAAAGAGATCAGATATGCTCTGAAGACTTATTTCAGTAGTCTGGAAGCACTCTTGTGGCTAATAATACAAAGCCTTTTTGGTCTTATATAAGGTCTCTGAAATCCTCTTCTTCCATTCCTAGGAAGGTCCGTTGGAATGGTGCAAAGATTTCTTCTCCTCAAGAAGTTACTGACTCATTTGCCTAATTTTTCTCTTCGACTTTTTCTTCTCCTGCTGCAGCTGTGCATCCGGTCGTCTCACCTAATCATCTTCCCTTCCCAATTTTCTTTATTTGTACAGATGCACCTGAAGTCGAATCGTTGATCAATACTCTCGATCCGAATATCAGCCCTGGGCCAGATGGATTGCCAAACATATTTTTAAAGTCGTTAGCCTCATCGCTTATTTTTCCTTTATCTCTCCTCTTCAATCTAAGTTTGAGTACTGGTTCTTTCGCTAACCCTTGGAAAACAGCTAATATTGTGCCTATTTTTAAAAGTGGTGATCCTACGCCAGTTTCCAGTTATCTATTTCCTTACTTTCCTGCTTTCCAAAGTTACTCGAACGGTTGGTTCATAATCGAGTTTCAAACTCATTAGCTCCTATTATTGCTCCAGAGCAGCATGGCTTTCTGAAAAGATTCTCTACTACCACAAATTTAATGTAGTTCACAAAGAGTATTGCAAGAGCTTTGTATAACCAAATGTAAGTTGATGTGATCTTCACAGATTTCTCCAAGGTCTTTGACACTGTGAATCATTTACTTCTTTGTCGTAAGCTCAAAGCTCTTGGCATCTCGGCTGCTCTTTTATCTTGGTTTTCATCTTATCTATCATGTCATCCCTGTCGAGTAAGTCTCTCTGGTACTGCGTCTAGTCCTTTTGATCCTTCATCTGGGGCTCCACAAGGTTCAATTCTTGGGCCTCTTCTCTTTCTGTTGTTCATAAATGATCTTCCCTTTGTAATTAATTCCTTTTGCCTCTTGTCTGCTGATGACTTCAAAGTATTTCGAGCAGTCAAATCCCATAAGACTATCAGCTCTTCCAAATTGATTTGAATGCTCTAAATAAATGGTGTACTTCAAACTATTTATATCTTAACACTACTAGATGTCATAAAATGACTTTTTCTCTTAAGGACTCTACTATTAATTTTCACCATATACAAAATGATGCTTTTAACTATATACAAAATGGTGCTCAGTCATAAAGACCTTGGAGTAACTTTTGATCTAAAACTCAAATTTGATGCACATATTTTAAATGTGATTACTAAGGCATCTAGAGTTTCCGGGTTTATCCTCGGCCATGTACATAAATTCTATAACATCTCTTCTTCTATTCGCCTATTTGTTTGTCTTGTCCGCCCTTTACTTGAATACTGTTCTGTTATCTGGTCCCAACGATATTCCTATCTCGTGTCTTCTTTAGATACTGTCCAAGGAAAGTTTACGCGTTTTCTCTCCTTAAGTTTAATTTGCCGTATCAGCCCTATGAAAGTCGTTTATCCTTCCTATCTCTTCCATCTCTAATATCCCGACGAACTTATTTAGACCAATCTTTTTGTATAAACTCTGCTACCATCAAGTCCCGTTAAATATTTTTTCTGAGCTGCGTTTCCGACAATCATATCGTTCATCTCGGATGAATTCTTATTTCGTTATCCCATATGCTTGAACTGATTTGTATTTCCATTCACCAATTTTAAGAATCGTACGGAATCATAATAATCTAGAGCTTGGTCCTTTTCCTTTTTCTTGCATAGCATTTTAGGAAAAACTAAGAGACTTACTTTTAGTTTAACTTTCAATTATCGACATTTTATTATTTTTTTTTTTCATTTAAATATTGCTGTATTTATTGTTTGCGTTCCATTTTGTTGTTGAATTATTCAGATGGAAGATGGAATAAATAAATAAATAAATCACAAATAATATTGAGACTTGTCTCGCTACTAGCCTCGTTCCTCCAGAAGTATTAGTGTATTTGTACATACATAAATCGATATGTTTTTGATTCTGGTGGTGTCCCAATTATACAAATATATTGTATTTTTAGACAGTCTGCCAATGAGAAGATAAAATATCCTCGTAATTTCAGTTCACGAGACCAACAATTCCAATGGAGATACCCATTTGCTTGATTCGATGAGGCTGGTCGAGTAGGGACAAAGAAATCTAGGTATTGGTAGCTGAAGGATAATATCTTAATTTTTGGTGTTAATTTTTTTGCTTGGTGTTTGTCGTTATTGAGTTTTGAGTTTCGACTCATTATTGCTACATTTAGTGCTGTTGTTTGTTTATGTTAAAAATTGCGGATATGTTTCAATATTTAGGATTTGTATGTGTTATGTTTATCATATTAGGTTTAAAGATACGGTTTAACGTTAATTTTAATATTATGACCGCATTTTATTAGTATAAGATAAAGTTTTTAGTTGAATTTGATTAGAATTACGTCATAGATGCAGGATAAAAGTTCACTGTTGTGCTAATATTAAAATTAATTTTCGTGAAGTGTTGTTTGATTTTTTCTCCTGTTTCCAATTGAATCATAAAACAGATAAAAATTTAAATAAATTTGAATTTTTTTTGTTTTTTTTTTTAATTAAATGTTTTTTGAATGATAATGTATAAATTTAGAGAGCCATTTGGGCAATTACGTTTTGGTATTTATATTGTTTGAAATTCGCTTTCAATCTTTGAAAACTTATATTGATTAGTTTCAATAAAGCGCTTTTGACTTTAGCTTTGAGGGGAGGCCGGATTATAGATGGAGTACAAACCAAAATCACAAAAGGCAACAAATTAATTCGAATTGTTTTGTTTATATATATTTCTTGTGTTAGTTTACATTCACATAAAAACAAGTTGAGTAAACAGGAGAGTGCTCCTACCAGAACGTCTTTGTAAACATCCTAGGGTTAGAAAAGAGTTTTCTAATAGCGTGAATCGATAACTTGAATTATTCATCCAATGCTTGGATACGAAATCGTTCAAATTTATACAAAAGATGCACAATTTCTTTCATAAGCACAGTGCAGCCACCATTTTAATCTAGCTTAAGTGATTTTTCTGAATGCTTGGCCGATTGAACATGTTCAAGTTAAACACTATTCCTTAAATTTTCATGAAAATTGAAAGAAAATAAAAGTAAATATATATAGGGTTTTCCAATAAGAGGTGTTATTTTGAATAGATCTTGTGATTTAACACCTTGCGACTTCTTTCTTTGGAACCACGTGTTAGAGAAGGCCTACGCCAACAGCCCAGCATCAATTCAAGATCTCAAAGATGAAATTCGTGAGGCTATAGAGGACATAGGTCAGCCACTTTGCGATTTGGTTATGGAAAATTTCATGAAGAGGATATGGTCGTGTAAGCGTGTTGTAGTAGTTATTTGCCTGATGTTAATTTTTTCTATTAACGGCATATCTTCTTCTTCATAATGAAATGAACATTCAATCATTTATATTCAAAAATGGCATTTTTCCTTTAATATCAAAATAACACCTCTTATTGGAAAACCCTATATGAACCATAAACACGTGTTATTGTTGTTTTAATTCCATATAATTGAAATGGCTATAACTCACTTGATTATGATTCGATCTCAACTAAATTTTGTGAACATATATATCTTATGCCAGAAGAAAATTCACCCTACAAAATGTTGGCTTGTTTTTACCATCAGGTCCCCTCAATGCCTCTCACTCTTTTTGCCCATATAACCTGTTTAACGCTCACTTTTAACGCTGCGTCTGAAAAAGCCCTCTGAGATCTATGATTTTCCATCATCCTAATGGGCTTTTTCAGACGCAGCGTTAAAAGTGAGTGTTAAATAGGTTATATGGGTAAGAAGAGTGAGAGGCATTGAGGGAACCTGATGGTAAAAACACGCCAAAATTTTTTAGGGTGAACGAGCGTAACGCACATACACAAATGCATTTTGTTGATCATTTGGTGGGGGAAATTTTATACAAACGCCGGTAATCATTCCGAATTGAACATTCGGTGAAGAAGGTAGTCGTCATGACACGATTGCCTTTTTTTAATTTGTGTGCGAAAGGATGCGTGGACGCGAGAAGCTACCCTTTATTTAATAAATTTATAAAAGCGGAGGCCATGTTCAATTTCAGGAAACAACACGACGAATATCGCGATTTCTATAAAGTTAAATTGCCTATTGTAAATCCTTAGAAAATTAACAGTACGCATAATCTTCATAGAATCACATTAAAATAAGCAAGTTTACAACACATCAAGAAAAATATGCGACTAAAAAAGATATTCAAATTTGGAATATATTATTCGGAAAGCGGAAAAACACGGAGGATTCAAATAAATCCAATAGAAGTTTGAATCGACAAACTTGAACAATCATAAAATAAAATACATTTTTCATTCCAGTTTTTATTACCTCGTGCACAATTCAAGCCTAAAACATCAATTCTCAATCGCCTATCTCTCTGTCTTTGCTTTCATGTTGTCCGCACGATGTTTAACGATCAAATGATCCTTTTGACACATCCACTCGCAAGACGTGTATCGTATGCAAAAATAGCTTGGGCTTTTTCACACGGGAATGGTAAAAATCCATATCCGTGTTTTTCCGCTGTCTGAATAATATATTCCAAATTTGAATATCTTTTTTAGTCGCATATTTTTCTTGATGTGTTGTAAACTTGCTTATTTTAATGTGATTCTATGAAGATTATGCGTACTGTTAATTTTCTATAGATCTACAATAGGCAATTTATCTTCCTTGAAATCGTGATATTCGTCGTGTTGTTTCCTGAAATTGAACATGGCCCCCGCTTTTATAAATTTATTAAATAACGCGTAGCTTCTCGTGTCCACGCATCCATTTTTGCGCGCAAATTAAAGAAAGGCAATCGTTTCATGACGACTACCTTCTTCACCGAATGTTCAATTCGGAATGATTACCGGCGTTTGTATAAAATTTCCCCCACCAAATGATCAACAAAATGCGTTTGTGTATGTGCGTTACGCTCGTTCACCCTGAAAAATGTTGGCTTGTTTTACCATCATGTCCCCTCAATGCCTCTCACTCTTCTTGCCCATATAACCAGTTTAACGCTCACTTATGTATAACGCTGCGTCTGAAAAAGCTCAATGAGTACGAGTATGCGGGACTACTTTAATCTAGTCCATAGTATACTCAACTAGTACCCACACCTTTCATTTACCCTGTGTTGCACACTTTATGAATTTTCTCAGGGGCACGTCAGCTGATCCAGGGCATGGGAGCTGATCCCGTGTTTGGCGCGCTCAAGAAACAAAGCAAAATGCAAATAAAATTACCGACACACGTATTCTTTTACGCATTTCATAACATGGGAGTGCTGCCACATCCTAATAAAAAACTAAAAGATTGCATGGAACGAATTTGGTTTTCTGCAAAGTTATTGATTTTTTTGAGATATGGTAATTCTGAAATCTCTCATCAAAGCATATGTTTATATTCGCGAATCCTCGCATCATCATTTACCTACCTACCTGCTATCGAAGATTTATGGCTCGCTGTTCGGCTTGTGTTCGAATTTTTCCGGACGGTTGATCGAGTGTGCTTACTAGTTGAGTGTACTATGATCTAGTCCCTAATGTACAGTGTGAAGAGCGAATGAGCTCAAAGCAAAAATGAAAAGTCGATGCCGAAAGACACTGTTTACTAATGTGGCAATTTTTTTCTTCGTACGAGCACAAAATCTAGTTTATGTTGAGAAGATTAAGGGATGAATCAGACTTCGACTATATAGTCGCACTACTGTCGCAAGTTACACATGGTTAAATGGAAGCGCGCACACTGCGATTTTCGACATTTTGGCTAGGTCGGCGATTTTTCCTAAACCCAGTTCAATAGGAAGTTTTTGTGATACTCACGCAGGCACACATCATTTGGACATTTGAAGCTGACGTGCATGGAAGTTTCTTGAATAGTGCACAAATGAGTTAGCGCATGTATTCCTTGCAAAGACATACTTCCTTGAAATGAGCGTATTAGTTCTGCGCATGCCTGAAGTTCCTGTTGTGTTGATATTTGCGTCAAAAAATCGCCGGTTACGACAGTAAAATCGCAAGTGGCCGAAGCCTAAAAACAGGCTAAAGTCGATTTGTTTTGTTGCTCGAATGCCGGTTTTCCACTAAACAGACGGTTGTGTTTTTGTTTTGTTTCCATTTTCTAGAACATGAAAAACAAAACCAAAACTCTTGTTTCCATCAAACGTGCAATATCTTGTTGGAGTTTTGTTTTTGTTTTCGGTCCTTTTCCACTGGTGTCGCGAGGAAATCAAAACATATTTTTTTTTCAATAAGCAACCAACATGTTTAGAGAATATACAGTCTTCCACAAAAGTCAAGGTACAGTGATAAATATCATGAAAATTGTTTGATATTTTTATTTAAAAAACCTATAGTGATAAAATTTTTTTGGTATTACTTCAACTATAATCAATACACTTTAAATTCATGTAAAACAAAACGAAAATTCTGTCGTATTAATATATTATTACATACATATGATGCGTTGGAAAGTCAATGAATGAAGTCCACAAAAGTCATGGTACACATAAAGAAAAATGATACAAATTGTAATTATAGTCTTGCATAGTTATTTGAATTATACTTTTCTTAATATTTTGTGGGATATCCTTTCATCTGAATTACTGATTTCAGTCTTTTAGGCATAGAATATACCAATTTTTTAGTAAATTCGCTGCTGATTCTGGCCCACTCCTCCAATATAGCATCCTTAAGCTGCGCCTTGCTTGATATCACTCTTTTTCGGATTTTTGTCTCAAGCTCATTCCAAAGATGCTCTATAGGGTTCAAATCAGGGCTTTGAGGCGGTGTAGCAAGCATGCGAGTATTGTACAATAGCCACATTCGAACTTTATGCGCAGTGTGCTTAGGGTCATTGTCCTGTTGAAACAAGAAATCTTCTCGCATACCTAATTTGGCTGCACTTTGTTTCATGTTGTTTCGTAGAATCTCTAAATAAGAGTTCTGATCCATAGTATTTTCGATGAATGTCAGATTTCCAACTCCAGCAGCAGCCATGCAACCCCAAACCATAACACCACCGCCTCCATGTTTTACTGTTTTAATAGTGTTCTTGGGATTAAATGCTTCTCCTACTTTTCGCCAGACCCTCTTATGCCCATTTACACCAAATATACAAAATTTAGACTCATCCGAAAATAAAACATTATCCCAAAACGTTATTGGCTATGCTTTTGCAAATGTTATTCTTTTTTGTTTGTTTATGGAACTTACAAGAGGTTTTCTTCTAGGCGTACGAGATGAAAATCCAGCTTCTACGACAGCTCTACGCACAGTTTCTGCGCTAACCTCCTTCTTATCATTAATTTCAAGAACATCGCAGATTTTTCTACAGCTTAGAAATGGATCTTGTTTTACCATTCGCGAAATTTTTCTCTTGTCCTTTGCACTTAGTTTAGATGGACGACCTGTTCGGGGCACATTTTCCACTCTATTTTCCTTCTTAAATCGATTTATCACTTTTTGAATGGTTGACCGACTTCGCAACACTAGTTCAGCTATTTCAGAATATGATTTGCTCTGATTTGAATGCAAATTAATAATTATTTCACGCTTCTTAATACTCAACTCCTTTCGACTCATTTTTCAAAAATTTTATTAAATAAAAGATACACCACGAATACGGACGCGATATTAAAGACAGCGGCCTACGGTTGTTAACTCACTCTGATAATATGAACTTGGGGGATTCCCCTTTTTACAAATAATAGGGCATTTTCTGCAACTGTACCAAGACTTTTGTGGAGTAGAAAAGAGACATTGCCAACAAAAAATTATTGTCTTCAATGATCATTATTGCCGAATCCCTTTAAATTTATGAAAACTTAAACTCAACAGAACTCGTATTATTACCATTTCATAACTTTTGGTTTTCAAATAAAAATATTGATTCAGTAATATAATTTTCAGTTACCGATTCTCTGTACCTTGACTTTTGTGGAAGACTGTACATATGTTCTGTTATATATACTTACTTAAATTTCTGCAGCGAATCTATAAAAAAATAAACACTGTTCAAATACCACAAACACAAACTACTGTTTCCACTGAAAAGACATGTTTTTTTTAAATACCTCCATTCCCTACCACTCTCTCCATCACTCTTTCTTCGTCGTACAACGCTCGTGCGATCTGCATTCACATTACGTCGCTTGGTCCTTTGTGCCACCCAGACAATGTTTAACACATCGGTATAAGGGGGCACACAATATAATGTGAACTAGTCCTTTTCATGAACATCTAGTCCAAAAAAATTATGATCAGCTCTCAGAGATAAAAAAATTCAATGTAATACGACGCATTCAAAAAAAAAACTCTGAGTAACTGTCACTTCAGTATCTCGCCGAAAGGGTTAAAAAGAACGCCCTAAGATACTGGACTCATAAAAGCAGGATTACAGGTCCACGCTTCAATCAGTGCTCATTAAATGCTCCCTTAGTCTTTTCTTAAATACCATAAGTGAGTTTGCTTCCTCAACAATCTCTGGTAGATTGTTATACATATCTACGCAGAACATCATTCTTTAGACGATCCGTTCTGGCAAAAGGTATTACGAATTGATCTGCATTCCTCGCATTATATGGGTTGATCTGTGATACCTTAATTAATGGCACTCGTTCCGATCCATTAGTTTTTAAATTTCTGTAGATAAACTTAGCTTTCTCCACAATAATAATTTGAATAAAGGTTAATGATTTAGCCAATTGGTAAACCAAACTAGTTTGAGTAAGCATTTGGCAGCTTCAGAATGTTTTTATACGCTTTGGTCAGCAGCCTGGATATACTTTTTAAATGTTGCTTTGCTGATTGACTCCAAATAAGTACTCCATAATGCAATTTCGCAAGGACAAACGCATTTAGAACAAGTTTCTTGATGTGCATTGGAAAATCCTCATATCTTCTTAACAATCCTATTTTTGGGGCTAATTGCCTCCTTAAGTTATTTATGTGTGGTAACCAAGTCATACGATGGTCTATGATAACACCAAGATATTTCATTTCTAGCACTCTTTGCAATTTTTCGCCATTAATATTTAGGTCGACATCTATGTCTCCTTTGTTCTTTTGCTTAAAAACAATATATTTTGTCTTTGAAGTGCTCAATACTAGTTTGTTGCCAATTAACCACTGATGGAATTTTCCTAGATCCTAGTTGATAGTGTTCTCAATGGCAGTTTTGTCTCATCCTGAATAAAGTAGAACTGTGTCATCAGCATATAATGTGTGATATCTCGTCAGCTCACATGTATTTAGGTTATTTGTGTATAGCAGGAACAAAGTTGGGCCCAGTATTGAACCTTGGGGAACTCCTGTTTCCGTAGGTGCATGATCGCTCAGGACATTGTTTATTAAAGTTCTCTGCTATCTACCTTCCAAGTAACTGTTAAACAACTGCTTAGGACTACCCTGAATACCGTACGATTCAAGTTTATGAAGCAAGAGGTCATGACCAACTGTATCAAATGCTTTTTCAAATCCACAAAAATTGCGATGACATAATCACCCCTGTCAAGTCCTAGATTGATGAAACGTGTGACAGAATGTAGGGCATCCAAAGTAATCTTGTTCTTTTGAAAACCAAACTGATGTTGGCTTATGATAGAGTTTTCAACTAAGAATGATGTCAATCGATTGTTTAGTATTTTTTTAAATATCTTACTAAATCCCGTCAGCAGCGCAATCGGGCGATAGTTATTCGGGTCAAGATGATCACCACCCTTAAATATAGGAACTATTTTTGCAAGTTTTTCTTCTTCCGGAAAAGTCCCATTCCTTATATTCGCGTTTATGAAATTTGCCATAATCTGGGCTATGTCCTCCTTTATAATACTAATCTCATTCATCGTGATGCTATCGATGCCTGGCGCCGTATTCTTTTTCAATTCATTGATTACATTTAAGACTTCCCTTTTATTTGTTTGATGAATGTGAAGGATGGAATTTATTGCGATATTTGTAGTTTTTAAATTGCCTGCTGAACTGGCAACGATTTCTTTAGTGATTCTTCCACCAATTGTTGAAAAAAAGTTATTTAATGAGTTCGCCGCGTGACGTGGACACGATGTGTTAGAGGGCCCATCCGAATTCAGTTGAAAGTTTTGTGATATACCCTGGGTTGAAGAGTTATCCTTTACCTCATTTATTATTTTCCATATTTCGCGGGAGTTGTCATCCGCTGTTTCCATTCTTCTTGAGAAATATGAGAATTTAGCCTCTTTCACCAGTCGTTTCGATTCTTTTGTTTCGATTTCTTTTGTTTCGAAACACGTCCAATCCTTTGATCTTACCGCTTTCGATCGGGACTCAAAACAGAAGCTGTTGCAAAACACAAAAGTCATCAAAAATTTTCGGAAAAGTTGCAGTTTTGTTTCATGCGAAACGAGTTTCTGTTTTGTCATTTTAGTGGAAAACTGACAGAAGAGAATACGATTGCTTTTTAATGTTTTAATTGTCGATATTTTCTTCGTTCATTGATTTTGTGGTGGATTGAAAAGTGTTATTGGTCCGCGAAGCACAGCAGCAATGTTAGCTACCTCAGCGATTTTTGCTTCGCTGGAATGACTTTATCTAACGACACGTACGCGTACTGGCAGCTAGCTTTCTGCAGTATAATTGGGCGGGTCCTTGCTGCCAGCGCAAATCCCACACTATAAAATAATTTCTCACGCGTACGATTTTAGACATAACGTGGCTTGACGGCAACTGAAGGAGATCTTGTAGTTTTCTGCCCAAACTTCTGATGACTCAAGTCGTCCTTCCGTTTTCAACGGGGAAGCTACTCGTAGCTTCTATAAGGAAATGAACATCCATGTGGAAGTCCTGATAACTAGGCCCACCTTCAAGAGCTTATCATCCCTTGGCGTGAAAGCTCCTAAATTTAACGAAGAACGAGGGCAACCATGGGAGGCTTGCATCAGGAGATCGACACTCTCTCGTTGCGGTTCCTACTCATTTCATTCTGACAGTTAAGAAAAAAAATGTTTCCCAGGTTAATTATCGTTTTCACATACTCTGTTGATAACTTGAAAGAAATTTGTTTGTTTGCTGTTAAATCACTAAATGATCAAACCAAATAAACGATAATTGAATTTAGAGAGGTATAGATTAATAAGTTATGTACTACTAAGGTGACCAACCGCCCTCCTTTAGGGAGGACAATCCTCCTTTTGCAAGCTATGTCCTCCTCTGAAAAATGTCCTCCTAAATGTCCTTCGTTTTCACAATTGTCCTCCTTTTCAATATTTGTCTTCCTTTTCTTAAATTTTTTATTTAAACCTTAGTGGCACAGAAAAATCTCATAGTTTTACCGGCACAGTACAAATATCTGATATTATGTTTGTACCAACGTCAATCCATCGATTCATAAAAAAGGGTCAGTAAAATACGATAAGACGCGATTTTGAGATGCATACACTCTGAACGGGAGATCTGGCAAGAGCGAATCAGCGACAGTTCAGTTTGTTGTGACACATCCCACAGATGATCGCGCAGCTTCGCAATTTTTCGCACTCACTTCAGGAAATCGCCGTCGGGATTCTTCAAAAGTATTTTTTCAATACCCTTGAGAGTAAACAGGTAAGCGGTCCATGGCATCACAAATTGATTGAGCAAAAGTTTGAAATTAACCTTTGCTGATTGTTGATTTGCAATTTTTACTTAACCTTTAACTTCGATAGTTTTGCTTTTATTGAGGTTGGGAAAAACCCAAATAGTTTTGAGTATATTTTCTTTTCAATTTACATGTGTACCTGTCAGAAGGAAAATCGAAACATATACTTCTTCTGAAAAAACGATGCCATGATGAAATTGTTAGTCTTTCATACAGGAGCTGTTGCGTAATGAGCAACCTGGATCAGTGGTTGTGCACCACTGAATATTGGTCTAACTTCTTTGGTGCGGTGAACTTTGTTGGTTTATGTGCAGGTGCAGTGGACTAAGTGCATGAGTCCAAGTTGATGTAATGACCAACAGAGCGAAAGGTTGCTATTGGATCCAATCAATATTAAATTGATTGGAGTTACGCGATTCAGGCAGGTGAGTCTCAATCAAAACTTGAATTGATTGAGATACGCGTCACTCACTTGTTGAAATTGATTGGTCTTTGAATCAATCAGTCTTATGCCCAACAGAAACCAAAGGCTGCTATTGGATCCAATCAATATTAAACTGATTGGATTTACGCGATTCAGGCAGGTGAGTCTCAATCAAAACTTGAATTGATTGAGACACGCGTCACTCACTTGTTAGCCACAAAACGCACTGTCTTAAGTAATCACGCACTGTCTTAAGTAATTCCGCACTGTCTACAAGGCACACTGTTCAAATACTCCTCACTAACTAAAAGGCACACTGTTTAAATGAAACTGCACTGTTTGGTTGACGATCAACAACTGACTCCTTTAATTTTTGATTCAAATTTTGGTATGGTGATAATTTCATTAAGACGCACGTGCATGCAAAGACAAAAATTGCTAACGCTTGTGGCTCAAAGACGAATATCAAGCGATACTTGATATTCTTCATCATGGACAAAACTGCTGATGATGCATCTCAATGTGAGAGTGGTGCATTACACTTGAAATAAAATACATTGTAATGACATGCTTGACTTTACTGCATTGTATTTGGACTAATACAATCTAGAGAAATAAATTTTGGATTTACGAATAATAAATTATGAAATATGATGAATGATTTTACCGGTGATGTATTTTTACATTCCTCCCCCCCCCGCTGAGGGATTCCTCAACTGAATGTTTAGACGTTAACGGTGAAGTCTGCATCCACGCGGTTTCTTGGTGATAGTGTCGGCTTTGAATTTTCGAAATCACTGTGACCTCGCCACTTCCAGCAGATGATTATGGTGAGTATGATGAGTAGAGAGAAGGTCGTATAGCCATTTGCTAAAGGATGGTGAAGCGGTTGCTGAATATCATTAGGTAGCACAGAATTTTGCTGGTTTGCCAATAATTGCTGTAGTGTTGCAAGATCACTGACATCGGCAGCATACTGAGTAGCATTGTGAACTCTGAAGTCTCCTTCAACCAGTAAATCTGAAGAGATATTTAAATTCGCAAATGATGTATAGGATAATTGACTGGTGGTGTTGTAAACGCTATAGCTGTTCAGCTGCAGCTGGGTGTTCCTCAATGAGCACTCAGATTGAAGTCCCAAAAGTCCAGCATATTCCAATGTAACTTGAAAGTGATTGGCGCCACAGACTGCATTGAGATTGGTTGGTTTCTTAACTGCGAATATCCGATGATTGATCCTTTGCAGTTTCACACACATGTATTCGTCAATAAGTTTTGTTAAGGGACATAAAGCATTGCTGTTTTTGTTGAGTAGGTTCACTTTACATGCCAAGTAGCTGGATACGGATATATGAATGGTTTGTATGCTGGGACACAGTAGGTAGTTTGGTGGATTCTCAATGCAATTTCGGAGCATCTCGGATGTTACTGGTAGATATTTGTCCCTAAGATTGTTTATAGCCAACAACGAGATACTTGGTTTGATGGCAACCATGATGTTGTTAACTTTCATTGGAATCGACGAGAGACGGAATACATGGAATCGCTCCTGGTTGGTCGAAAGCAATTTTATGTTGAAGATAACATAATCCTTGGTGGCAGCACCTTTTATCGACATTAGTTTGTAAAACGTGGTTGGATCGTTGTCCTGGATTGGTAGCTGGAGAGGTGGCGCCAAATGAGCCTTTATTTTGCGGACCTCCTGTTGAATTTGGTCGACTGGTAACAACATTGGGCTGAGTTTTCCATGGTGGGTGTCAGTGAAAACGTCCATTAGCAGGGCTAATGGCATTGCTAATGCACCCTTTGCAAGCTGGAAGCTATTAATGTGAGATGAATAGACAAAGTGGCTACCAACTGTGAAAGCTTTAGTTGATATTCTTGAACATCATGCTCCTGGATCTTGTGTGCCATGTCATTAATTTGTTTTTCCAAGTCACCAAAGGTTTCATTAATCTGTGCCTAATCCTTTTTAATGATGTTGATGGTGGCATCAAGAATTGATGTCTGGTTCTTGAGAAGATTAAGGAGGTGATCTTCATTTGCCTTAGCATTATCAATGGTGTTGGCCATTTGTTGTGCATATTCCGTGTCCAAAATACCAATAAGTGAGTGCGCGATGCTGCCAACCAGGTCAATGGCGCCTCGTTTAGCACGTTTCCTGGTTAGCAAGACCTCATTAAGCTGTAGCTCATTAATAACATGATCGAATTGGTTGATCAAGGCTTAACAGGAGAGATCCGATGAATTGATCCACATAAATGTTGTAAGGCTTCTCTCCCGGTATGCATAGTTAGTATGCCCTTCCAAATGGGTTTGATGTCGTAGTAGATTATTAGATTCCACTCGGTTGCTATGGGTTGAATGGTTGAAATCTGCTCAAAATGAATGCCTGGTGAGTTTTTGAATTTGGTTGTATGAGCTGGTGATGCCAAAACTAGCGGTAGAAGCAGCAAGGCAACTACAATGGTGAGCATCCCTTGATATGCTGTCAATTTTTGTCGCTTTTTAGGTACTTCCTGGGCGGCCGACATCCTCTCGCAGTCAGGTTGATCCTCTGCATCCATCTGCTGACGTCGTGGTGTTTCTTGAATCAGGTGATTTATTATGTGTTGGCTCTTCCTCTGGTTTGAGGTAATCTCCCACTGGTGGTGGAGCCAATCTGTTCTAGCACCAAATGCAGTCTTAACCTCTGCAACGCGCACCATTCCGTCATTTCCCTTAAACGTCTTGACTATGCGTCGAAGGGGCCAGCTTTGAACAGGACGGTCATCTTCTTTTATCACTACCATCATGCCCGGCTCGATGTTGGTTGCTTGATCAGTCCATTTTTGTTTTTGTTGCAATTGATTTAAATATTCTGTGGACCATCGTTTCCAAAACTCCAGTTTTAAGTTCTTCACCAACTCCCATCGACGAAGCAGTTCTGCAGTATTGGGCCGGGCATTAACATCAATCTGTGCCGTTAATGGTTCACCAATTAGGAAGTGGCCTGGTGTTAGGGCTGTTAAGTCATTTGGGTCAGAGGACATTGAGCAGATTGGTCTGGAGTTAAGAACCGCCTCGACACCAATTATGACTGTTTCTAGTCCTCAAAGGCTAGGGAAGCGGTTGGAAGGCTACGCAGAAGCAGATTTTTTGCGGATTTAACTGCAGCTTCCCACAAACCTCCAAAATAAGGTGCTCTTGGAGGAATGAATTTAAATTGGATTCCTTTTGTGCTGCACGCCTTGATGATGCTCTCTTGTGCGACTGGCGAGTAAATGAATGGCTTGAGCTCAGCTAATTTGTTCTTTGCGCCGAAAAAATTTGTTGTGTTGTCGCAGTAGAGTTTCTCGCAGTGCCCTCTTCGTCCCAGGAAACGGTGTAGTGATCCAATGAATGCATCCGTTTATAAATCAGGGACCAGCTCCAGGTGAACAACCTTTGTGGCAAAACAGCAGAAAACCACCAAGTTTACCTTCTGTGGCCTTTTGCCTCGTGTTTTGAAATGGACCCAAAATGGACCACAAAGATCCACCCCAGTATTTATCAACGGTCACGCTGGCTGAACTCTGGTGTCAGGGAGATTGCCCATTACTTGGTTAATCATCATTGGCCTTGCCTTACAGCAGGTCACGCAATGGTGTACGATTGCTCTGGCCATTGTTTCTCCCTTGATTGGCCAAAACCTTTGGCTGGTGTGAGCGAGCAATGCCTGTGGACCACAATGAAGGTTCCGGTCATGAATGCCTTGCATCAGCAGTTTGACTATTGGGTCATTATATGGGATTAAGATGGGGTGTTTAGCATCGTATGATAGTGATGAGGCTTCCAGGCGGCCACCAACCCTGATGATTCCGTCGTCATCTACAAATGGTGATAGACCAATCAACGTGCTTCCCTTTCTTACTGTCTTATGCCTTTTTAGGTGGGTCCGATCATCCTTGAAGTCACTTTGCTGGATTGTCCGTACAATTACAACCAATGCATTCTCCAATTCTGCTGGTGTCAAAGAAATGTGCGTCAGCGTAGCAGCTTTCGGTTCTGCTGAGTGTCGAGTGAATCAGAGCATATATGCAATTATCCGTTGCAAGGTCACAAATGAGTTTCTGTGGTTGATTTTGTACCTTACATCATTTGATCCATACGTGGTAGCAACTGTTGCCTCTGGTTGTTTTTTCTTTAGCTCTGAAGAGTGTCCGCAGGATATCTAGTCAATATTCCCCTTGAAGGGTGTTGGCCACAAACTCTCCCTCCCATGCAGAAACAAAGGCCCATAAAACCAAAGGTTTGACGACGCAAATGATTGAGCCGATAGACCCCGTGATAATATGTCAGCAGGATTGTCTGCAGATCGAACATAGTACCACTGGGAAATGAGTGAACCCTACTGGGAAATGAGTGAACCCTCCTGAACACACACACACACACACATCTTTTGAATGTCGGCAGTGAGAACATAAGTTGGTATCTGGAAGCGTAGCAAAATGGTGAATGACTCCAGCTGAACTGTTGGGCCCGTGTGCAAAATATCATTGAGTGATAGCCCAGAGCTAGTTTTTGATGAAGCATCAAATACCACTCGCAGTTTTGTGGATGTACTTTCCGGCTTTAGTACACAATGGTGTGGTATCACATAGTGTCTCTCTGGTATATCCTTTTATTTTTTTTGTGGTAGAGAGGTGAAGGCATTTATGCCCGCCGAGTCTGCCAGTGTGGGACTTCCATGGAGGATACCTTTGGACTACCCACTAAACACCTCCCCTGTCAATCTGAGAACCTAGCCTGGAACCGTTTGACACATTACTTCAGGCCAGGTCTCGTTTTGTTACGCCGTGGGGCGCCTTCAAGCTGGGGAGTCCCTTTCCTACCGGGAGGGGAGAGGGGAAGAGGAATTGCCAGAAGAGCGTTCTCCCAGCCCCAGTGCCTCCGGCTGCTGTGAGTCCCTTTTATATTTTAGGACTGCCCGAGTATAATGTGCCACCTGGTTCCATTTATCAACCGATTCGAGCATCACCGCAACTATATTATCCGGGGTGAGCTCTCCCGTCTCCCTGTAGAGTTCCCTTCGCAGCCTGGCCCGTTTGGTACACGCAAAAAATGTGTGACAGGCATTGTCCTCCTCTCCTGGGCAAAACCGACAATCGGGAGACCGTGACTTGCCGATCTTGTGCAGGTAAGACTGAAAACACCCGTGCCCGCTCAAAAGCTGGGTCAGATAGAAGTCAGTCTCACCATGCCTTCGATTTAGCCACGGTCTCACATCCGGGATGAGGCGCGCAGTCCACCTTCCCTTCGTGCAATTCCTCCAAGACTGCTGCCAATCGTTGAGCGAGCGTTGTCTCTCCTCACGGACAACCATCTCCCTCGCATCCTCGTTTCGGCGCAGGTAAATAGCGCGCCGCTCTCTAGCAAGGAGGGCGACAGGTATCACGCCTGCAATCACTCTCACCGCCGAGTCGGAGACTGATGGATACGAAGATGCAATTCTCTGTGCTCCTCTTCTCTGTACCTGTGCCAAACGTTTTCGGTATACCTCCTTGCTGAGAGCGTCGCCCCATACCTCTGCTCCGTACATTAGCACTGACCCTACAGCACTCATCAAGAGGCGTCTTCTTGATGGGTTGGGTCCCCCTACGTTGGCCATAAGTCGACTCAGGGCCGATATTCCCGAAGCAGCCTTCTCAGCCGTTGCCCTGATTTGCTCAGAGAAACTCGTCTTCGAGTCGATCAGTAGCCCCAGGTACTTCACCGCTGGCTTCGATTCGATTTGTATATCTCCAATACTGATCATCCTTACTCTAGGGATTCTCTTTTTTGTCAAGATGACCACTTCGGTTTTCTCCAGTGCTAAACTGAGCCCGCGAACAGTCATCCAGTCCCTCACTCGGCGCATTAGCATACCTAGCCTAAGTTGCGCTTGTTCAACGGTGCGTCCGGCGACCAGAGCCGCAACATCATCCGCATAGCCGACCAAGCGCGACTCATCTGGCATCTCAAGTCTCAGTAGCCCGTCGTAAGACACGTTCCACAGGTCCGGACCAAGGGTGGACCCCTGGGCAACACCCGATGTAATTTCCATCCTTCGTTGGCCCTGTGTCGTGTCATAGAGCAGGCTTCGGTCCTTCAGGTAGTTCCTCAAAAGCCGCATTAGATATTCTGGAACTTGAAAAGAGTTTTCCAGCGTGTCCAGAATATCCACCCATCTAGCGGAGTTGAAGGCATTCCTGACGTCGAGTGTCACCAACAGGACGATCCGTCGCTTGGTGCGACTATATGCCTCTGCCTTTTGGACCGCGTTCACCACCTCTGCAATCGCATCAATGGTAGAACGTCCTGCTCTAAAGCCGTACTGCCGAGGAGATAGGTCCCCAGCAGCACGAATCGAATATATCCTTGGTATATCCTTGGAATTGAGTCTAGTCATGAGATCCAGAGACTCGTATTCCTTCATGAATTCATTATATTGTTCTTTTAAGGCTGAGTCCTTAGCCAAACGCCTTTCGAGAGCACACAGCCGATTGAATGTTGTTCTTCGAGACTCTCCCAATGTTGATGGGTCATCTAGGAAGGGCAATCGGACCGAGAATCGACCATTTTCCAATCTGGTGGTGCTCTCCACGAAATGGATATCACACCTTTTGTCTATTACTGATAGAGCTGGCTGAGTGTCAGTAACCTCATCGATCCGCCGAAATCGCTCTATCAGCTCGTTAGTGACTTCTTCTTCTGCAGTGAAGATACCATACGTAGCATGACCCACATGATCCTGATTGACTCTTCCAGACATTATCCATCCAAATACTGTGTTTTGAAGAATGGGAGTAGCTTCTGATAGCTTCAACAGACCTGGAGTTAAGAGCTCATGATAGAATTCAGCTCCCAAAAGCATGTCCAAGTGCTCTGGTTGATTAAATGTGGGGTCTGCCAGTGATACTGTTGAAGGAATTTCCCAAGAACTGATATCCACGTGCTGAGCTGGCTGCTTCAAATCTGGTTGAAAACTGCGTGGGTCGAGATTGGACCTCTAGATTGATTCGTTGCCTGGAGCTTCTCGATGCTCCTCCAATTCCCTCGATCAGGAAGCTCGCCTTTTTAGGAGGCAAACCGAGCCGCCTTATAAGTCTCTCTGTCACTAAATTCACTTGGAAGCCGGAATCTAGCAATGTTCTGCATGCAATGGTCCTCCCGTTGCAAGCCTTGACTAGTACTTTTGCTGTACCAAGGAGTATGTAGGTATGGCGCTCATGGTCAGAATAGGCTGCAAGGGAAGATGGCTTGATGAGCTGTTTTTCTTGCTGAGTTGGCTTGGGAATCCTTTTTGGCTCCATTACCCTGAGCTGGGTCCAGGTGCAACAGCGTGTTGTGCTTCTGGTCGCCCTTACTGCAAGCTTGTAATGCGCAGGCACCTGCCTTGTGCCCAACTCGCAAACAATTTACACATAACCTGTGTTTTTGTACACACTGCAATCTGGTTGCGGCAGGCATCTGCATGAACTGTTTGTAAGCGTATAATGGGTGTACTGCTTGCTGGCAAACAATGTTCGATGTCCTTTCCTTGTTAGGTGTCGTTGAGGTTAGTGCTTTTGCAGTGCTTGATTTATCTTTCTGGCCAATTACCTCAATCAGAACTCTAAGAAGTCCAAAAAGGATCGTATGGATTGGTTTTCCTTAGGCTTCTTGATGGATTGCTCATACAAAGTATGGCTTTGCCGGTCCAGCTTTTTGACGAGGAAGTGAAGAAGCAGTGGATCCCAGGACGAGACATCTACTCCCACATTGCTCAACGCTAAAAGACCCTCGTGAATGGTGTCGTGAAGGTTCTTCATAGCTGTGGATGATAGGATGTCACTAACTATGGCTGGGGTGCTCATGACCTTAGAGATTATGGCTGACGTCAATACTCTGATTTTATTGTAGCGCTCCTGAATCAGATTCCAGGCTAAGGCATAGTTTTGCTCAGTTAGAGCCAGATGTCATATTCGTTTTTCAGCTTCACCAGATAGATTCGTCTTGAGATACCACATTTTTTGGATTGCGGGTATTGATTGGTTGTTGACCATCTGGGTGAACATGTCACAAAACTGGCCCCACTTCAGGTAGTCACCATCAAAGGTTGGAATGGTGACCTTGGGAAGTCTTACAGATGGACTTGCACAAGAAGCCTGATTTGATGTGCAGACTGCAGCGTAGCTGTCCTCAATTCGTTTTCTCGAACCAGACTCTCCATTTCGATGAATAAGTCTTGATGGTATTCATGTGGATTGTCATTGAGCTCCAGGATGGAATAGTGCAGATCTTCAATCTGATTCCATAATTTAGTGATGCTGCTGGTGGTAACGCGTACAGATTGGGGATTCTCCTCATCTGCTATACTGTTTAAATGGCGCTGTATAGTGGCGATCATGGCCCCTTGTCGTCGAATCATGGTTGCTACTTGTGCTGATTCCGGCCTCTAGAAAGGCTGGTTCTTAAGAGATGCAGTTGAGATTGGCTCATGTAATTCACTTGGCCCTGTGGCGGCCTGGACCTTGGCGGCCTTCTCAATCATCTGAGACAACTTCTCCTCAAATATATTTTGGCAGTTCTGCACCAGATCCGAGATTTCCTTATAATATTCCGATCAGAAGTACGGATGGTCAATAGGAACACTCTCAAGGGTGCGGATCTTGTTGTCAGTAGCGTCAAAACGATTCCAAGCACTGGATGATTCGTGAAGCCTTTTTTCCAAATAAGTCCTTGGTTTGCGAGTATCGCTATCCTTTTTATAATTTCGGATAACCGATTGAATCTCCTCGCCTGTCCTTGTTTGCTCTGCGGCGAGCTGCTCCTTTTGAAATTATAAACTTGGCGGTTGCCAGACCCTGGATGGAACTTGAATTGATTGAGATACGCGTCACTCACTTGTAAGCCACAAAACGCACTGTTTTAAATAATCACGCACTGTCTTAAGTAATTCCGCACTGTCTACAAGGCACACTGTTCAAATACTCCTCACTAACTAAAAGGCACACTGTTTAAATGAAACTGCACTGTTTGGTTGACGATCAACAACTGACTCCTTTAATTTTTGATTCAAATTTTGGTATGGTGACAAAATGCTGATTGCACAACTCTCACATTAAGATGCACGTTCATGCAAAGACAAAAATTGCTGACGCTTGTGGATCAAAGACGAATATCAAGCGATACTTGATATTCTTTATCATGGACAAAACTGCTGATGATGCGTCTCAATGTGAGAGTGGTGCATTACACTTGAAATAAAATACATTGTAATGGCATGCTTGATTTTACTGCATTGTATTTGGACTAATACAATCTAGAGAAATAAATTTTGGATTTAAGAATAATAAATTATGAAATATGATGAATGATGAATGATTTTACCGGTGATGTATTTGTACAGGAGCTGTGATGCTGATGAATTTTTCAATTTCTTAGTAGTATCTTATTAAAAGAAGTTTTTACCTTTTTATTAAACATTAAAATTAAGCTTAATAAATGTTTTGGTTTCCTTTTCAGTAACCAGATAAATTTTTCGGTTTACTAGCGTTATAAAAAATTTAGTTTTAATAATGAATTTTATTTGTCCATGATGTGCATCATTTGGGAAGCTTTATACTTATAGTTTCTTTTCAGTTTTAAATTGTATTTAAGGGATGGACAAATCTAAAAAGAGGAAATGTCACCTAAACGAGCAGCTGAAAAAAGAATTTCCATTCCTTATATCGAGATAAGATTCCATTGTTTTATGCAATATTTGCAGAGCAGAATTTCGCATTGGAGTTGGGGGCAGATCAGCCATGACAAAGCACTTGACCACCAACAAACATAAGCAATCTGTAGATGTATTAGCTTCCAGTAGTAAACTAACAAGTTTTATGAAAACTTCGAATTATTCAGGATATGATATACAGTTAGCTGCAATGGAGGGAACATTTGTATTTCACACTATATTTCATAATTAAAGTTTTCGTAGTATGGATTGTACAACTAAATTATTGAAAAAGTTTCACAATGCTTAATTTTCGTGTGCCAGGACAAATTGCGAAGCTATTTTAAAATCAGTATTTAAAAGTTACTGCGATTAAACGCTTAAAGAAGACTTGGAGACGGCTGCATTCGACACAATTTTATCTGATGCCTCAAACCACAATGAAATTAAATTGTATCCAATACTCGTGCAACATTTTAATGTAACAAAGGGCATTCAAGTAAAACTATTCAATTTAGAATCTATTGAGGGGGAGACCTCTGAAATTTTGTCAAACCATTTATACAGTTATAAATGAAAATAATTTGAAATCCAAAGTTATCGCACTATCAGCTGATAATACGAATACCAATTTTGGTGGACGAAAACGCCAAGGCGTGAATAACATATACATATGTAAAAATGTAAGATATGCTCCAAAAGAAAATATTAGGAAACGGTTGTAATGCACATATCTTATCAAATGCAATCAACACAGCATCAAGTGCGATGCCAATTGATGTAGAAGTAATAATAAGTACAATTTATTTGTATTTTAGTCGTTTCACTGTTCGTGTAGCAAGTTTGAAACAATTTTGTGAAGAAGCTAAAATCGAATATAAAAAACGTTTAGGATATTCAAAAGTAAGATGGCTTGCCCTTACACTTGCTTTAGAGCGTGTTCTAAAATTGTTTGAACCTCTCCGTTCATATTTTTTAAGTTTAGAAAATGTCCTAAAATTCTGGAACTATTTTTCAACAATGAAATATCTGAGATAATCATGTATTTTGTACATAGTCAAGCAAATATTTTTCGCAAAGCAATTTAAAAGATTGAAAGTGAACACATTTCAAGTACAGAAGTTAGTCTTATTTTGAGTGACTTTGTCCTTCAATATAAATTAAGATTAGAAGAAAAATTTCTTCCTTTATTTATAAAAAAAAAATTATCGGAGTTGGAGGTATCAAATCCAGGCATAACGGAAAAGTTTTTCAAAGATGTGCAGAAATTTTACCAAACATGTATTGAATATATCGAAGAATGGCCTGAAACAAACTTTTCAGTAAATAACAGGTTTCAATGGTGTTTTTTCCCTTCATCGCAAGCAAATTGGACAGATATTGAATCTTGTGTTAAGCTTTTATCTGAAGAAATGCCAGATATTAAAATTGATGACAATTGCCTGTTTGAAGAAATTAGAAGACTAAACCTATTTTTGAATCCTGAAAAATTAATACAATGGGAAAAGCAACACGTGTATATTGATGAAAGATGGGTAGAAATATTCAGCCATTTTAAAAACGAACATATTCAATGTGAAAATTTATTTATTCTTGTTCAATTTACGCTGTGTTGTCCTGGAACTAATGCAGCAGTTGGACGAGTTTTTTTTTCTTGCGAATGGTTTTTGGACAAGTGAGAAATCTAGATTGAATGTTGATACTCTAGCTGCAGCACTTACCGTTAAATTCAACTTGAAAGATATTTCAATTGATAAGTACTCATTTAAATAATTAATGAATACATGTATAAGATTTTATCAACAATAATTCAACTTATATTATTTTATGTAGCTTTTGTTTACATTTAACATGTAGTGTATTATTTTCTCAATGAATAAATTGAGTTTTGGTCACCTTAGTACTACAAAGTGAGAGTTAAAAAGTTATAGGAGAAAGAAAAATTTTATTATAAAAAAAAGCATAAAAACAGGTACTTACCTGCATGTCTGCGAGCGCTTGAGGGTGTATGTTAATATTCGATGGGATTTGCTTACTAAAATATTTTTTATTATTTGCAACTGAACACTCTTTAATTACAATTAATCGAAATGACCTTGAACTTGACAGCAAATATTTTTTTTTGGTTGGGAAGCAATATTTTTTCTCTATTATCAATGAAATTATCGTATTGCATTCAATATTTCACATATCATTCATATGTTCACATAGTAAAAATCAAACATTCTCTAATAGTACAAAACATTACGTTAGGCCATTAGACAACAAATAAATTTGTGATTTTTCCGCCCAACGATAAGCCTTTAACAGGGCACAAACTCTCCACAATCAAAATTTCGTATGATGGTATGATCCTAAGTAGTATATGCTAATTAAATACGCCAATATGCGATAATCGTAATAAATACAGAAGGAATATAACTTTGCTATACATCCCGACTGAATTTCAGAAGACTCCACTTTATCGATTACTGTTTAAAATATTGTGAACAGTGGATTATTTTTTTTTTTAAGGAATGTTTCTTCGTGCACTTTTCTTCCCGTTTGCGAATGATAACGTTTTGATTAACTTTTTGTTATAACAACTTTAAAATATCATTGAGTCACTGATACCCATACAAGTATGTACAGTATAATGTATTATTGATAATGAAACAGGTCACATTTTGCCAACATCCACCCAAATCAGATGTAATGTTTATTCCGGTAATAATTTTAAACTCTTGAAATGAGCAATTCACTAGAGCAAAAATCAACTTTAATGTACGAAGACGGGAAACTTTTGAGTCTTGCACATTAAATCCAATACAAGCCATTTTTATCAGTTCTCGCGACACGGATGAATAATTTCCGCTTGTCCTCATCAGCCGAATTAAACAAATTTGCGGATATTTAACATATAGGAGGATGTCATGGTGCGTGCAGTCGGTTCGGCATTTAAAACAGTATAGCTTAGACCGTACAAATAAAAACCAAAAACTCGAGACACATAAAATGACAAACAGTCACGCTAACATATTTAGTGTACTTTTGAAACACATAAAATGAAAAATAACCCCGCTAAGATGTTTAATTTACTTTCAAGCACCAATCACTTGAATCAAATGTCTCAAATCCGCATTGAAACTTTCAACTTGCCCCCCAGTTCCAAAAAAACGCTCTCAACTCCCAACCGGTCTCCCCGGCCGATTTCTCGAGCAACTCGCACATATGCAATTCCACTCAAAAACCGGTCGTGTGAGTCTTGCTGGGTGTCGGTACGAGAAAACTGCATATAACCTACAAAAATAATGAGACCAGCTTCAACCAGAAGTAATGCGAAGTACAGAGAGTGTGAAAACTTATGCGCCACTGAATGTATTTCAAAATCGATGTTTCCTTTAATTCTTATTGATATATTTTTGGATTAATTTCTATAAAAATTTGACAAATTTACGTAATTTAATGTATAATACTCCAAACTTTTTCTCAATTTCGTTGACTTACATATATAGAGTTACTGTTTAAAAATTACCCTCATAATCCTTGCAGTATTTTGCCATTTGTAATTAGTGGTGGGGGAGTAAATGGGTATTTGTAAATTTGAAAAAAAGAACTTGACACCGTCAATAATCATATTTGAAAATTATTTGAACTGTTAAAGCATCCTTTGTATTGGCTATTGAATGATCTAATAGATAAATGCATCGAATTACTAGAACGAGTGCAATTTTTGGAAATTTCTGGAGCAATGTGCGTGTATGGACTACAGGTCGGCTAGTTTTTCACAATCTGCGCAAGGCGTTGAACGTGAAAAAGGAGTGAGTGAGTGAGATATAGCATCGGACTGAGAGAGGAGAGAAAAACTGCATAACGGACGAACAGACAAATAAATGACTAGTTGACGGAAAGGCTGATGTGCAACAAGATTAGTGAGGTAATCGAAGGCTCAAACTAGCTGTTACGGACGCAAGGCTTTTGCGTGGTATATACCGAATTCTTTGCCAGATAAATCTGTCAAAAAGTAGCTTCCCAGCCCCACAACTTTCAACACCATGCTTTTCAAAAGGCATTGGTATTGCTTTGCATTACAGTGTCCGACCGCTTGCTCTGATGGAAGTTTTGTCGATATAAATATGTACTTCATCTCCTACGCTGTATGTAGGGGTTGAAACCGCAGGCTATATCGGGGTTTGTTCACACGTCTAGTCATTTTGATCTGTTGCCAAAGTTGATGACGTAGACTGGTTAGCCTTTCGTGAGTTTCTATCATCACGGCAGAGCCCTCAAAAAATTTAGTCGCCGAAGCACTTCGTATGATTTGCCATAAAAAACCATGTGTCGATCGAATGCAGTGAAGTAAAGCAAGATGCCAGTCATAGAACGAGCGCAGTGCACAAATAATTTCAAACAATATCCGACCCCAATCTGTCTGCGTCGGGTGTATGTATGTATATACGCACAAATAGGAGATAGCAGAGTATGGTTTAGCCGTTCAGATGTATTGAATTGGGGATGAATAAACAGGGATAAGTTGGCTTCAGAAGGCCAATGGGCTTTTTCAGACGCAGCGTTCAAAGTGAGCGTTAAACAGGTTATATGAGCAAGAAGAGTGAGAGGCATTGAAGGGACCTGATGGTAAAAACAAGCCAACATTTTTTAGGGTGAACGAGCGTAACGCACATACACAAATGCATTTTGTTGATCATTTGGTGGGGGAAATTTTATTCAAACGCCGGTAATCATTCCGAATTGAACATTCGGGGAAGAACGTAGTCGTCATGAAACGATTGCCTTTCTTTAAATTGCATGCAAAAATGGATGCCTGGACGCGAGAAGCTACTCGTTATTTAATAAATTTATAAAAGCGAGGCCATGTTCAATTTCAGGAAACAACACGACGAATATCGCGATTTCTATAAAGTTAAATTGCCTATTGTAAATCTATAGAAAATTCACAGTACGCATAATCTTCATAGAATCACATTACAATAAGCAAGTTTACAACACAATAAGAAAAATATGCGACTAAAGAAGATATTCATATTTGGAATATATTTTTCAGAAAGCGGAAAAACACGGAGGATTCAAACAAATCCAATAGAAGTTTGAATCGACGAACTTTAACAATCAAAATACATTTTTCATTCCAGTTTTTATTACCTCGTGCACAATTCAAGGCTAAAACATAAATTCTCAATCGCTTATCTCTCTGTCTTCGCTCTCATGTCCGCGCGATGTTTAACGATCAAATGACTCTTTTGACACATACACTCGCAAGACGTGTATCGTATACAAAAATAGGTTGGCTGAACTATGCAACGTGTAAACATAAGGGCGTAAGCGCGAAACCTGTTTGGATATGTGTTTTTACCATTCCCGTGTGAAAGAGCCCAATAAATGGCCAGGAATGGGATCAGACTCCGTTGTCCATGTAGAGACTCTCGGGAACCTTGAATACGTAGAAGATCCGGTTTTCCAAAAATCGAACATTGGGTACGATCTTGAATGTTCTAATAGGCTCCATCCAAGGGAATTTAGACAACTGGTTCAGAATGACGATAGCACCAACACTGCCTGAAAACGAGCGAGCGTAAGGTCTCAGTACGTCTAGATACAGTCTTTTAATTGGCCCATAAGAGGTCACAATGTTTGGCTGGGTGCCTCAGGGCTCTTGCACGTTTTGCGGACTGTGACGTATTCCTTGACTTGCTGGAATATCTTTGGCCAGAAAAAATATTTTCTTAATCGCTGTAAAGTTGACCCATATCTTCGATGCGCGCTAAGGGGATGATCATGAGTATGGAAGATCAGATTATGTGTCATTTCCTTCGGATACCATAACTTCCATGCTTCTTCCTCCTGAAGAGTGTCACCAATTGCGCATTTGGTACGTTTGTATACGTATCCATCTCTTGCCTTCAGGTCGTTTAGTTATGACTAGTGAGTGACGACGGTTCATCGCAGGTCTGTATAGTTTGCTGAGTTGACTTATAGGCTGTCGAGATCTACTTCCAGTGGGGCATCATCGTTCTGAACCAATTCTGTGTATTCAAGAGAAAATGTCCTCGAGAGTGAGTGTGCTACTACATTTAGAGTTCCCTTACGGAGTTTAATGGTGGAGTTAAAACCCTGCAATTTAAGAATCATCCAGCATGAAAACCGTGCAAGTCTACTTGGTTCATTAACCATCGTAGTGTAAATGGTCTTTAATGATTTTGAATGTGTGTCGGTCGGGGCTCGGGACAAGAGTTGGCTGTCTCAGACTAGAGTTTAGAAATAACTCGTTATTTTGCTGACGTGGGTGTGGTGGTGAAACACTTACTTTTGGCTGCTATTTTGGCGCCATTGGATTCATGACTCCAGTTCAAAAGGTCCTGTGGGAGGTTGTGGAATAGATAACTGCTCTCGCTGTTTCCTCATTTGATCTTTATTCACAGTTATCGTTTGCATGACGACCAGCAGTTGGACCATTTTAGACGATGGTTATTAGGTTTGATGTGTATATATAACTGGCGAAAATACTCCTGCTCTATCAGCTTTGCTGGGCTCGATCAATGTATCTTCTTGGCTAGTACGATCTTCAGGTATGGCTCCACTTGCGGTGAGGATCTTCTTTTGCATTGATTATATATGTATGGTCTCGCAAGGTTGAAGCGGTTTGGCGTAACTGCCCCATACATAATTGGTATAGCCGCTGCTCGCAAGGTAGTGTTTGGCTGGGTAATTCGTCCATGTCCTCAAGACAAATGGAACAAACTGAGGTAGGTCTCGTATCTGACCAAAGCCTCCTCTTATCAGGGGTACGTCTGGGGGGCATGTCTTAATAAAAACTATAAGGACAAGAAATATCGTCTGTCTTAAAGGGAAAGGGGAAATTTTCTTATGAATGTGCTATATGGCTTTAATTCAATATGTTATATAGCATGTCTTACAATTATTTAAATTGGCCCAAAGTATTTGACCTAAAAAAACAGTTATAAATATATGTCTACGAATATATCTGAATTTATACGATGATAAAAAGAACCCAATGTTGCTACACTGGGTTGAATTTAGGGACCTTTTCAAATATTTGCCAAAAAAAACCCATGTCCAAAAGTGCGATGTGAAATGCCTCAGTTAGCTAAGATTTTTAGCTTTGCTGGGATGATCCACTCCATGGTACTGCTGGCTAGCTGCCAGCATGCATACGCGTTGTCAGGCAGAGTAATTTCAGTCAAGCCCAAAATCTTAGCTCGATGAGACTGTTAACATCGCTTCTGTCCTTCAGAGACCAACAACACACTTCTCAACCCACTACAATTAACAATAGGGAGAAGAAGTATTTTAACCATTATATTTTCAAATTGATTAAAGAAAAATCGACAGATCTTCAACAAACCCTAACATATGTTATTTGTTTGTTTTATTATTATATATTTGTATTAAGTGTCCTATAAAATGTTCTACAAAATTATAGATGGAAAATTAAAGCCGTACTATGAATGTGTTATTGAAGAGTAACAAAGAGGCTTTGGAAGTGGATGATAGACTCGCGGAGAATACTGGTTGACAAGAATACTCATGGAGTCTAGCATTCCTTGATAAGCGCCACCCCCACGAACACGAGGAAATTCCAGTAGGGGGAACGCCGGTCGGCAGGAGTACCCTTGGCAGCTAGCATTCTCTGGAGAGCGATGCCCCATGGATCCGAGGATACGGAGGACCCTGAACAAATCTGATTACGCTTTGGACAATGAACTGGAGTTGATTCTTTGAGCTCGCGGATATGCGACGAAGCAACCAGCGGCTGCCGCCATGATGTTGACAGTACATCGGGAGCGGTACGAATGATGACAAAAACCGATGATGAATATAATAACAGTGAAGACCGACAAAAATGGAGATTAACAGACACACTTGCCCAGAATGAGATTCGGAAGGACCAAAAAGATTATGCGAACGCCAGAACGTCCTAAGAGGGAAAAGTGGCAAACTCTGCAGGACACGCCAGATGCTCGAGTGGTGGAGAAAAATTTAAATAACATCGAGAACTTAATGGTTACTGCTACGATCGCTATTCAAATGACCGAAACAAGGGTCTTAAATCCCGAAATAACGAACCATCCAAAAACCTACAAGGTGATCACGGCAAAAAATAAGAAGTGACCAGACAACTAAGGCACCATTGTGAGATTTCACCACCACCGTCGAATATGCGGTAGAAGTACTGCATTCGAAACCGGAAGCCGATAACCTCTCCCAAGAAAGGTGGTCACAAAGCAAAATTACCGCCCAGCAGCATGAAGAAAAGCGGGAGATCTTCTAAAAAGAATAAAATCTGCATGCAAATCGCCAAAAATCAGCAGAGGAGCAACGAATGAGCTCCTTGAGTACATAGGGGATTACCGAAGGAGCTGATTAAAGGCCGAAGAGGATTTGAAGGCCAAAAAAGAGCAGAAGGCTAAAGAAGCACTGAGAGCTAAGCCTAAAGGACATGCGCAGATAGCTCCACCATCAAATATCAATACAAGAATAGCGTCAAGCCTAAACAAAGGAGATCAGGATAAAAAAAAGAAAGGGGCATGGAACGCCAGATCAGGAGTTACAGACAGTGCTGGCAAAAGGAGCGAAGAAGGCCACAAAGAAGCTCCTTCAGAAAGTGCCAGAAAATAAAATTTGCACGGATGACCAACAAGAAAAAAGACCTAATGTGAAACATCAGAGAAAAAATCCCCAACGAAGACCGCGGCAGCAGGCACTACTCGCAAAACCTCGAGATGGTCCATCCGACGCAGAAGCACTGTGAGATATGAGGTTCGAAGACACCAACACTATCATTAAAACAGTACTGACAACGTGGTTGGGCCACATACTGGTCGACTTCAGAGCAGAGGTTGACAATAAAGAAGCATCCTGCGACGCAGTGCAAAAAGTCCTCCGCAAAAGCGCAACTATAACCTCGAAATAAGTGCATTATGGACCTGGCTGAGCTAGACGGGGCGATCAAAAGGGACTTCTCTAGCATGGCCAGGCTAAAAGCGAGGCTGACACCAGAAAACCATAAGGGATAATGCATAGCCACCATTAACTTGAACGAAAAGAATGCCGAACATTTTTGAAAATGGGCAAAGTAGGAATAGGGTGGGGTGTCTGCAGGCTACTGTGAAGAACAGCAACTATGCAATGTTTCAAATGCTTGCCTATGAGCATAAGTAAGGATAGGATCCGATGGGTACTCCCTGCGTTAAAAATGTGGTGAAATAGGACATAAAAGAAAAGAGTGTATAAAGGATGCAAATCCAAGACTGGTTCTTTGGCACATCTTGGGATCAGGTAAATGTCGGGATCCCAACAAGCCCTTGTCAAGTCAAAATTGAAACTCCAATAATCTGTAACGGAAGTAGGTTGGTTGAATGTCCGTAAAAGACTGCAGCGATGGCTTGTTGCCTCAGCGGAAGAGGATGTTGGGATCCACCGAGATTGGACTAGTCTGGGGACGCGTGAATGGGCTGGCAGGCTAGCATTGCGGTATCGTGGGGCGGGTTCTTTCCCCCAGCACAAGGACCCACTACAAAAGAGTCTCGCATTCACGAATTTCTGGGGTCAAATGAAAGTCGACCGAAATCGAAAAAGGAGGTAACCAACTGAGGGTCAGAAGTTGCTTACGCAAAAGACAAACTGGACCTGTGGAAGACAGACGGACTCAAGAGGACTTCGCCGTTACCGACGATTCTTATGTCCCACAAATTAGAGTGGGGCATCCAGATGGAAGTGGTGCCCTCTCGCACAATCCCAACTGGATCGAGATCCAAATGTAGACGTGGCCATGCAGTTCCCATTTGAGTGAAAAACTCATACATTGTATGACTTTTTCCCATCAAATGAGAAATAGAAACGTAACCAATCTATGGTAAAGCGTTATGTCATGAAATCACTATATCATAAATGGGCACGCAAGCAGAAGGCCACTCTATCCGGCAAGATCCCCTGTTCACAACAAAAAAACAAGTTGGGTAGACAGACCTATGCTCATCAGAAGGCTTTTGTACTCAATTTACAAAATGCAGTTCCCAGCAACGAATAAAATCAAGAAATACGTTATGTTCGAGGATCATACTATTATTAACAAAGTTGAAAGAATTTTGACTTCTGAGGTATTTGTTAAAGTTATACCCATAAATATCTCGCTTGATAATTTTTTCAGATTTTTTAGATCACGGGTGTCCATTCGCGAGAGAGGAAACACATTTTTCATGTATTGCCACCCCCCCACCCCCTGTGCTCCCACTGGAGTAAAAACAGTCAGTTTAAGAACTGTTTTGAAAAGCTCTCATAGAGAAGTTCCATTTGATACTCATATCGGCTACATTTCATGAAATTTTTTTCAGGGGCCACTCCTCTGTACTGTAATAAACGATTCATGGCCTATTTTTCCGAATCTTAGAATGGTTACAAAGCCCTTTTGCTAGGAGCTCTCTCCTGCCTCTTCAACTTGTTTCAATTGTATGCACTCATCTTCATGATACCTATCATATCTGAAATTTTCATGCAAATCCTAGCAAATCTGTATTGTCTGAGTCGGTAAAAAGCGCATATGGCTCCATAACCATATGTTTCCATTGTAATACGGGGCTCATTGTTCCATAGTAATACAGGAAAATTCAAATCGCTATAACTTCGTTAAATATTATTCGATCTTTATGAAACTTTCAGAAAAGATCAGTCTTATAAATAGTCATCTGTTTGCTAAAGCTACCGTTTAGGTTTTATTCAAGAAAAGATAAAATCGATAAATCATACTGTTACTAACAAAGTTGAGTGAATTTCGACTTCTCATGTATTTTTTGTTGTTTTACTCTTTTAGGCCTACATTCGTGATTTTTTTCAGATTTTTCGGATGGAAAGTGTCCAATCGCGAGGGGGGGGGGGGGGGGTACGCGAAAGTTCGTACATTTCCCCTTCCCCTGCCCCCCTCGGTACTTATAAGGCAATTTCAAGACTTGTTTTGAAAAGATCTCATTGAGACCTTTCCAATGACACCCTACTCGACTATCAATGGTGAAAATTTTTTTTTTTAGGGGTCACATCTCTATATGGGGAGACCCCCCTTAAACCCCTTTGAAAAATTTTTCCACCATTGAACTTTCAAGAAGTCACCACTTCGGCCCTTTCCACAAAGTTTCATGACTGTAGCCTCTATAGTTTCGGAGAAAAAGTGCTGTGACATACAGACGGACGGACGGACGGACGGACGGACAGACGAACACAGGTCGTGATTGCAATAGGGTTTTGTATTTTAGTGCAAAACCCTAAAAAAACGGAGGAGCGCACCCGATGGCTAGCCCATAATAGAGGAGCCTGCCATCGTTGCGGGTCCTATACCCGGTCAAGTAGAGAAATGGAAAGACCGTCCGGTAAGGTTTAACAATTCATTTTCGTTTTAAATACTTATTTTTATACGAATATTTTCGTTAAATAAATGTCAAATAATTTACATTACTTTAAATAAAAATAGACAACAATTTTTTCTCTTTTTTTGTAACTTTTCAAGGTGCTACTAATAGAATTTAAGCACGCATTTAACAGAATCAAATATGAATCAATTGTTAGTGGTAAGTACACTTCGTACCTCTTATGATTACAAAACTATTTTGAATAAACTTTCCTATTTTCTTTTGCAAATATGGTCAATTGTGTTTGCTTTGAGTTTATGAGCCATTGAGGAACGGTATAATACTAAAATATTTTTTTTCTTTATAAAGTGCTACGCAAGCTTTTTGCCCAAAAAGAAAACGTTCGTGTTATTTTTACATTTGATGTCAATGGATATATTTAAATTTCGTACCAATTCCATTCATAGTGCTTTGTAACTTAATGTTTTGGATGCACGAGAATAATTTATATTTTGCACCTTTCCACTTATAACTTAGTAATTTTAACTTATATTAAGTATTCACGGTTCCAGGTTTCTCTTTACGTTTAAATAATATATATCACAACTTTAATTCAAAGGCAAATCATCAAAAAAGGGTGATTTCATTTGATATACCACTTCATTTGTCTTTTTTTCTTTTTTTCTCGATAGGGTTCACAAAACAAGGTTAAATAAACGTTGTCAAGGTCATTGCTAAGGAAGTATTAATATTGCAAACTTATATATTCAGCTTGCACTGCCTACTCCGCATCACCCCAAATATGATTTCATAGATTCTCACAGCTACACACAATTCAGTTCACAGTTACCCCTTTTCGTTATTATGTTTTGTTTAACTCCTCGAATGGTTTATAAAAGCTATAAATTTCAAGTTCATCAAGGAAAGAGGAACATCCAAATTGACGCACACACTTTGACTCCTCCCTTTTCGATTAGTTTATTTCACATAACTTCTCACTTCGCATGATTGTTTGTGCTTTGGTAAGGAGATCAAAATCTTAGACTTGTCCATAAAGTTTAGAAATTTGCGCCATATTGTTTGAAATTTTCCTTGTTTAAATACCTTGCAGGCTGCACCTTGCAGTTGGCTGTAACTAACACGGACACACGCGGTCGACTCCAGCAGTTTGATGTACGATGACACAGGCTTGCAACAATCTCCCGAATTCAATCGCAGATTAGGTTTCGAACCGAGCTCTTCTTTGACAGCTGATGAAACAGATGAAAATTGAAGTGCAGATCGCATGGCGTTTTCCGACGAAGAAAGAATGTGGAGAGTGATGAAAAATGGACATATTTTTGAAAAATGCTGAATTTTATCCTTCATGATCTCGAACACTTACTTAGCTCAAACGTCGAGAGAACATTGGAACTCGAATCTTTTAGAACCAGTTGAGCATGCTGAAAATGCGTGGAGATCACGTAGATAAGAAGTGTCTTACTCAGTGGTCAACATCGCATTTAAATTATGTTAGCTTTTCAAGACGCTTCCGACGTAAATGCGGTGTAATTTCCTTCATGCATTCATTTAACGCGATAATGCATCCGGTTTGAAGAGGGTGCAAATTTTGTAGCCACAGAAGTTGGAAATGAAGCGTAGAAAATATCTTGCACTGTAGCCGATCAAAAGTCTGAATTTTCGAATCGAATGGAAATCGAGGATTGAATTATAAATCCACTTTAACGATTCAAATATACTCAGAGAATACATACGCTGACATAAACAAATATGGTGGCGTAGCGCGGCTTCAATGGAAAACCATTCATTCGGTAGGAAAAGTCAAACGATATTCAAACGGCACACCTCACGGACAGCAAGACATCGCCCATCCTAATCTCCAAAAATTATTTGACACTCCTCCACCCCGTTTCAATTCCATTCCATTCCCAATTTAGTACACCGGTAAGGTGTACCAGATCAACGTTCCTAGACTGCAAATTTTATGTGACAGATTTGAATTTTTTTAAATGAAACTAAATTTGACCGAAGTAAAGAAAAATGAAGGGGATTTGAAATAGTAATAAAAGTTAAATCTCATAACGAAAGTAATTAAAGGGAAACATTTAAGCTCAATATAATGGAAAATTGATATAAAATTACATTTAATAATAATAAGAAAGAAAAGTTATTTAACAGATTACGATTACGAAAGAAATAATAATAATTTTTTTCTAAATCTGCCACATCAAAGTTTGAGTAGGGGATAGGAGGGTTTTCGAGCAGCTTGCTTGTGTGACTGCTCGATTAATGCAGGGCAGCTAATTTTCTCGCGATCCCAAGGCCACGAGGGTTGCAAAAAGAACTTAAGGATCTTCAGTTAGAGATTCGATCGTCTTCGGGATCGGAACGCGGAGTGGGATGATTGAAGGAAATGATTGATGGACGGACAAAAAAGACGTATATATGTAATTATCGACGCAGGTCTTTTGCGTGATATACTCCGACTTCTTTCCCCGATAGGTTGGTTAGCAGGTGATTGAGTCCTACGACCTTCTGTACACGGCTCTTCAGGAAATGCCTGTCTAGCTTGGCATTGTACTGCCCAGTGGAGTCGCTTTTGCGAAAATTACGACGAAAAACCTTCTTTAAAATTGGGAGGCTGTGACCTGAGGGTGTACTGCGCCTCATTTGCACATCCGGCGGCTTTTATCTGCCATCCGGTTTGTTGGCGATGGGCGTCAGTTGGTGTTCAACACCGTACTGTTCGAGTGGACCCTTAAACTGCCGACATCGAAACTGTACTCCATTGTCCGAGTACACACATTCTGGTACTTCAAACACGTAGTATACTCGGCTCTCTAAGAATTTCACGATGGATGGGTCGTGAATTTGCGAATAGTTTCCACCAGTGGGAATTTAGAGAGCTGGTCTAATACAACGAAAGCTTCAATGTCTCCCAGAGTTTCCAGTACTCTTGTTCCTGCCATGGATCACCAGTGGCGTATTCATTTCGTCTATACACGTAGCCGTCTATCACCTTCAAATCAGGCAACTGTGGTTGTTGGATTACGATGGTTTGCCTCAATTCTTTGTAGCTGTCTGACTCAAAATGTGGGCTGTCTAAATCTATCTCAATGCGTCCTCGTTATTCACTGTCAATTCTGCTCCCTTGGGTGAAAACATTCACGAGATAGTATCGGGCACGTTGTTCTTGTTCCCTTTTCGGGGTTTGATGGAAAACTTGAACCCTTGCAGTTTAAGAGCCCATCGGGCCAGACGTCCGTGTAGGTACGCTTGGTTCATTAGCCAATGTAGCGAAGCGTGGTTTATGATGATTTCAAACTGGTGGCCTTCAATATACACTTGGAATTTTTTTACAGCCATCGCCGCAGCCAAAAATTCTTGCTCGGATACGGTGTAGTTTCTTTGAGCCGAGTTCAGCTTATTGGACATGAAGGCAATAGGAGCTTCCTCTCCCCCTTCGGCCAATTGCACCAGCACGACTCCCACTCCATGTTGACTTGCGCCACAATGCATGGAGAAGGGCTTCGTATCGGGGCTGTGCAAGACAGGAGCTGATGTTAAGGCTTGTTTTAGCTCTTCAAATGCCTTTCGACTGAGCTCGATCCAAATGGACTTCCTTTTCCGGAGCATGTCCGACAGAGGCACTGAAACTGTGGAGTAATTCCGAATGAACCTTCGATACCAACAACACACACCCAGCAAACGTCGTAGCTGCTTAACAGTTTTCAGTATGGGGAACTCATCAATCGCCCGAGTTTTGTCCGGACCCGTTTTGATAATGCCATGTCCGATGACATGTCCTAGGTATCGGAAATCGTTCATGGCAAACTTACTTTTCCAGACGTTGATGGTGAGTCCTGCCTTACTTATATCCGGGGCAACTTCTTGCAGAAGTGGGAGGTATGGCTCAACCGTTTCCGTGATAAGTAGAATATCATCCAGGTACACGAACACTTGATGTTTCAGATGACGTGGAATTACTTTGCCCATCAATCGGGTCATCGATTGCGGGGCGTTACACAGGCCAAAAGGTATTGTGACGAACTGGTATAATGGCCGTCTGGGTACTGTGAAAGCAGTCATATCCCTCAACCCCTCATCGAGTTGAATTTGCCAGAATGCATCCCTTAGGTCGTGACTGGTAATATAATTTGCTTTCGTTAGTCTTTCCAATGTTCCATCGATGACTGGAAGAGGGAGAGCGTCTTTGACGGTCCCTGCATTGACTTTCCAGGCATCTAGACAAAGACAGACTTTACCTGGCTTCACGACTAAGGTTACCGGTGAGGGCCAGGCACTTTGGGACTTCTCTATAACTCCCAACTCGAGCATCCTATCCAACTCTGCATACACTAAATTTTCCATGGCCGGTGAGATGGCATATTGTCTCTGCTTGATTGGCTTACTACTGCCAACATCGATGACGTGTGAGATCAGTGTGGCGCAGCCAAGGCCTTGCGTAGTGTAAGATGGAAATGCGGGGATAGAGTTTGCAGACGTTGTCGTTAGTTAGGCGTTAATTCATGCCTGTTAGGTATAGAAGCGAGTTCGTTGATATATCTAGCATTTAAGGGTGAGTCTGTGAGTGGGTCTGGGGCCAAACCAAATTGAAGGACGAAATTGACGACAAGGTATACGTTCTGAGTCAGTAAACGTAGAAAGTAATATCCTTCGTTTGACCTCTGAATGTCACTGGTGTTGTCAGCCTACCCTTGATAAGATGTTCAGTGTCATTGGCTGTACTGATTTTGAGCACCAGGGTTTTACTTCCGTAGGGTTTTGATGGATACCTTTGAGCCGAGGCTCGGGGTAAGGCAGCTAATACTTGCGCCTGTGTCATTGAGTGCAACAGCAACTTTGCTCAACACTTTGATTGGTGCGTAAAGTCACGTGTCATTTTCAGAAACCTCCGAGATGTTACATAATTTTAAAGTTTGGTGACAGGTGTCCACTCTTCTGCGAAAGCTTGTCCAACGAAGAGTTGACCACTTAGTTTTGTGCCGGCGTGGGGTGACCTCTTCAGCGGCAAAAATCCTCTCTCGTGCAGCAATATACTCCTGCAACCTAATATAGTATGGCTTCAATACACGGGTCTGTGGCTACCAGGGTTCCTCAGGCAGTACCTGAGGTGGCCGCTTCAGCACTGTCTTTGGAGAGGCCTCTGGAGAAGATGTGGCATCTGTTGAATCGTGGACCAGCAAAGGTATTATGGTGTTTGTACCTGATAGATTCCTTGCCAAGGAACTTGTCGTGGTGGAACTGTTAGCAGACGGGATGGGGTACCGTTCCGTTACTGCGTCGGTCGGGAGTGCTGCGGCCCGTCATGGGCGCTCGCTTGTAAGTTTTTTGGCTTCTTGCAATTAGTGCAGTTTGGTGCATAAGTATCTGGCTTCTCACAACGAAAACAAAAAATGCTAGCCTCTGCCTGGCATGCAGTGAAACGGTGTCCCGTCTGCCGGCAGTTCCAACACGTGGAAGCTTGTGTCCTAGGAGCCAGTTCATATAATTTGGACTGACGTTCTTGGTCTAAATCGTTGGGTATTGGAGGGAGAGCCTCCGGCGTGCTGCCTGTGGTGGGTGGAATGAGGCAAGCTGGTGCGGGTAAAGCAGGCGTGCGGTGCTCGAGCTCAGCTATTGCGCGTCGTTTGGGCAGCTCTCGTTGGCTAAAGAATTTAGCTGGGTAAGGGGACCGCTATGAATGTTGCAGCGCTTCCAGCTCCTTCGCTGACGCGCGAAGCGCATGCACGTTGTGGTACGGGACGAACACCAGTCCCGCTCGCAGCTCTGGCCTGATCCCCCCCCCCCCCCCAGAAGAGGCTGAGAAACTCAGACTCTGGCATGGGGATCATCAGACGTTTCAACATGCAACACAGGATTTCATAGTACCCATCTACGGGCTCCTGTGCCCGTTGGCGTCTGTTTCGTATCCGCTGCTTCATTATATCGTGCCCCTTGACTTGTGTGAACTCCCGCAAGGCGGCATATCTCAACGTTTCCCAGTCAAAGGTGGGAAACGTGACTACAAACCTCCAGAACCACCGAAGAGCTCTCTCAGTAAAGAGCATCTGAACATAGCGTGTAACGGCTCTCATGTTTCCTCCTAAGTTCAGCGAGGCCATGTTCTCCACCCTTCTCAAAAAGGCCTCAATGGTCGTAGGGTCACCTGGGCACGTAAACACTGGCTTCCAGCTAGCCACTATATGTGCTATCTTGGATGGTGGGATAGTACACGGCGAATGATTACGTTCATAGCTGGATAATCTCGGTGTGGCCTCTTCGCGATGAGCAGGAATGCCCCTTCGGCAACCTCCTAGCTGGGGTGATGTTAGTAAGTCCCAGTTATACCAGGGCACCGAGCCGCGGTCCTAAGCTACCTCTTCTAACAATGGTCGCTCAGCACTCTAGGCACTCATGTTTTTCCGCTGTTGTGGTCGCAAAGTCGGGACACCTCCCCTGGGCCTATACTCTGGGGCCATGGGGTTCATAGCTCCGCTGAGCCTAGGATGTACTGGGTCATCTGCTACAGTTACGAGTGGCTCTGTGCTCTCTGCGTAGTCCGATCTGGCCGATGATGTGGAAAGCTTAGTAGGTGGCTGTGGAACAGACAGACGTTGTAATTGTTGTCTCATCTGTTCCATACTGGCGGCCATAGTTTGCATGACCACCGCCAGCTGAGACATCTCGGATGAAGCTGAAGATGAGGGTTCGGTACCGGGTCTGCCTGTTGATAGGGCTCTGGCTACACTGGCATCTCTGCGCACACCCATTGTAGTTGGTGGAGGAAGTCCGCCTTTGGGCACTGCTCCCCCAGCGATGGAGGACTGAGGTCGTTCTGTCGCTATTGGTGTCGGCTCTTGAGGCTGACGACAGAAAGGGCACGCAGAAGACGTTTGCTGTAGCTGGCTTAAGCACAGCTGGTGTAAACGATGCCCACACGGTAAAGTCTGGCTTGTCGGATCGTCCAAGTCCTCGTGACATATGGATCACAGGAGTGTCGGTCCAGCATCCGACCTCAGCTTCCTCCTGATATAGTTCTGAAAAACTCGATTTAAATTGATAAAGTGGCCGTGAGTGGCGAGCTAGTAACTATCCAAACGAAAAATATAAGATAAATTAATAAAATTAGCTAAATATTACGATTAGTGTCTAGAGATGGATTTGGAAAAAGTATAGTAACTCTATTCTTAAGTTTCAAGAAAAAAAACGAGTATCAATCTCAATATTAAATTTGAATTCGGTCTTTCCAATTTCAATTTTTTCCTTCTCAGGCAAGGTCACCAATGGAACGCTCTTCCTTTGCTCTACAGGGACTACTCTCTTGAGGCACCATAAGAACCAGGGTTCAGAAGTGCTCTCTCATACGCAAGTTTTGACCAGGTAAAATTTGTCTGCCCAGGGTGAATTCCGACCCGCAAGCAGCGCGTGTCTTATCATGGATAGTCACGAACTAGCTAAGCAGTCAATCACGCGAAATCAAAATCCATGTACTGGAAGACACTTAGGCACCGCTTGGTTTGGGGTGCAGATCAGAAGTTGCCAAGAAAATGATATTGGGGTAACAACTTCCGAGTACACAGAAGGACTCTAATAACATTTGGCCTTACTAGTCATACAATGGTGGTAAACCACCAATGTGTGAATCAAAAGCAGGTCCAAGCGATATTGATGTCCAAGGACACACACGTTCGGAAGTTATCAGTTGCTGGGGAACGATTAGTGCAATATCCCTTAGAGGTTACCTACCCGCCAAAATTGTGGACACCTTTAAGGGTCACCTAGAGACGATGGACTACCTCATGCACACGACTGATAACACAGCTGAGCTTTTCGGGCCACAAACTGGGCGCCAGCTTGTAGTGAAAGTAGGTTAGTTGAATGTCCGTAAAGGACTGCAGCGATGGCCTGCTACCTCAGCGGAAGAGGATGTTGGGATCCACCGAGATTGGACTTGTCTTGGGAGGCGTAAATGCGCTGGCAGGCTAGTGTCGTGGTGTCGTGGGGTGGGTTCTTGCCCCCAGCACAAGGATCCACTACAAAAGAGTTTCGCATTCACGAATTTCTGGGGTCAAATAAAAGTCGACCGTAATCGAAAAAGGAGGTAACCAACTGAGGGTCAGAAGTTGCTTACGCAAAAGACAAACTGGACCTGTGGAAGACAGACGGACTCAAGAGGACTTCGTCGTTACTGACGATTCTTATGGCCCACAAATTAGAGTGGGGCATCCAGATGGAAGTGGTGCCCCCTCGCACCCTCCCAACTGGATCGAGATCCAAATGTAGACGTAACCATGCAGTTCCCATTTGAGTGAAAAACTCATACAAAAGCACTTTGTATGACTCTTTCCCTCAAATGAGAAATACAAACGTAACCGATTTATGCTATAACGTTATGCAATGAAATCGCATAACACTATATCATAAATGGGCACGCAAGCAGAAGGCCACTCTACCTGGCAAGAGCCCCTATTAACAACAAAAACGGAGGGGTCGGCCGATGGCTTGCCCATATTAGTGAAGGAGCCTGCCATAGATGCGGGTCCCATACCCGATCAGGTAAACAAATGAAAAGACCGTCAGGTAAGGTTTGACAATTCATTTTCGTTTTAAATACTATACAATAACTTAATTTTAATAAGAAATACTAATATTTGAATGTTTGTATATGAATATTTTCATTAAATAAATGTCAAAAAATTTACATTACTTTAAATAAAGATAGACAACAATTTTTCCCTTCTTTGTAACTTTTCAAGGTGCTGCTAATAGCATTTAAGCACGAATTTAACAGGATCAAATATAAATCAATTGTTAGTGCTAAGTACACTTCGTACCTCTTACTATTACAAAAACTATTTTAAAATAAATTTTCCTATTTCCTTTTGCAAATGCTCTCAATTGTGTTTGCTTTGAATTTAAGAGCCATTCATAATGCTTTGTAACTTAATGTTTTGGATGCACGAGAAAAATCTATATTTTGCACCTTTTCGCTTAAAACAGTGATTTTAACTTAACATATTGTTACATGTACAAATAATTCTGTGGGCCGCTGTCGCAATTGTTTTCACAACCATTAAGAGCATCAACAAACGAATGTACTCCAAAACCCGCCAAGCATGATCAACATCTGAAAGTGACCTCACTGCCCATTCATTAAGCTGCTCGAATATTCCAGGCAGTTCGCTAATGTACGAGAAATAGATTGAATGACTAGAAACCCTATATAAACGCGAGCTGAATGAATGGGGGGATCTTTACAATCACGATAGTGAAACTGTGAGAGAGTGGAGTGCGAATTGGAAAGCGATATTGATCGAGTAATAGTTAAGTAATATTCATTGAAGTGATAGGCAGTTGAAGTAAAAATTGATAGACGACTTGTAAAATAGTGAAATTATAAATTGTGCATTTTTAGTAAATAAACTCTTTTGATTTAATTTAAAAGACATTGCGTTTTCACTTTCCCGAATCATTAAAATTATTGGCCGCGAACCATAACACGGGACAGTGGTGTCAAGAAGTGAGAAAGAAAGTTGTGAAAGTGAAAAACTTTTAGACATTTTCAAAGTGCACAATAGTGAAATGTAACGTGGAAACTAGTGGGGGAAAAAATAAGTTGCCGAGCTGCCGAACATCCATCGACGGGCCAACCCCAAGCCAAAGTTGTGTTCGGAAAGACTATTCGTCTGCCAGCTGATATGAAGTTCGGAACACCCCCTGAGAAACCCCAAACGATCTCGGAGTACGCAAGCAAGCTAAGGCAACGGTTGAACCAAATACATAGGACAGTGCGAAAACACATTGAATTGGCTACTGACCGCATGAAGATCAGGTATGATCTAAAGGCAAATTTGACTAGCTTCCAGCAAGATGAGTGGTGTGGCTGTATAGCCCACAACGGCGGAAGGGTAAGTCTCCCAAATTGCAGCATAACTGGGTGGGACCATACCGAGTTACAAAGCGAATCAACGACGTCGTATACCGCATACAGGAACACTGTAAGCCGAGAGCCAAAATGGAAATTTTTCACCTGGACCGCCTTGCCCCATATTACACACAGGGAGACTTGACTACAACTGGCGACACATCTTTTCGGGGTGAAAAGGACTGAGGTGGGGGCAGTGTTACATGTACAAATAATTACATGTACAAATAATGTTCTTAATGGTTGTTTTCGCAACCAAATAATCATCAAGGAAAGAGGAACATCCAAATTGACGCACACACTTTGACTCCTCCCTTCTCGATTAGTTTATTTCACATAACTTCTCACTTCGTATGATTGTTTGTGTTTTGGTAAGGAGATCAGAATTTTAGACTTGTCCGAGAAGCTTAGAAATTTATGCCATATTGTTTGAAATTTTCTTTGTTTAAATACCTTACAGGCTGCACCTTGCAGTTGGATGTAACTAACACGGACACACGCGGTCGACTCCAGCAGTTTGATGTACGATGACACAGGCTTGCAACGAACATTCGAATTCAATCGCAGATTATGTTTCGAACCAAGTTCTTCTTTGACAGCTGATGAAACAGATGAAAATTGAAGTGCAGATCGCATGGCGTTTTCCGACGAAGAAAGAATGTGGAGAGTGATGGAAAATGGACATATTTTTGAAAAAGCTGAATTTTATCCTTCATGATCTCGAACACTTACTTAGCTCAAACGTCGAGAGAACATTGGAACTCGAATCTTTTAGAACCAGTTGAGCATGCTGAAAATGCGTGGAGATCACGTAGATAAGAAGTGTCTTACTCAGGGGTCAACATCGCATTTAAATTATGTTAGCTTTTCAAGACGCTTCCGACGTAAATGTGGTGTAATTTCCTTCACGCATTCATTTAACGCGATAATGCATCCAGTTTGAACAGGGTGCAAATTTTGTAGCCGCAGAAGTTGGAAATGAAGCGTAGAAAATATCTTGCACTGTAGCCGATCAAAATTCTGAATTTTCGAATCGAATGGAAATCGAGGATTGAATTATAAATCCACTTTAACGATTTAAATATACTCAGAGAATACATACGCTGACATAAACAAATATGGTGGCGTAGCGCGGCTTCAATGGAAAACCATTCATTCGGTAGGAAAAGTCAAAAGATATTCAAACGGCACATCTCAAGGACAGCAAGATATCGCCCATCTTAATCTCCAAAAATTATTTGACACTCCTCCACCCCGTTTCAATTCCATTCCATTCCCAATTTAGTTCACCGGTAAGGTGTACCAGATCAACGTTCCTAGACTGCAAATTTTGTGTGGCAGATTTGAATTTTTTTAAAAGAAACTAAATTTGACCCAAGTAAAGAAAAATGAAGGGGATTTGAAATAGTAATAAAAGTTAAGTCTCATAACGAATATAATTAAAGGGAAACATTGTTACGGATAAAACCAGTATTACCTCACCCCGAACACTATCGTAACATTCGCGTGACTCTGTATAGTCAGAAAGCTAAGCCGCACTCGACTAGGGTTTGTTTGCCATTCCAAATTGTAACCATATTAGTAGTTTAAATACGATTATTGGTAGTTTTAAGCAAACATAATTGTCATCGAGCGAAGGTCAGAATCACCGCATGTTTGAAGTTGGAATTTTCCCCAGAAATATTTCGGTAAAATCAAAACCTAACAATGATATTAGTCGCCCCGTGCATGACTCATTCCGACGTACAGGACACGGAAACCGTTTGGTGCTTCATGGGATAGCCCCACATTAATTGACCCTGTTTGTTTGGATGCGAATATTGAAGTGGAAGGAAATAAATTGGACAATAAGGCTCTAGATAGACGAAGAAATTATGGGAGTTTTTCACAATTCCGGTAGATTCATTTGAAATTCACAGTTGAACCAAACATTTGACATGAACTATGCAAACATGGACTTGCACATAATTATCGTTATCGATTGTGTGTTTTTAACACCGCTGATTTCACTACTTCTTATCCATAAGTTTTTCCGTGGCAAAACGTTTGAAGAAATAGCAACTGACAAGCGACTTCTGGCAGAAAAATTTTATGGAGCTAAGTCAAAACGTGCCGGATCAAGTTCGAAACAATTATTTGCCCGCCACGGAACGAAAACTAGTAAGCGAAGAAAGAAATAGTAGCCCCAGCAACCCATTAGAATTTAAGGAAAGAATGAGGATTATAAACAATCAATAGTTAGATGTGATTGCACAGAGAGATCTACTAATTAATGATTTACGAATAAATGTATCGCACTACGAGACCATTTCGCATTCGGTGATTAATATTGAATTGAAAAATTGACAACGAGCTCAAGCATTAGATGGAAATGGGCAGCCTTATCACGATGACTTAGATGAAATTCAAAGCTGGATTGAAGGGCTTCTAGACATAATAGCTACGATACGCGCTGTTATAAACGAAATCCTCGGCTACTGGGAACAAAATACATTTGACATTGGAGATCGACCACATTTAACCACACTTGCAGCACAAGTAATGCACCTACAAGAGAATCTAATTATTTCCTCATTTATCGTAGAAAAGCAACCACCACAAGTCATGAAAACAAATACACGATTTGCTGCTACAGTCCGCTGGCTTATTGGACAACAATTGGGGATAAGTGCAACTAATCAACAAGTCGAGTGCGTGATTTTAACTGAGGCACAAGCACAACGTCATTTCGCACAGCGCCCAATGAGTGATTGTCCCCCACATTTTTCTGGAGAGATTACCAACAATAGTTGCACAATGGAATTTAAACCACAAACCAGGCATTTCACAGCTAGTTTTAGGAATATGCAATTGAAAAAAAAATTAAACTTGCTGAGAAGAAAGGAACAGAAAGTGTTATGGATGAGAAATTTGCTTTACGATTTTACACAACAACGTCATTTGGAAATGAATATCGAATTCGAGCATGGACATTATCGTTGCCAGTTGTTGTAATTGTGCTTGGGAACCAAGAACCACAATCCTGGGCAACAATTACGTGGGACAATACATTTGTTGAAATTACCCGAGAGCCTTTTGCGGTACCAGAACATGTACCATGGTTAATGCTATCAACGGCACTTAATACGAAATTTTATTCACAAACGAAACGAGCACTCACTCTAGACAACATAAGGTTTTTGTGTGACAAAATATTTAGAAACTAATATAAAATAGACGATTCTAAGAATGATGTGAAATGGAGTCAATTTTGTAAAGAACCTTTACCTGGTCGCACATTCACCTTCTGGGATTGGTTCTTCGTAATTATGAAACTTCTCAAAGATCATCTTCTGCGGTCCATGGCAAGCCGGTCGAATAGTAGGCTGTATTAATAAAGAACAACAATGACAGTAAACAAACATCACTGAGAGGCCAAACTGTCAGTGAATTATGTTCAGCTGATTCAGCCGCACTTGGAGTGCTCGCCACCAGAGGGGAGCGGAGACCAAGTGGCGGCAGAAAAGAATTACCCCGCTGAAGAGGTGGATGACCGAAGAGCGGAACCATGGCCGTTAGGAGGAGGCTATAAAAGCGCGCGAAGAATGATGCGCCTCCTTTTTTATCTTTTCTATCGTGTGCGACGAAGCAGCGGAGCAAGAACAACCAGGGAGGAGGTAATTTGAAGCGCAGCGGCAATCTTCAGTGGAGGACAGCGGAATAAGCAATTGAGATCCAAGCGAAGGGAAAATTAGTATCAAAACGACGAGCAAAGCCCAGACATTGGAGGAAAGGCTACAAAGTGCAACAGCGTATACGATCGTCGAAGGGGCCCCTTTGTAGGTATATAATAGAAGTAAGTTTTCTTATTGAATACAGTGTATCACATGTTAAAATTATATGGAAGTTCCGATTTGGAGTATATGTTTTGGAAAATTTTAAATAATCGTATTTTCTTTGAGATGTATTAATGCTTGGAGGAAGAAATTTATGTCTTTAGGACAAGATCAGAGAAAATCTTTGTTTTCAGATTACGGGTTGTGACGAGTGCGGCTTGGAAGGACAAGTCGAAGTGGAAGTGTCGTGAAATTAAGTGAAACTCGTGATATCGGAAGTCAGAGTGTTCGGGGGTGGTGTAGTGGTCCACGCGAAGATTAGTGTGAGGAAGAAGTAGAGGAGTACAGTTGTGTAGGTGTAGGATTGTAGTGAAGGTCATAGTGTGATTATTAGCTAGGGTTTCGGCCGAATAACGTCGTGTTTAATCCGGTTAGCCGCATTCTCGCTTGGTGGCTATCTGGGGCTTTGAGAGACAAGCGAGTGGCGCCCCACGCCCGTCTTCGGACGAACTAACCGGGTCGATAAGCCCCGCCTGAAGGCCATAGTGGCTCTCGCGAAGTAAAAAGTGGATGTAACATTTTGCGCCCAACGTGGGCCCTTTGGGCAAGAGTCCGTTGGAATCCTCAGAAGGATTGATCGTTCGAGTTGAAGTTACGTTTAAAGTCAAGTTTACGCTGCATAGTGAATGAATTGTGAGTGTGAAGTGCAGTAAATATTATTGCGGGTGTGGAAAAGTGTAAAAGTGAGACTCGGTGGAAGTGTATTGTGGTGGAGGGTAGCTTTTAAGTATAGTGATAAGGTGATATTAGAATCCGGGTATATTGTGTCCATCGGCAGTTTAAATGAAATAAAGTACAGAAGGGGCTCCTATTTTAGTGATAGTAATTGTGTTTTGGTTCAGGCCGTCGAATTAAGAAATAAGTTGTTTTCGTTTTACAGCTGTTTTCATTTTAAAATATGAGGATGTCGAAAGCCGCAACGTTTTTTGTGGATCGACTGGTGAAGGACGAGTTAAGTTATGAGTTGGCCATCCGGAATTTGCCGCCAGACACCGTGGAAGCAATGAGGAAATCGCTTCGAGCTGCGTTACGGGCAGAGGACGCCCTGAACGAGTCGTTAGTGGCGGAAAATTACCCGTTCACGTATGAGGAAGACCTGGAAGCGATCAAGGAGAAGATAGCGGAGGTTTAAGATTTAGTGGTGAGCTTCTCAAATGACAAGAAGTCCAAGGAATACCTAAAAATCCAGGCTAATGTGGAGTTTGGTTCGCGAAGAATTCGCAACACGGCTCAGCTACCGGAGGCATCACAGGTAGAATTGGACAGGTTGCGTCAACAGCTAACCATGGCCCTGGGGATGGTGATTGATTGGGCAGAAAATGAAGGGGAGACGGAAGACGAACCCGTAGCACAGGAGCGAGAATATGAACGCAGACCGTCCTTAAGACCGGGAGAGCCGACATCCTGTTCAACACCGAGATTCGGCAATGATGATTTGAAACATCAGAATATTGCAAAGTGGGGTGTTACGTTTGCTGGAGAAGCATCGGGGAATTTGAATGCTTTTCTAAAAAGGGTAGAGGAATTAAGGGAGGCTCGGCAAATGACCAAAAGACAACTATTCAGGTCAGCGTTGGAGCTTTTCGAAAAGAAGGCTCTAATTTGGTTTCGAGCCAATCGACAACTCGTGGACGATTGGGACGGTTTGGTCAAAGCCTTGAGAACGGAATTCTTGCCGCCAGACTACGATGATCGTCTTGAGGAGGAGATCAAGGAGAGGACTCAGGGCGTAGATGAGACAATTGGAGTTTACGTAGCGGTGATGGAGGGAATGTTCATGCGATTATCGGAGCCGAAATCGGAGAAGCAGAAGCTCAAGATCATTCGGAAAAACATATCCCCTTTCTATCAAACTCAGTTGAGTTTAAGGACCATCGAGAGTTTGAAAGAGTTGGTTGAGTTAGGCAGGAGGTTAGAGGAGACTCGGCAAGTGGTTGAGGCCTTTGTACCACCAGCTCATCATCGAGGAAAGCGACGTTTGGAACAGGACCTGGCTTATGTGGAGACCACACCATCTGTGGGAGAAAGGGGCCAACGCGGGAATGTGAGACGGTGCTGGAATTGCCAGCAAGCTGGACACTGGGCAAGAGAGTGCAGGCAGCCGAAAACGTGTTACGGGTGTGGAAGAAGGGACACGACTCGAGCTAACTGGCCAAATTGTCGCCAACAGAACACGACGAGGGCACGGGGAGCAACTTACCGACTATCGGGAAACGAGCAACGTGCCCCATAGGCAACCGCGGTGGCACGGATAAAAGGTCGCAACGGAGTGTCTCAAAAGTAGAATTCGCCTTGGAGGAGAAAGAGGGAGATGCTCGCCCACATGTCCTGGTGGAAGTTGCAGGAAGGAGGATGCCAGGTCTATTGGATTCGGGGGCAAGCAGAACAATCATTGGTTCAGAGGGTTGGGAGCAAGTGAGGAAGGTCGTTGTTGCCTTGGATAAGTGTGCGACCCAGGCAGTACGAACCGCGAGTGGCGAGAGTTGTAAGGTGAAGGGCTCCGTATTTTTGCCTTTTAGGTTAAAAGGACATACACAATACTTGGAAGCATTGGTGGTTACCTCGGTTCCGCAAACACTAATCCTGGGGGTGGATTTCATAAAGAAATGTAGGATTGTCTTGGACCTTAGCAGTCAGCATTGGGACTTCGTCTCATTACTAGATGAGAAACTCCCCAACCACTTACGATCACTGAGTAGTCTTTCTTTAGAGCAGGAGTTGGAATTAAATAAGCTGCTGGAGGAGGAATTTAAGGCTATGGGTGAAGGGTTGGGGGAAACATCGGTAGCAGAACATGTGATCAAGACAACTGCAGCGCCCATCAAGCAAAGATATTATCCGATGTCACCAGCTATATTGAAGCATGTCTATACCGAGCTAGATGATATGCTAGCCAGGGGAGTAGTGGAACCTTCGAACAGTGCCTGGTCATCCCCACTCTTGCTAGTGAAGAAAAAGGAGGGTACCTATCGATTTTGCGTGGACTATCGAAAAATCAATGCAGTATCGGAGAAGGATGCGTACCCAATACCATACGTTTCCTCGACCCTCGATAAATTACGGGATGCTCGGTACCTATCGTTACTCGACATAAAATCCGCGTATTGGCAAGTCCCAATGGCAGCGGACTCAAAAGCCTTCACGGCATTTACCGTTCCTGGGAGGGGACTTTTCCAGTTCAGAAGAATGCCATTCGGATTGCAAAATGCCCCAGCGACTTGGCAACGATTGATTGATGGCGTGTTGGGACCAGAGCTAGAACCGTACGTATTTACGTATCTGGATGACATAGTGATCGTGACTCAGGACTTCACAAAGCATGTGGCAATACTTAGGGAAGTATTTCGACGGCTACAAAAAGCAGGACTACGGGTATCCAGGGAAAAGTACCAGTTCTGCCGGCCGCAATTAAAGCACCTGGGTTACGTTGTCGATGAACAAGGGTTAAACGTCGACCCAGATAAGGTGGAATCGATGCTGCGTGTTTCGTCCCCAAACACCGTGAAGAAGGTTTGGCAATTTCTAGGGATGGTATCCTGGTACCGGCGATTTATTCCGGACCATGCTACCATTACTGCACCACTGACTGACCTTCTACGGAAGAATAAGAAATTCGTGTGGACTCCACAGTGTCAAGAAGCATTTGAAGTCTGTAAAGCGAAATTGTCATCCACACCAATCTTGAGTTGCCCAGACTTCGACCTTACTTTTTGTATCCAAACGGATGCGTCCGATGTCGGTTTAGGAGCAGTTCTTAGCCAGAAGCATGCCTCAGGGGAGAAGGTCGTGTGCTATTTGAGTCGTTCCCTTAGTAAGGCGGAGAGAAAATATTCCACAACGGAGAAAGTATGTCTCGCGGTGCTATGGGCGGTCGAGAAGCTGCGGCCATATGTGGAAGGCTACCACTTCCAAGTGATAACGGATCACTATTCGTTGGTGTGGTTAAATAATCTGCGAGACCCTACCGGTCGATTGGCTCGCTGGGCGGTCAGACTGCAGCAGTTTGACTTTGAAATTATCCATCGAAAAGGAAACGAACACCTTGTACCGGACGCTCTATCACGCTCAGTACCAACGATAGACTCAATGGTAAATGGAGAGGACGACGCATGGTATTGTAAGATGAAACAGAGAATAGAAGCCGAGCCCGAGAAATATGCGTCCTGGCAAGTGAGGTCAGGGGAATTATACAAGCGGATGCAAAGTCGACTGCCGGGTCCCGGGGGGAAGACTCTTGGAAGAAGGTAGTTCCGAAACCAGAACGAAGAGAGCTCTTACTAAAATTCCATGATGACCCAACAGCAGGACACATGGGAGTGGCGAGAACGCTCGATCGTATTGCACAGCACTTCTACTGGCCGAAGATGGCCGCGGACATCAATACATACGTGCGACGGTGCAAAATTTGCCAGTCAGTAAAAGTGGATCGTCAAGGATCTGCGGGTCATATGGTCAGTAGGGTGAACGAGGCTAAACAACCATGGGAAACTCTTTGTGTTGACCTAATCGGACCTCTTCCTCATTCGACAAAAGGGAACACACACATTCTGACGGTTGTCGATTACTTCTCCAAGTTCATGTTGCTATATCCAGTACGATCAGCCACAGCCAATGAGGTCACACGGATCTTGGACGACCAAGTTTTCATGCTGTTTGGCGTACCACGCTCCCTTACATGCGATAACGGTGTGCAATTTCACTCGATAATTTTTCGGCAAATGCTGGGGGCTAATGGGGTTCACGCGAAATTTACCGCATTCTACCATCCTCAAGCTAATCCCGCCGAGCGAGTGAATCAAGAAGTCAAGAAAACGCTGAGGGCGTACAGTACAGAGAACCACCGGAAGTGGGATATTAACTTGGCAAAAATTGCATGCGCATTATGGACATACACTCATGAGGTTATGAAAGCAACTCCATATTTCGTCAATTTTGGAAGGGAGATGATAACCGACCCACGACAGTACGAGGCAGGTGGAGTGGAGAATCCAATTCCGTGCATCCAAGAAAAAGCTAGGGCCCTGCAGACTATACGAGTAGAAATTGCTCAGCGAATGAAGCAGATGGCAGGAAAGGTCACGGCCCGGTACAATGTCCGAAAACGCCCAGCATCGTTTAAGGAAGGTGACAAGGTAGGGAGGCGAAATTTCGTGCAGTCGGACGCCCCAAAATATTTCTCCGCGAAACTAGCTCCAAAATATATAGGTCCTTTTGTGGTAGAGAAACAAGTATCAGCGAGCTCCTACAACCTCAGACACTTGGATGGGAGAGCTGCAGGCATCTGGCATGCGAAGGACCTCAAAGTGTACGTCTCGTAAAGGTAGAAGGTCACGGTAACAAAGACACGAGTGAGTTACGCATTCTAAAACAAGGCGGATCGTTATAGAAGTTAGTTTCCCATGGGTAACACATGAAAGGAGAACCCGCTTACCTGAGCTTCAATATGTAGGATAACCGTGAATCAGAAACTAAAGGATAACTGGATAGAATTGGCGCGATCGTGAGTCGAAGTTTAAAAAAAGTATATAGCTAGCCTAACTAATTGAATTGGTTGCTGTTGAACTATCGGTAGTTTTAAGGGAAGTCGAGGTTTTCAAGTTTGGTGTTAGTTGAGTTCATATTGGTTGGTACTAACAATAGGTTGGGTTGAGGGGCCCAGAAGTCTTAGTATGAGTTTTTTTTTTTTTTGGTTGGTGGAGGTCATAGTATGAGTTTTCGTTAGCTATCTTTTTCCTACTTAGTACTCGTAGTCTGGTAGGTTGGCAGACGTGTTAGTGTTAGTTTTCTTTTCTTTACTCAATACTCGTAGTCTGGTAGGTTGGCAGACGTGTTAGTGTTAGTTTTCTTTTCTTTACTCAATACTCGTAGTCTGGTAGGTTGGCGGAAGTCTTAGTATTAGTTCTCTTTCTTTTTGCTCAGTACTCATAGTTTTTTTTTTTTAGGTTGGTGGAGGTCATAATATTAGTTTTCTGTTTCCTTACTTAGTATTCGTAGTCGATTAGGTTAATAGAAGTAGTAGTATTAGTTTTTTTACCTCTTCTTATTTTTTTGTTAGCACTATTATTATGTGAGACAGATGGGCCGTGCTAGCTCAATTGGTGGATCAGGAGACTCTTAACCTCAGGGTCGTTGAGTGGTTAGTATTATAGGAGTGTATTTCAGGGAAATCCACTAAAAGTAGGGGGGGAAAATGTTACGGATAAAACCAGTATTACCTCACCCCGAACACTATCGTAACATTCGCGTGACTCTGTATAGTCAGAAAGCTAAGCCGCACTCGACTAGGGTTTGTTTGCCATTCCAAATTGTAATCACATTAGTAGTTTAAATACGATTATTGGTAGTTTTAAGCAAACATAATTGTCATCGAGCGAAGGTCAGAATCACCGCATGTTTGAAGTTGGAATGTTCCCCTGAAATATTTCGGTAAAATCAAAACCTAACAATGATATTAGTTGCCCCGTGCATGACTCATTCCGACGTACAGGACACGGAAACCGTTTGGTGCTTCATGGGATAGCCCCACATTAATTGACCCTGTTTGTTTGGATGCGAATATTGAAGTGGAAGGAAATAAATTGGACAATAAGGCTCTAGATAGATGAAGAAATTACGGGAGTTTTTCACAATTCCGGTAGATTCATTTGAAATTCACAGTTGAGCCAAAGATTTGACATGAACTATGCAAACATGGACTTGCACATAATTATCGTTATCGATTGTGTGTTTTTAACACCGCTGATTTCACTACTTCTTATCCATAAGCTTTTCCGTGGCAAAACGTTTGAAGAAATAGCAACTGACAAGTGACTTCTGGCAGAAAAACTTTATGGAGCTAAGTCGAAACGTGCCGGATCAAGTTCGAAACAATTATTTGCTCGCCACGGAACGAAAACTAGTAAGCGAAGAAATAAATGTAACCCCAGCAACCCATTAGAATTTAAGGAAAGAATGAGGATTATAAACAATCAATAGTTAGATGTGATTGCACAGAGAGATCTACTAATTAATGATTTACGAATAAATGTATCGCACTACGAGACCATTTCGCATTCGGTGATTAATATTGAATTGAAAAATTGACAACGAGCTCAAGCATTAGGCGAAAATGGGCAGCCTTATCACGATAACTTAGATGAAATTCAAAGCTGGATTGAAGGGCTTCTAGACATAATAGCTACGATACGCGCTGTTATAAACGAAATCCTCGGCTACTGGGAACAAAATACATTTGACATTGGAGATCGACCACATTTAACCACACTTGCAGCACAAGTAATGCACCTACAAGAGAATCTAATTATTTCCTCATTTATCGTAGAAAAGCAACCACCACAAGTCATGAAAACAAATACACGATTTGCTGCTACAGTCCGCTGGCTTATTGGACAACAATTGGGGATAAGTGCAACTAATCAACAAGTCGAGTGCGTGATTTTAACTGAGGCACAAGCACAACGTCATTTCGCACAGCGCCCAATGAGTGATTGTCCCCCACATTTTTCTGGAGAGATTACTAACAATAGTAGCACAATGGGATTTCAACCACAAACCAGGCATTTCACAGCTAGTTTTAGGAATATGCAATTGAAAAAAAAATTAAACTTGCTGAGAAGAAAGGAACAGAAAGTGTTATGGATGAGAAATTTGCTTTACGATTTTACACAACAACGTCATTTGGAAATGAATATCGAATTCGAGCATGGACATTATCGTTGCCAGTTGTTGTGATTGTGCTTGGGAACCAAGAACCACAATCCTGGGCAACAATTACGTGGGACAATACATTTGTTGAAATTACCCGAGAACCTTTTGCGGTACCAGAACATGTACCATGGTTAATGCTATCAACGGCACTTAATACGAAATTTTATTCACAAACGAAACGAGCACTCACTCTAGACAACATGAGGTTTTTGTGTGACAAAATATTTAGAAACGAATATAAAATAGACGATTCTAAGAATGATGTGAAATGGAGTCAATTTTGTAAAGAACCTTTACCTGGTCGCACATTCACCTTCTGGGATTGGTTCTTCGCAATTATGAAACTTCTCAAAGATCATCTTCTGCGGTCCATGGCAAGCCGGTCGAATAGTAGGCTGTATTAATAAAGAACAACAATGACAGTAAACAAACATCACTGACAGGCCAAACTGTCAGTGAATTATGTTCAGCTGATTCAGCCGCACTTGGAGTGCTCGCCACCAGAGGGGAGCGGAGACCAAGTGGCGGCAGAAAGGAATCACCCCGCTGAAGAGGTGGATGACCGAAGAGCGGAACCATAGCCGTTAGGAGGAGGCTATAAAAGCGCCTTTTTTATCTTTTCTATCGTGTGCGACGAAGCAGCGGAGCAAGAACAACCAGGGAGGAGGTAATTTGAAGCGCAGCGGCAATCTTCAGTGGAGGACAGCGGAATAAGCAATTGAGACCCAAGCGAAGGGAAAATTAGTATCAAAACGACGAGCAAAGCCCAGACATTGGAGGAAAGGCTACAAAGTGCAACAGCGTATACGATCGCCGAAGGGGCCCCTTTGTAGGTATATAATAGAAGTAAGTTTTCTTATTGAATACAGTGTATCACATGTTAAAATTATATGGAAGTTCCGATTTGGAGTATATGTTTTGGAAAATTTTAAATAATCGTATTTTCTTTGAGATGTATTAATGCTTGGAGGAAGAAATTTATGTCTTTAGGACAAGATCAGAGAAAATCTTTGTTTTCAGATTACGGGTTGTGACGAGTGCGGCTTGGAAGGACAAGTCGAAGTGGAAGTGTCGTGAAATTAAGTGAAACTCGTGATATCGGAAGTCAGAGTGTTCGGGGGTGGTTTAGTGGACCACGCGAAGATTAGTGTGAGGAAGAAGTAGAGGAGTACAGTTGTGTAGGTGTAGGATTGTAGTGAAGGTCATAGTGTGATTACTAGCTAGGGTTTCGGCCGAATAACGTCGTGTATAATCCGGTTAGCCGCATTCTCGCTTGGCGGCTATCTGGGGCTTTGAGAGACAAGCGAGTGGCGCCCCACGCCCGTCTTCGGACGAACTAACCGGGTCGATAAGCCCCGCCTGAAGGCTATAGTGGCTCTCGCGAAGTAAAAAGTGGGTGTAACATTTTGCGCCCAACGTGGGCCCTTTGGGCAAGAGTCCGGCGGAATCCTCAGAAGGATTGATCGTTCGAGTTGAAGTTCCGTTTAAAGTCAAGTTTACGCTGCATAGTGAATGAATTGTGAGTGTGAAGTGCAGTAAATATTATTGCGGGTGTGGAAAAGTGTAAAAGTGAGACTCGGTGGAAGTGTATTGTGGTGGAGGGTAGCTTTTAAGTATAGTGATAAGGTGATATTAGAATCCGGGTATATTGTGTCCATCGGCAGTTTAAATGAAATGAAGTACAGAAGTGGCTCCTATTTTAGTGATAGTAATTGTGTTTTGGTTCAGGCCGTCGAATTAAGAAATAAGTTGTTTTCGTTTTACAGCTGTTTTCATTTTAAAATATGAGGATGTCGAAAGCCGCAAAGTTTTTTGTGGATTGACTGCTGAAGGACGAGTTAAGTTATGAGTTGGCCATCCGGAATTTGCCGCCAGACACCGTGGAAGCAATGAGGAAATCGCTTCGAGCTGCGTTACGGGCAGAGGACGCCCTGAACGAGTCGTTAGTGGCGGAAAATTACCCGTTCACGTATGAGGAAGACCTGGAAGCGATCAAGGAGAAGATAGCGGAGGTTTAAGATTTAGTGGCGAGCTTCTCAAATGACAAGAAGTCCAAGAAATACCTAAAAATCCGGGCTAATGTGGAGTTTGGTTTGCGAAGAATTCGCAACACGGCTCAGCTACCGGAGGCATCACAGGTAGAATTGGACAGGTTGCGTCAACAGCTAACCATGGCCCTGGGGATGGTGATTGATCGGGCAGAAAATGAAGGGGAGACGGAAGACGAACCCGTAGCACAGGAGCGAGAATATGAACGCAGACCGTCCTTAAGACCGGGAGAGCCGACATCCTGTTCAACACCGAGGTTCGGCAATGATGATTTGAAACATCAGAATATTGCAAAGTGGGGTGTTACGTTTGCTGGAGAAGCATCGGGGAATTTGAATGCTTTTCTAAAAAGGGTAGAGGAATTAAGGGAGGCTCGGCAAATGACCAAAAGACAACTATTCAGGTCAGCGTTGGAGCTTTTCGAAAAGAAGGCTCTAATTTGGTTTCGAGCCAATCGACAACTCGTGGACGATTGGGACGGTTTGGTCAAAGCCTTGAGAACGGAATTCTTGCCGCCAGACTACGATGATCGTCTTGAGGAGGAGATCAAGGAGAGGACTCAGGGCGTAGATGAGACAATTGGAGTTTACGTAGCGGTGATGGAGGGAATGTTCATGCGATTATCGGAGCCGAAATCGGAGAAGCAGAAGCTCAAGATCATTCGGAAAAACATATCCCCTTTCTATCAAACTCAGTTGAGTTTAAGGACCATCGAGAGTTTGAAAGAGTTGGTTGAGTTAGGCAGGAGGTTAGAGGAGACTCGGCAAGTGGTTGAAGCCTTTGTACCACCAGCTCATCATCGAGGAAAGTGACGTTTGGAACAGGACCTGGCTTATGTGGAGACCACACCATCTGTGGGAGAAAGGGGCCAACGCGGGAATGTGAGACGGTGCTGGAATTGCCAGCAAGCTGGACACTGGGCAAGAGAGTGCAGGCAGCCGAAAACGTGTTACGGGTGTGGAAGAAGGGACACGACTCGAGCTAACTGGCCAAATTGTCGCCAACAGAACACGACGAGGGCACGGGGAGCAACTTACCGACTATCAGGAAACGAGCAACGTGCCCCATAGGCAACCGCGGTGGCACGGATAAAAGGTCGCAACGGAGTGTCTCAAAAGTAGAATTCGCCTTGGAGGAGAAAGAGGGAGATGCTCGCCCACATGTCCTGGTGGAAGTTGCAGGAAGGAGGATGCCAGGTCTATTGGATTCGGGGGCAAGCAGAACAATCATTGGTTCAGAAGGTTGGGAGCAAGTGAGGAAGGTCGTTGTTGCCTTGGATAAGTGTGCGACCCAGGCAGTACGAACCGCGAGTGGCGAGAGTTGTAAGGTGAAGGGCTCCGTATTTTTGCCTTTTAGGTTAAAAGGACATACACAATACTTGGAAGCATTGGTGGTTACCTCGGTTCCGCAAACACTAATCCTGGGGGTGGATTTCATAAAGAAATGTAGGATTGTCTTGGACCTTAGCAGTCAGCATTGGGACTTCGTCTCATTACTAGATGAGAAACTCCCCAACCACTTACGATCACTGAGTAGTCTTTCTTTAGAGCAGGAGTTGGAATTAAATAAGCTGCTGGAGGAGGAATTTAAGGCTATGGGTGAAGGGTTGGGGGAAACATCGGTAGCAGAACATGTGATCAAGACAACTGCAGCGCCCATCAAGCAAAGATATTATCCGATGTCACCAGCTATATTGAAGCATGTCTATACCGAGCTAGATGATATGCTAGCCAGGGGAGTAGTGGAACCTTCGAACAGTGCCTGGTCATCCCCACTCTTGCTAGTGAAGAAAAAGGAGGGTACCTATCGATTTTGCGTGGACTATCGGAAACTCAATGCAGTATCGGAGAAGGATGCGTACCCAATACCATACGTTTCCTCGACCCTCGATAAATTACGGGATGCTCGGTACCTATCGTCACTCGACATAAAATCCGCGTATTGGCAAGTCCCAATGGCAGCGGACACAAAAGCCTTCACGGCATTTACCGTTCTTGGGAGGGGACTTTTCCAGTTCAGAAGAATACCATTCGAATTGCAAAATGCCCCAGCGACTTGGCAACGATTGATTGATCGCGTGTTGGGACCAGAGCTAGAACCGTACGTATTTACGTATCAGGATGACATAGTGATCGTGACTCAGGACTTCACAAAGCATGTGGCAATACTTAGGGAAGTATTTCGACGGCTACAAAAAGCAGGACTACGGGTATCCAGGGAAAAGTGCCAGTTCTGCCGGCCGCAATTAAAGTACGACCCAGATTAGGTGAAATCGATGCTGCGTATTCCGTCCCCAAACACCGTGAAGAAGGTTCGGCAATTTCTGGGGATGGTATCCTGGTACCGACGATTTATTCCGGACCATGCCACCATTACTGCACCACTGACTGACCTTCTACGGAAGAATAAGAAATTCGTGTGGACTCCACAGTGTCAAGAAGCATTTGAAGTCTGTAAAGCGAAATTGTCATCCCCACCAATCTTGAGTTGCCCAGACTTCGACCTTACTTTTTGTATCCAAACGGATGCGTCCGATGTCGGTTTAGGAGCAGTTCTTAGCCAGAAGCATGCCTCAGGAGAGAAGGTCGTGTGCTATTTGAGTCGTTCCCTTAGTAAGGCGGAGAGAAAATATTCCACAACGGAGAAAGTATGTCTCGCGGTGCTATGGGCGGTCGAGAAGCTGCGGCCATATGTGGAAGGCTACCACTTCCAAGTGATAACGGATCACTATTCGTTGGTGTGGTTAAATAATCTGCGAGACCCTACCGGTCGATTGGCTCGCTGGGCGGTCAGACTGCAGCAGTTTGACTTTGAAATTATCCATCGAAAAGGAAAGGAACACCTTGTACCAGACGCTCTATCACACTCAGTACCAACGATAGACTCAATGGCAAATGGAGAGGACGACGCATGGTATTGGAAGATGAAACAGAGAATAGAAGCCGAGCCCGAGAAATATGCGTCCTGGCAAGTGAGGTCAGGGGAATTATACAAGCGGATGCAAAGTCGACTGCTGGGTCCCGGGGGGAAGACTCTTGGAAGAAGGTAGTTCCGAAACCAGAACGAAGAGAGCTCTTACTAAAATTCCATGATGACCCAACAGCAGGACACATGGGAGTGGCGAGAACGCTCGATCGTATTGCACAGCACTTCTACTGGCCGAAGATGGCCGCGGACATCAATACATACGTGCGACGGTGCAAAATTTGCCAGTCAGTAAAAGTGGATCGTCAAGGATCTGCGGGTCATATGGTCAGTCGGGTGAACGAGGCTAAACAACCATGGGAAACTCTTTGTGTTGACCTAATCGGACCTCTTCCTCGTTCGACAAAAGGGAACACACACATTCTGACGGTTGTCGATTACTTCTCCAAGTTCGTGTTGCTATATCCAGTACGATCAGCCACAGCCAATGAGGTCACACGGATCTTGGACGACCAAGTTTTCATGCTGTTTGGCGTACCACGCTCCCTTACATGCGATAACGGTGTGCAATTTCACTCGAGAATTTTTCGGCAAATGCTGGGGGCTAATGGGGTTCACGCGAAATTTACCGCATTCTACCATCCTCAAGCTAATCCCGCCGAGCGAGTGAATCAAGAAGTCAAGAAAATGCTGAGGGCGTACAGTACAGAGAACCACCGGAAGTGGGATATTAACTTGGCAAAAATTGCATGCGCATTACGGACATACACTCATGAGGTTATGAAAGCAACTCCATATTTCGCCAATTTTGGAAGGGAGATGATAACCGACCCACGACAGTACGAGGCAGGTGGAGTGGAGAATCCAATTCCGTGCATCCAAGAAAAAGCTAGGGCCCTGCAGACTATACGAGTAGAAATTGCTCAGCGAATGAAGCAGATGGTAGGAAAGGTCACGGCCCGGTACAATGTCCGAAAACGCCCAGCATCGTTTAAGGAAGGTGACAAGGTAGGGAGGCGAAATTTCGTGCAGTCGGACGCCCCAAAATATTTCTCCGCGAAACTAGCTCCAGAATATATAGGTCCTTTTGTGGTAGAGAAACAAGTATCAGCGAGCTCCTACAACCTCAGACACTTGGATGGGAGAGCTGCAGGCACCTGGCATGCGAAGGACCTCAAAGTGTACGTCTCGTAAAGGTAGAAGCGGATCAACCCATGGAAGGTCACGGTAACAAAGACACGAGTGAGTTATGCATTCTAAAACATGGCGGATCGTAATAGAAGTTAGTTTCCCAAGGGTAAGACATGAAAGCAGAACCCGCTTACCTGAGCTTCAATATGTAGGAAAACCGTGAATCAGAAACTAAGGGATAACTGGATAGAATTGGCGCGATCGTGAGTCGAAGTTTAAAATAAGTATATAGCTAACCTAACTAATTGAATTGGTTGCTGTTGAACTATCGGTAGTTTTAAGGGAAGTCGAGGTTTTCAAGTTTGGTGTTAGTTGAGTTCATATTGGTTGGTACTAACAATAGGTGGGGTTGAGGGGCCCAGAAGTCTTTGTATTAGTTTTTCTTTTTGGTTGGTGGAGGTCATAGTATGAGTTTTCGTTAGCTATCTTTTTCCTACTTAGTACTCGTAGTCTGGTAGGTTGGCAGACGTGTTAGTGTTAGTTTTCTTTTCTTTACTCAATACTCGTAGTCTGGTAGGTTGGCAGACGTGTTAGTGTTAGTTTTCTTTTCTTTACTCAATACTCGTAGTCTGGTAGGTTGGCGGAAGTCTTAGTATTAGTTCTCTTTCTTTTTGCTCAGTACTCATAGTTTTTTTTTTTTTAGGTTGGTGGAGGTCATAATATTAGTTTTCTGTTTCCTTACTTAGTATTCGTAGTCGATTAGGTTAATAGAAGTAGTAGTATTAGTTTTTTTACCTCTTCTTATTTTTTTGTTAGCACTATTATTATGTGAGACAGGTGGGCCGTGCTTGCTCAATTGGAGACTCTTAACCTCAGGGTCGTTGAGTGGTTAGTATTATAGGAGTGTATTTCAGGGAAATCCACTAAAAGTAGGGGGAAAATGTTACGGATAAAACCAGTATTACCTCACCCCGAACACTATCGTAACATTCGCGTGACTCTGTATAGTCAGAAAGCTAAGCCGCACTCGACTAGGGTTTGTTTGCCATTCCAAATTGTAATCACATTAGTAGTTTAAATACGATTATTGGTAGTTTTAAGCAAACATAATTGTCATCGAGCGAAGGTCAGAATCACCGCATGTTTGAAGTTGGAATGTTCCCCTGAAATATTTCGGTAAAATCAAAACCTAACAATGATATTAGTCGCCCCATGCATGACTCATTCCGACATACAGGACACGGAAACCGTTTGGTCCTTCATGGGATAGCCCCACATTAATTGACCCTGTTTGTTTGGATGCGAATATTGAAGTGGAAGGAAATAAATTGGACAATAAGGCTCTAGATAGATGAAGAAATTACGGGAGTTTTTCACAATTCCGCTAGATTCATTTGAAATTCACAGTTGAGCCAAACAATTTGACAGGAACTATACAAACATGGACTTGCACATAATTATCGTTATCGATTGTGTGTTTTTAACACCGCTGATTTCACTACTTCTTATCCATAAGCTTTTCCGTGGCAAAACGTTTGAAGAAATAGCAACTGACAAGCGACTTCTGGCAGAAAAACTTTATGGAGCTAAGTCGAAACGTGCCGGATCAAGTTCGAAACAATTATTTGCTCGCCACGGAACGAAAACTAGTAAGCGAAGAAAGAAATGTAACCGCAGCAACCCATTAGAATTTAAGGAAAGAATGAGGATTATAAACAATCAATAGTTAGATGTGATTGCACAGAGAGATCTACTAATTAATGATTTACGAATAAATGTATCGCACTACGAGACCATTTCGCATTCGGTGATTAATATTGAATTGAAAAATTGACAACGAGCTCAAGCATAAGGCGGAAATGGGCAGCCTTATCACGATAACTTAGATGAAATTCAAAGCTGGATTGAAGGGCTTCTAGACATAATAGCTACGATATGCGCTGTTATAAACAAAATCCTCGGCTACTGGGAACAAAATACATTTGACATTGGAGATCGACCACATTTAACCACACTTGCAGCACAAGTAATGCACCTACAAGAGAATCTAATTATTTCCTCATTTATCGTAGAAAAGCAACCACCACAACTCATGAAAACAAATACACGATTTGCTGCTACAGTCCGCTGGCTTATTGGACAACAATTGGGGATAAGTGCAACTAATCAACAAGTCGAGTGCGTGATTTTATCTGAGGCACAAGCACAACGTCATTTCGCACAGCACCCAATGAGTGATTGTCCCCCACATTTTTCTGGAGAGATTACTAACAATAGTAGCACAATGGAATTTCAACCACAAACCAGGCATTTCACAGCTAGTTTTAGGAATATGCAATTGAAAAAAAAATTAAACTTGCTGAGAAGAAAGGAACAGAAAGTGTTATGGATGAGAAATTTGCTTTACTATTTTACACAACAACGTCATTTGGAGATGAATATCGAATTCGAGCATGGACATTATCGTTGCCAGTTGTTGTAATTGTGCTTGGGAACCAAGAACCACAATCCTGGGCAACAATTACGTGGGACAATACATTTGTTGAAATTACCCGAGAACCTTTTGTGGTACCAGAACATGTACCATGGTTAATGCTATCAACGGCACCTAATACGAAATTTTATTCACAAACGAAACGAGCACTCACTCTAGACAACATGAGGTTTTTGTGTGACAAAATATTTAGAAACGAATATAAAATAGACGATTCTAAGAATGATGTGAAATGGAGTCAATTTTGTAAAGAACCTTTACCTGGTCGCACATTCAATTTCTGGGATTGGTTCTTCGCAATTATGAAACTTCTCAAAGATCATCTTTGCGGTCCATGGCAAGCCGGTCGAATAGTAGGCTGTATTAATAAAGAACAACAATGACAGTAAACAAACATCACTGAGAGGCCAAACTGTCAGTGAATTATGTTCAGCGGATTCAGCCGCACTTGGAGTGCTCGCCACCAGAGGGGAGCGGAGACCAAGTGGCGGCAGAAAGGAATCACCCCGCTGAAGAGGTGGATGACCGAAGAGCGGAACCATAGCCGTTAGGAGGAGGCTATAAAAGCGCGCGAAGAATGACGCGCCTCCTTTTTTATCTTTTCTATCGTGTGCGACGAAGCAGCGGAGCAAGAACAACCAGGGAGGAGGTAATTTGAAGCGCAGCGGCAATCTTCAGTGGAGGACAGCGGAATAAGCAATTGAGATCCAAGCGAAGGGAAAATTAGTATCAAAACGACGAGCAAAGCCCAGACATTGGAGGAAAGGCTACAAAGTGCAACAGCGTATACGATCGTCGAAGGGGCCCCTTTGTAGGTATATAATAGAAGTAAGTTTTCTTATTGAATACAGTGTATCACATGTTAAAATTATATGGAAGTTCCGATTTGGAGTATATGTTTTGGAAAATTTTAAATAATCGTATTTTCTTTGAGATGTATTAATGCTTGGAGGAAGAAATTTATGTCTTTAGGACAAGATCAGAGAAAATCTTTGTTTTCAGATTACGGGTTGTGACGAGTGCGGCTTGGAAGGACAAGTCGAAGTGGAAGTGTCGTGAAATTAAGTGAAACTCGTGATATCGGAAGTCAGAGTGTTCGGGGGTGGTGTAGTGGTCCACGCGAAGATTAGTGTGAGGAAGAAGTAGAGGAGTACAGTTGTGTAGGTGTAGGATTGTAGTGAAGGTCATAGTGTGATTATTAGCTAGGGTTTCGGCCGAATAACGTCGTGTTTAATCCGGTTAGCCGCATTCTCGCTTGGCGGCTATCTGGGGCTTTGAGAGACAAGCGAGTGGCGCCCCATGCCCGTCTTTGGACGAGCTAACCGGGTCGATAAGCCCCGCCAGAGCACTCCAGTTTTCCTGAAGGCCATAGTGGCTCTCGCGAAGTAAAAAGTGGGTGTAACAACATTTAAACTCAATATAATGGAAAATTGATATAAAATTACAATTTAATAATAATAAGAAGAAAAAGTTATTTAACAAATGACGATTACGAATAGAAAAGATTACATAATTTTTTCTAAATCTGTCACATCAAAGTTTGAGTATGGAATAGGAGGGTTTTCGAGCGGTTTACTTGTGTGACTGCTCAATTAATACAAATCCGCATCTTGCCACTAAACGTGCACTGCAATTAAGCCATCCAAAACCTGCTTGAGGAGTTTGCGAGGGACCTGAAAGCCAACAGTTCACATCTGCATCATGGGAACCTGATGGAACTGGTACCGCCAACATTTGGCTTAGGGATAGTGATTTCCAGGTGGAGAGTTGTAGATGGGGAACTGGTCTCGTGTGGGCTTGGTACTCAGTGACTGCGCTGAACGAGCCGATATTATTTTTCCAAGCTACCCTATATGCATTGGAGGGCACTGTCTTGAACACAGATGGCAATCTGCTCGTTGCGGGGGGGGGGACTTCAACGCGAAAGCCAACGAATGTGGCATGCCTCAAACAGATCCGTGTATCAAACAAATCCTAAAGATGGTGGCTTGGGTAGCGCTCGTGGTACTGAACACCACAAATACCCTATAGAAATTAGTAAAAGACTTGATTACTAATCTACAAATAAATTTATTCAATAACGTTTAAATAAATTGACTCGTGTCGACACGTCGTCATGACACGTAAAAACCACAAAACCAAAAGAGAACGAGTTGTCCTCGCATGCCGGTTAAATATTAGTTTTGTGCTCACATCGTTGTCTGCTCCAATCCACGGTGGTCACCACTCCATATCGATGAATATGTTTCGCTTGCATAAGACGTCCACTTGTTGGACGTCAATACACCAGCCAAATTGCTTACGTTGAATATCTTTGTTCTGCATGTGTTGCCTTGCGGTTGATATGCTTGCACAAGCATCCACATGTTGATGGTTTTTCACTTAATCATGGTTGCGCATCACTGCAAACCGAATGGGTGCTGCGTTCGTGGCAGTCGGGGGCTGTATGTCTGTCGGTCCGTCGATGAGGCGTTGCGGAGTGTTGGCTGCGTTTGTGGCAGTCGAGGATCGGATGTGATTGGTCCGCCACAGTACTCCCCCTGCAGTGGCGGAGCCACGATATTGAGCGGTGGAGTACATTTTGATCCAGGTGTAGATGTCACGGTGCGCCTCCTGGCGCGAGGTCACGACAACGTCCTGGCGTGTGTCGAGGGTGTCGGTCGTTGTAGGTCGGTGTTTGGGCACTAGGTGTAAGTGTCGCGATGCGCATCCTTGCGCGGTTTTTTTTTGTGGTAGGGAGGTGAAGGCATTTACCCCCGCCGAGTCTGCCAGTGTGGGACTCCCATGGAGGATACCCTTGGACTACCCACTAAACACCTCCCCTGTCAATCTGAGAACCTAGCCTGGAACCGTTTGACACATTACTTCGAGCCAGGTCTCGTTTTGTTACGCCGCAGGGCGCCTTCAAGCTGGGGAGTCCCTTTCCTAGCGGGAGGGGAGAGGGGAAGAGGAAATGGCAGAAGAGGGATCCCCCAGCCCCAGCGCCTCCGGCTGCTGTGAGTCCCTTTTATATTTTAGGACTGCCCCAGCATAATGTGCCACCTGGTTCCATTTGTCAACCGATCCGAGCATCACCGCAACTATATTATCCGGGGTGAGCTCTCCCGTCTCCCTATAGAGTTCCCTTCGCAGCTTGACCCATTTTGTACACGCAAAAAATGTGTGACAGGCATTGTCCTCCTCCCCTGGGCAAAACCGACAATCGGGAGACCGTGACTTAACGATCTTGTGCAGGTAAGACTGAAAACACCCGTGCATCGCTCAAAAGCTGGGTCAGATAGAAGTCAGTCTCACCATGCCTTCGATTTAGCTACGGTCTCACATCCGGGATGAGGCGCGCAGTCCACCTTCCCTTCGTTCAATTCCCCCAAGACTGCTGCCAATCGTTGAGTGAGCGTTGTCTCTCCTCGTGGACAACCATCTCCCTCGCATCCTCGTTTCGTTCTCTAGCAAGGAGGGCGATAGGTATCACGTCTGCAATCACTCTCACCGCCGAGTCGGAGACTGTTGGATACGAAGATGCAATTCTCAGTGCTCCTCTTCTCTGTACCTGTGTCAATCGTTTTCGGTATACCTCCTTGCTGAGAGCGTCGCCCCATACCTCTGCTCCGTACAGTAGCACTGACCCTAAAGCACTCATCAAGAGGCGTCTTCTTGATGGGCTGGGTCCCCCTACGTTGGCCATAAGTCGACTCAGGGCCGATATTCCCGAAGCAGCCTTCTCAGCCGTTGCCCTGATTTACTCAGAGAAACTCATCTTCGAGTCGATCAGTAGCCCCAGGTACTTCACCGCTGGCTTCGATTCGATTTGTATATCTCCAATACTGATCATCCTTACTCTAGGGATTCTCTTTTTTGTCAAGATGACCACTTCGGTTTTCTCCAGTGCTAAACTGAGCCCGCGAGCAGTCATCCAGTCCCTCACTCGGCGCATTAGCATACCTAGCCTAAGTTGCGCTTGTTCAACGGTGCGTCCGGCGACCAGAGCCGCAACATCATCCACATAGCCGACCAAGCGTGACTCATCTGGCATCTCAAGTCTTAGTAGCCCGTCGTAAGACACGTTCCACAGGTCCGGACCAAGGATAGATCCCTGGGCAACACCCGATGTAATTTCCATCCTTCGTTGGCCCTGTGTCGTGTCGTAGAGCAGGCTTCGGTCCTTTAGGTAGTTCCTCAAAAGCTGCATTAGATATTCTGGAACTTAAAAAGAGTTTTCCAGCGTGTGCAGAATATCCACCCATCTAGCGGAGTTGAAGGCATTCCTGCGGTCGAGTTTCACCAACAGGACGATCCGTCGCTTGGTGCGACTATATGCCTCTGCATTTTGGACCGCACTCACCACCTCTGCAATCGCATCAATGGTAGAACGTCCTGCTCCAAAGCCATACTGCCGAGGAGATAGGTTCCCAGCAGCATGAATCGCGTCAGTGAGTCTTCCCTTGATGAGTTTCTCTAGCACTTTCCCAGCCGTGTCTGGCATGCATAACGGGCGGTATGCAGATGGCGACCCGGGATTTCCCTTCCCCTTGCTGACCAACACGAGCCTCGCCACCTTCCATCGTACCGGGAAAACCCCGTCCCGTAGGCAAGCGTTGAATGTGCTGAGCAGCAAGTCAGGACAATGTTGATAGACGAGCCGCAACACCTCAGCTGGAACACCATCTGGATATGGAGCCTTCATCGCTTTCAAGGAGAGAAATGCCTCCTCCAGCTCCAGCTGTGTGAAGAGTGGGCACTCTACTGCTGTTTCACCATGGACAGCGTCAACACGGACGGGATGGGTGGGGAAGAGTCCCCGCACTATCGCGTCCATCTTTTCCGCGTCATGTATACAAGGCTTCCGTAGGGCACCAAGTTTCCCCATGACCAGCTTGTAGCCAAGGCCCCACGGATCCTTGTTCACATTGTCCACTAGGTCGTGCCAGCAGCGAGCCTTGCTACTGTTGATCAGTTTGCGAAGGCATTTCCTGGCCGACTTTTATGCTGCCACCTGGTTGCATGCCTCGTCACGGTTCCGCGCCTGTTGAGCCTCACGCCGAAGCTTGTGACACTCTTTCCGCTTTTCAGCGATTTCAGTTGACCACCAGTACACTGGGGGCTTGTCGTGCCGGGGTCTTCGACGGGGCATAGAAGCGCAGCAAGCAGTCGTGATTATGCTCATAGTAGAGTTCAACACGTCATGAGCTGCCCGTTCTTCCGTCCCCTCCGGAGCTCCCTGCAGCGGCTCACCTGCTGTGAGAACTTTGACGAACCTCTCCACGTCCATTCTTCCAATGTTCCATCCAGTTGTAGAAGGCCGAGAGCACGGACGTCGGGAGATAGCATCACTTATCTCAAGCAGAATGCACTGGTGATCACTGGCTGAGTAGTGCTCTAATACTCGTACTTTCCAGTTGTGTATCCTCCGTACTAAGGACTCCGAGGCGAATGTCACGTCCGGTATGGCTCCCTCACAGCCAATACAGCGGAAAGTCGGCGTATTTCCGGAGTTCAGTACGACGAGGGCCGTCCTGGCCGCCATTTACAGGATTCGTTTTCCCCGCGGATCCGTCTGAGGCGTGCCCCATTCGATTGCTTTAGCATTGAAGTCGCCCCCAACGAGCACTTCACCCTCTGCGTTCGAGACAGCGCCCTCCAGAGCATTGAGCTTGGCTTGGAAAGATGATATCGGCTCGTTAGGCGTTAGGTACACACTAAAGAAGGTGATCCCTGAGCACGAACACACAGATAGTGGCAGTACCAGTTTCATCAGAGTACCATAATGCAGGACTTTTATTATGGTGTTGCTCACTCAGCAGCAAGAAGTCGGCTTTCCTGTCCCTCGCAAACTGCTCAAGCAGATTTTGGGCGGTTGAACTGCGGTGTAGGTTTAGCTGCAGGATGCGGGTCATCGAAGCTCTGATTTGGCCTTGGCTATGGCTTCCTGGAACACCCGGCATTTTCCTGATCCCAAGATGTGTCCCAAATCAGGTTTTGGATCAGCATCCTTGCAAAGAATACAGTGTGCCTCCTTCGTACACTCTTTTCTTTTATGTCCCGTTTCACCGCATTTGTAACATAGGGAACTCCTATCGGGTCCTTTGCATACTTGTGTGGTGTGACCATAATCAAGGCATTTGAAACATTGAAGAGGCGTTGCTCTTCGCCGTATCCTACAGACAACCCACCCATTTCGTAATTTTCCCTTGTTCAGGAATTGTTCGGCGTCCTTTTCGGTCAAATCGACTATGGCCATGCGTTGTCCCCTGTTGTTTTCTGTTCTCAGTCTCGCTTTGATCCTTCCCACGCTAGGGAACTCCCTTTTGATGGCCTCTTCCACCTCGGCCAGATCCGTCACGCAGTCAATGTCCCGTATTTTGATCGTTGCCATCGGCTCGAGTGGGGCTATAGTTGCGCTTTTGCCGATGACTTTCTTTACTGCGTCACAGAATGCTTCTTTGTTGCCGGCCTCTGCTCCGAATTCGACCAGTATGTGGCCCGACCGCGTTGGTTGTACTACTTTAATGGTAGTATTGGTGTCTTCGGGCCTTACGTTTCCCCTGATGTCCCGCAGCACCTCCGCGTACGATCGGCCATCGTGGGGCTTTACAAGCAGTGCCTGCTGCCGGGGCTTCTGCCTCTCCTGCTTTGCATCAGGTCCTTTTTCTAGTCGGGCGTCCGTGCGAATTTTATTTTCTGGCTTTTTTTGAAGGAGTTTCTTTGCGGCTTTCTTCGCTCCTTTTGTAAGCACTGTCTGGAACCCCTGATCTGGTGCTCCACGCCCGTCAAGTGCCTCTTCCTTCCTTCTTTTATCCCGATCTCCTTCGATTGGGCTAGACGCCATTCTTTTATTGACTTTTAATGGTGGAGCTATCTGCATGTCGTCCTAGCGTGAGTTGAGCGTGTCGGTCGTTGAGAGCGTAGAAGGTGTTGGTCATTGAGATTCAGATATCGATGTCACGGTGCGCCTCCTGGCGCGGGGTTGCGACATACGGCTTGGCGGGATTTTGGTCGGTGCTTGAGCGCTTGGTGTAGATGTCGCGGTGCGCATCCTTGCGCGGGGTTTGGCGACGGTAGCTCGTTGCGTTCGTTGTGTGGTTGTTGCGGTGCAAGTATGTTATATTGGCATGTGGCGATTGTTGAGTGCCAGGGTGAATGTCACGGTGCGCTTCATAGCGCGGGGTTCGGAGATCCATCCGGCTGGCGTCGATCGTGTCGCATTTGCTAGTACGTGCACAAGGGCCGGCATTTCCTAGCCTGCGGCTCGTAATGTTGGTGGAACCAACACGGCTAAGGGCGGAGCGTGGCGACATCATCATCCTCCGACGATCGATCATCTCGTTCATGTTGAGTGGATAAAACCGCAACGGCGTCCTCGAGGTTGGAGACCCTGTTGGCGAGATCGCGGAATTCGTCAGTCTGACTCGGTTGGTCCATCGACTCGATTAGCGTTGAGATGTTGGCGATGGAGCGCGTGTTATCGGGGTGCGGGTGACTGCTTGTCGCGGTGTTGACTGGAAGTGTAGCTCGCCTGTGTTGGATGTCGTGGGCGGCCAACAGTGCGTTGGTGAGGCTGCCATACTTGCCCTTAGGCGGCGGGTTGGTGACTGCCTGACGCACTTGTCGTAGTGCCTCCTTGTCGAGGCTTGCCACCAACCAATTGAATTTGGCATCATCCTGCGTGACGCCGTTCGTAGCAAGCGTCGCGTTGACGCGGGCCAGCCACAGGTCCAAATCGTCATGCCATACTGGTGGGAGTTTGATTATCGGCGTGGCTGCTGATCGGTTCGTGTCGGGGATCCCTTTGTGTGGCGTGGATCCAGCTGGGGCGACAGTTGGTGGGACTGGTTCCAATAAACTCGACATCGTGGCCTTAGACTGCGTCAGGTGCGAACGTCGGGTGAATTACTGGGCGATGTCCCAAAGTGCTCTTGGTGGCGGTCGGATGTGTCCTTGATCGCGTTGCTGAGCGCTGTTCGACTCGCAAGATCGCCACTATAGGAATTAGTAAAAGACTTGATTACTAATCTACAAATAAATTTATTCAATAACGTTTAAATAAATTGACTCGTGTCGACACGTCGTCGTGACACGTAAAAACCACAAAACCAAAAGAGAACGAGTTGTCCTCGCATGCCGGTTAAATATTAGTTTTGTGCTCACATCGTCGTCTGCTTAAATCCACGTTGGGCACCACTTCATATCGATGAATATGTTTCGCTTGCATAAGACGTCCACTTGTTGGACGTCAATACACCAGCCAAATTGCTTACGTTGCATATCTTTGTTCTGCATGTGTTGCCTTGTGGTTGATATGCTTGCACAAGCATCCACATGTTGATGGTTTTTCACTTAATCATGGTTGCGCATCAATGCAAACCGAATGGGTGCTGCGTTCGTGGCAGTCGGGGGCTGTATGTCTGTCGGTCCGTCGATGAGACGTTGCGGAGTGTTGGCTGCGTTTGTGGCAGTCGAGGATCGGCTGCGTATGTGACTGGCTGGTCCACCACAACCCCATCTTTACACTCTATTGGCTGCGAAGGAAAAATAATGGGCGTAAAGTTTGCCTCGGAGTCCTTAGTACGGAGAAAACACAATTGGAGAGTATTAGAGGACTACTCAGCCAATGATCATCAATGCATTCAGCTTGAAATCCGGGATGTTGCCTCCTGACGCCCATGCTCTTGACCTTCTACACACGTGTGGAATATTAGAGGGATGGACGTCAAGGGGTTCGCCAAGGTGCTCGCTGCACTGGTGATTGATTGAATTTGCTGAAAAGTGAAGGGGGGTCACAAGCTTTGGCATGGGGTTCAACGGAAATGAAGTCGTGACAAAAACTGCAACCGGGTTACAGCATATGAGTCAGCCAGGAAATGCCTTCGCAAATTGACTCACAACAGTAAGGCTCGCTGCTGGCGAGATCTAGTGGACAATATGAACAAGGATATCTGGGGCCTCGGTGACAAGCTTGTTATGCGGAAGCTTGATGCCCTACGGACGACCCACATACATGAAGCGGAAAAGATGGAAAAGTTAGTGCGGTCACTCTTCTCCGCCCATCCTGTCCATGTTGACACTGTCCACGAGGAAACAGCAATTGAGTGTCCACTCTTCACACAGAAAGAACTGGAAGATTCAGTCCTTTCATTGAAAGTGACGAGGACTCCAAGTTCGGATGGTGTTCCAGCTAGGGTGGTACAACTTGTCAATCACCATTGTCCTGACTTGCTGCTCAGCACATTCACCGCTTGTCAACGGGACGGGGTTTTCCTGGTACGATGGAAGGTAGGAAAATCTCCGATCGCCGTTGGCGTGCTACCCGTTATTTTTGTGAGGCACTGCTCAGATAGTGCTAGAGAAACTCGTCCAGGGAAGATTCACTGGCACGATTTGTGCGGCTTTGGAACTATCTTTTCAGCAGCCTTAGGGTAGGATGTTCCACCATTAATGCAATTGCAGAGGTGGTGAGCGTGGTCCAAAAGGTAGAGGCCGCATTAAGCGACGGATCGTTTTGCTGGTTATAGTTGATGTTGAAGGCGTTCCCAAAGCAACGAAGGCTGGGTGTGCTAACGTGCTGAGTAAAAGACTGGATAACTGCTCGTGGGTTATGTCTACTACTGGAGAAAACTTAAGTGGTGGTTATCTTAGCAAAAACGAGAATCAAAAGAGTAACGATGATCAGTTTTGGAGACAAACCGATCGAATTGAAGCCAGCAGCGTACTATCTGGAGTTACTGACCAACTTGAAGAAGAGTTTCTCTGAGCAAATCAGGGCAACAGCTGAGAAGACTGCTTCGGGACTATTGGCTCTAAGTCAAGTTACAGCCATCGTAGGGGGACCCAACGCATCAAGAAAACGCCTCTTGTTGAGTGCTGTAGGGTCAGTTTACTTTACGGAGCAGAAATGTGGGGCGGTGCTCTCAGTAAGTAGGTGTATCGAAAACGTTTAGTACAGGTACAGAGAAGAGCAGCCTTGATGACTACTACTTCATATCCAACAGTCTCTGATTCGGCGGTGAGAGTTATTGCAGTCATGATACCTGCTGCCCTTCTTGCTAGAGAGCACCACGCTATTTACTTGCATCGAAGCGAGGACGCAAGGGAGACAATTGCCCGTCAGGAGAGGTAGCGCTCACTCAACGATTGGCAGTAGTTTTGGGTGAATTTTATGGTGGAAAGGTGGACTGCGCGCTACATCCTTGATATGAGATCGTGGCTAAATCGAAGGCATAGTGAGACTGACTTCTGTCTGACCCAGCTTTTGAGCGAGCATTATTGTTTTCAGTCTTACAGGCACAAGATTGGTAGGACACTGCCCCAAAATTGTCAGTTTTGGCTCAACCTGGGTGATATAGTTGGATTGATGCTTGGATCGGTTGACAAATAGAATCATTTGGCATATTATTTTTGAGCAGTCCTCAAAGATTACAAGGACCAACTGCAACCGGGGGTGTCGGGGATGGAGCATTGCTTGTCTGGCAGTTCCTCTTCCCCCTCACCTTCTACTAGAAGAGCGTTCTCCTAGCTTGAAATCACCACACTGTGTAACAAAACGAGACGTGGCTCGAAGTCATGTGTCAAATGGTTCTAGGCTGGGTTCTCGGGTTGACGTGGGAGGTGTTTCGTGGGTAGTGCAGTCACTGGTGAGGATGGGAGTCCCACACTCAGCGCTTAAATGGCATTCACCTCCCAACCACAAAAAACATTCTCTGTTAAGCAATTGCTCAAAAATTGCAGAGTATAACAATGATGTGCACTATTTCTTTGCAAACATTAAGAGCTTGGGCTGTTGCGGCAACGATGATGATGATGAAGTGGAATGATAGCCATAGAAACTCTATTGTTCAACAGTTATGAAGTTGATACTCTATATTTTTACAGAAATTAGACGCTACCAAATATCAGAACATACAGATATTTGGTACTTTTGAATAGTGTATTAAGTGTTATTAGGGGTACATTCTAAAATTCAAAACGCTATTGAAATCGTGACCTGCTGCTTTCCTCCGAAGCTATAGAAGCTACGGTCATGAAGTTTTTTAAAGGGTTTCTTGAAAATCTAAGGGTTAACTAAATTTTCAGGGGGTTTTAAGGGGTCTCCCTAAATAAGGCTTAGCACTAAAACATTTTTTTAACCGACTTCCAAAGGAATGAAGGTTATCAATTCATCACACACATTTTTTTTTTCTTTTTTTAGGGTTTTGTACTAAAATACAAAACCCTATTGCAATCACGACCTGTGTCCGTCTGTCCGTCCGTCTGTATGTCACAGCACTTTTTCTCCGAAACTATAGAGGCTACAGCCATGAAACTTTGTAGAAAGGTGAGAAGTGGTGACCTCTTGAAAGTTCAAGGGTGGAAAAATTTTTCAAAGGCGTTTAAGGGGGGTCTCCCCATATAGGGAGTTGACCCCTCAAAAAAAAATTTTCACCATTGGTAGTCGAGTAGGGTGTCATTGGAAAGGTCTCAATGAGATCTTTTCAAGACAAGTCTTAAACATGCCTTATAAGTACCGAGAGGGGCAAGGGAAGGGGAAATGTACGAACTTTTCGCGTACCCCCTCCCCCACCTTCCATCCGAAAAACCTGAAAAAAATCATGAACGTAGGCTTTAATGAGTACAACAACAACAAATAAATGAGAAGTCGAAATTCACTCAACTTTGTTAGTAATAGTATGATTTACTGATTTTGTGTTTTCTTGAATTAAATCCAAACGGTACCTTTAAACTCAATATAAGAGATGACTGTTTATAAGATTTATCTTTTCTGAAAGTTTCATAAACATCGAATAGTATTTACCGAAGTTATAGCGATTTGAATTTTCCTGTATTACTATGGAGCAATATGCCCTGTATTACTATGGAAACATATGGCTATGGAGCCATATGCTATGGAGCTATGGAGATATATTTACCGACTTAGACACTACAGCTTTGCTAGAATTTGCATGAAAATTTCAGGAGTGATAGGTATCATGAAGATGAGTACATACAATTGAAACAAGTCAAAGAGGCAAGAGAGAGCTCCTAGCAAAAGGCCTTTGTAACCATTCTAGGATTCGAAAAAATCTATGATTACAGTACAGAGGAGTGGCCCCTGAAAAAAATTTCATGAAACGTAGCCGATATGAGTATCAACTGAAAGTTCTCTATGAGAGCTTTTCAAAACAGTTCTTAAACTGACAGTTTTTGCTTCAATGGGGGCACAGGGGGGAAATACATGAAAAATGTGTTTCCTCCCTCGCGAATGGACACCCGTGATCTAAAAAATCTGAAAAAATTATCAAAGGAGATATTTATGGGTATAACTATAACAAATACCTCAGAAGTCAAAATTCGTTCATAATAGTCTGATCCTCGAATTTCACTTTTTCTCCAATAAAATAGTCTTTGACATGTTTCTTGATTTTATTCGTTGCTGGTTACTGCATTTTGTAAGTTGAGTACAAAACCCTTCTGACATGAGCATAGGTCTGTCTACCCAACTTGTTTTATGTTTGTTCCCGCATAACTTTTAAACGAAGATAGATAGAAGAGTCCTGTTTTCGGCAAATGATACATCTTTCTTCCTGTTAGATCCCATTCATTATAAATTCAAGTAACGGTAAAGGACTTTTACCGTTAAAATTAAAAAAACTTCCGACTTTCATTCCGATTTATCAGCATAACTGTTCGACGCGTGTCAGGATTTTTATTGTAGAGTCTTCAAATGAATTGTAATCTTCTCAAGGACTCTGCAGATGACAATAGTTCAATCTGATACATTGATATCGAGAAATTGAATTTAAATTATCTTTCGTACGAAAAGTGTCAATTATTTGGCACTCTTCAAAGATTTGATGGAATTCTTTGGTCACGGATGGCAAAAATGATCACTAACCTTAATTTTCTGCATAAAAGGTACATTTTAGTCAATTATTCCTACTGGAAATAACCAATAAATTAATGCTAAATGTAGCATAAATACAATTCAATAGTATTAAGAAGGAAAATTTCAGGATGTTTTTCTCTTCCGCATTCATTCTTTGCTTACTAATGAGCTTAGTAAAGGATCCTTCTTACATCCTTAGACGGAAACGTTACACATAGGATTTATAAAATCCCCCGAACAAATAATAAGGTTTGAGTGATTGCAAATTATGGAGTTGATTCGTTACTTTCCAGTTAATATTATACACTATATTTCCAGGAATCTAAAGTTAGTGATTTCCATACTAAAGACCGGCGAGAATCGTGATCTAAAAATACGATAGTTTTCGTGCAATAATTGATCATAACTTTAAAGATGAACATGCAAATGCATAGTCGAGTTTTCATTGAACTACAGGGTATAAATTTTATGAAACTGGCATGAGAACTGAAAACGAAGGCGATAGGTATCGAATAAACGTGAACGGGTGGTATGGTTAAAAAGGATCTTTTTAAGTAAATTTCTTGAGATTGACTGCGGAGTTAACTTTATGTTTATATACATAAATACATATATATATATATATATGTATATATATATATATATATATATATATATATATATATATATATATATATATATATATATATATATATATATATATATTATATATATATATATAAATATTGTTGGATATTATTATATTATTTTATTGTACTATAATATTGGATATTATTGGAACATGCATTACTATTGTGAATTATCTATAATATTTGACATAATGACATTTGTAATGTCAATTGTAATAAACGGGTGTTCGGCCTTTTCCGCTTGCGACCACCAAGGAGCAAAGACGTCTTTTCATCCCCTCCGATATATGACAAATTGGCGACGAGGATCTCAAGGTTAACGGGTTGTGTTTTATTATAACATTTAACAATGCCGAACGACGATTTAAATATCAGCCAGGTAATGAGCCCAGTGGTCAGGGTATCGAATATGCCGGAATTTTCCGTTCATTAAAATTTTCAATTGTGGAACGAACGACTCGAGATGCACTTCATCGAAGTCGACTGCACCACATCAGAAGGGAAAGTTTCAACATTGTTGAAAATGATTGGCTCGGAAGCATACAGCATTATACATTGTATATGCAACCCAATTTTACAAAGCGCAAAAACGTACAATGAACTGGTGGACACATTAAAAAGGCATTTTATGCCACCAGTAATCGTATTTCGGGAACGAAAGAATTTTCATTCTGCGAAAAAGTTGGACAGTGAAACGGTAGCCGCGTGGTTTGCTCGGGTTAACGAACTGTCTATGAACTGCAAATTCGGAAGCGGAATGGAGCAGAAAGTTCTAGATAAGTTCATCACAGAACTACCAACGAAAATTTTTGAGAAATTATGCGAGGAAGATGAAACTCTGTCCCTCAGCAGTGCGCTAGAGAAAGCGTTAATATAAAAGACGAAATATGCCGAAAAGTGTCAACAAGTGTATTTTGTTCAAAAGTTCAGAAATAAGCTGAAAAAGACGAACAACGAGGGAAACAATAGTTCAACGAACAATTCTCAACCTAAGAAAGTGTGTCGACATTGTGGTTGGAAGAACCACTTGTCAGATAAATGCAAGTTCCGCACAGCGAAGTGTCATTCATGGAAAGCAGGGGCATTTAGCGAGCATATGCCGAAACAAGGGAAGTCGTAGAGAAGATAATGAAGTTAAATATATTCAGAATGATGATGGTGCTAATAATAATTTTCCCATTTACAGTGTTATTGAAGATGTTAGTTCGGACTTCTGGATTTTTGCCATCGACGGTCGAAGTAGTGCATCGAATTGTTACGAGCTATCGGTGAAAATCGAAGGCCAATCAATGTTGGCAATGTGTGATACAGGAGCGCCATGTTCGCTGATGTCTATCAAAGTATTTGATCGCAATTACGACAGACGGATTCTTCGATCATGCACATCATCCGGCTATGGAGGCGAGACTTTGAAATTGTATGGACAATTCGAGGCAACTGTAAACTTCATCGGCCAGAAAATAAGAGGTAACATAATCGTAACTGACACAAACAGACCAACATTATTGGGTCGGGATTTTTTGCGCGGATTTAATTTTGAGTTAGTCCAAAAATCTACAGTTAACTTGGTTATTAACGAAACTTCTCAAATCTTGGATGATTATAGTGAAATTAGTGAGTCGCTTAAAAGTGAGTTTTTGGATGTTTTTAAGAGTGGCTTAGGTAAATACAAGTTAGCCGAAATCAATTTAGCAATTATGCCTGATTGCCAACCTATATTTTGCAAGCCGCGCCCTATTCCTTTTGCGTGAAAGAGAAAATTGAAAACCAATTGGACCAGTTAGTGAGTTCCGGGATACTTGTTTGAACTAATGATTCTGAATGGGGCACACCTCTTGTTCCAATCTTGAAGCCAAGCGGCAAGCTTCGAATTCGTAGTGACTATAAGACAACTATAAATAAATATCCTCTGCCACGTATTGAACAAATATTTGCTTCAATGCAAGGTGGCAACCTCTTTACAAAGCTCGATATGTCCAACGCTTATAATCAGCTTGTTTTGAACCAACAATCTCAGAAAATTTGTACCTGGAGCACTCACAAAGGAATTTTTTCAATGACCAGGTTACCTTTTGGAGTCAAAACAGCGGCTGCTATATTTCAAAAGACGATGGAAGGTCTTTTATCACAATTTGAAAACGTATTTTGCTACCAGGATGATATTGTCATCACTGGACCAAACTTGTCAGTCCATCTCAAAACATTAAGAGATGTACTGCAACGTCTCAGAGAAGCTGGATTGAGGTTAAATTCTGCTGAGTGCGAATTTTTCAAAATAAATTTTATGAAACTGGCATGAGAACTGAAAACGAAGGCGATAGGTATCGAATAAACGTGAACGGGTGGTATGGTTAAAAAGGATCTTTTTAAGTAAATTTCTTGAGATTGACTGCGGAGTTAACTTTATGTTTATATACATAAATACATATATATATATATATATGTATATATATATATATATATATATATATATATATATATATATATATATATATATATATATATATATATATATTTATATATATATATATAAATATTGTTGGATATTATTATATTATTTTATTGTACTATAATATTGGATATTATTGGAACATGCATTACTATTGTGAATTATCTATAATATTTGACATAATGACATTTGTAATGTCAATTGTAATAAACGGGTGTTCGGCCTTTTCCGCTTGCGACCACCAAGGAGCAAAGACGTCTTTTCATCCCCTCCGATATATGACAAATTGGCGACGAGGATCTCAAGGTTAACGGGTTGTGTTTTATTATAACATTTAACAATGCCGAACGACGATTTAAATATCAGCCAGGTAATGAGCCCAGTGGTCAGGGTATCGAATATGCCGGAATTTTCCGTTCATTAAAATTTTCAATTGTGGAACGAACGACTCGAGATGCACTTCATCGAAGTCGACTGCACCACATCAGAAGGGAAAGTTTCAACATTGTTGAAAATGATTGGCTCGGAAGCATACAGCATTATACATTGTATATGCAACCCAATTTTACAAAGCGCAAAAACGTACAATGAACTGGTGGACACATTAAAAAGGCATTTTATGCCACCAGTAATCGTATTTCGGGAACGAAAGAATTTTCATTCTGCGAAAAAGTTGGACAGTGAAACGGTAGCCGCGTGGTTTGCTCGGGTTAACGAACTGTCTATGAACTGCAAATTCGGAAGCGGAATGGAGCAGAAAGTTCTAGATAAGTTCATCACAGAACTACCAACGAAAATTTTTGAGAAATTATGCGAGGAAGATGAAACTCTGTCCCTCAGCAGTGCGCTAGAGAAAGCGTTAATATAAAAGACGAAATATGCCGAAAAGTGTCAACAAGTGTATTTTGTTCAAAAGTTCAGAAATAAGCTGAAAAAGACGAACAACGAGGGAAACAATAGTTCAACGAACAATTCTCAACCTAAGAAAGTGTGTCGACATTGTGGTTGGAAGAACCACTTGTCAGATAAATGCAAGTTCCGCACAGCGAAGTGTCATTCATGGAAAGCAGGGGCATTTAGCGAGCATATGCCGAAACAAGGGAAGTCGTAGAGAAGATAATGAAGTTAAATATATTCAGAATGATGATGGTGCTAATAATAATTTTCCCATTTACAGTGTTATTGAAGATGTTAGTTCGGACTTCTGGATTTTTGCCATCGACGGTCGAAGTAGTGCATCGAATTGTTACGAGCTATCGGTGAAAATCGAAGGCCAATCAATGTTGGCAATGTGTGATACAGGAGCGCCATGTTCGCTGATGTCTATCAAAGTATTTGATCGCAATTACGACAGACGGATTCTTCGATCATGCACATCATCCGGCTATGGAGGCGAGACTTTGAAATTGTATGGACAATTCGAGGCAACTGTAAACTTCATCGGCCAGAAAATAAGAGGTAACATAATCGTAACTGACACAAACAGACCAACATTATTGGGTCGGGATTTTTTGCGCGGATTTAATTTTGAGTTAGTCCAAAAATCTACAGTTAACTTGGTTATTAACGAAACTTCTCAAATCTTGGATGATTATAGTGAAATTAGTGAGTCGCTTAAAAGTGAGTTTTTGGATGTTTTTAAGAGTGGCTTAGGTAAATACAAGTTAGCCGAAATCAATTTAGCAATTATGCCTGATTGCCAACCTATATTTTGCAAGCCGCGCCCTATTCCTTTTGCGTGAAAGAGAAAATTGAAAACCAATTGGACCAGTTAGTGAGTTCCGGGATACTTGTTTGAACTAATGATTCTGAATGGGGCACACCTCTTGTTCCAATCTTGAAGCCAAGCGGCAAGCTTCGAATTCGTAGTGACTATAAGACAACTATAAATAAATATCCTCTGCCACGTATTGAACAAATATTTGCTTCAATGCAAGGTGGCAACCTCTTTACAAAGCTCGATATGTCCAACGCTTATAATCAGCTTGTTTTGAACCAACAATCTCAGAAAATTTGTACCTGGAGCACTCACAAAGGAATTTTTTCAATGACCAGGTTACCTTTTGGAGTCAAAACAGCGGCTGCTATATTTCAAAAGACGATGGAAGGTCTTTTATCACAATTTGAAAACGTATTTTGCTACCAGGATGATATTGTCATCACTGGACCAAACTTGTCAGTCCATCTCAAAACATTAAGAGATGTACTGCAACGTCTCAGAGAAGCTGGATTGAGGTTAAATTCTGCTGAGTGCGAATTTTTCAAAAAGAAAATTTCGTACTTAAGTTTTGATATTGACGCAATAGGTCTTTCCAATAATAAGGAATGCATTAAAGTTGTTTTGAATGCACCCAAACCATCCAATGTTTCTGAATTGAGAGCTTTTATTGGTCTGGTTAACCACCATTCAAATTTTATTCCGAATTTTGCTGATAAAATGACTCCTTCATACGACTTATTAAAAAAGAGTGTTGACTTTAACTGGACAAACCAGCGTCAGAAAGCTTATGAACAAATGAAGATGGAAATCTGTTCGAGTAAAATGCTTGTTCACTTTGATCCTAAACTACCGACAGTTTTGTCGACTGACGCATCTAATTTAGCGGTCGCTGGAGTTTTATTGCATGTGTTTGATGACGGAAGTGAAAAGCCCGTTGCCTTTGTATCAAGAGCGTTAAACAGCACTGAAAAAGATACAGTACAATTGAAAAAGAAGCACTCGCAATAATATTTAGCGTAACGAAGTTGAAACAATATTTATTGGGCATGCATTTCGTATTAAAAACCGATCACAGGCCACTTTTGGCTATTTTCGGTGAACATAAGGGCATTCCCGTAATGGCAGCATCACGAATGCAACGATGGGCCTTTACACTTTCGGGATTCGATTACAATATCAAATATGTAAAGGGCTCCTCAAATAAGGCGGACAGTTTGTCTAGGATGCCTCAATCAGAAATTACTGAAGAAAAACCAGAACCAAATTACATAGATTATGTAGGGTTTATTAATCCGTTAAATTTAAATTATAAAACCATAGGAATTGAAACAAAAAGATATAGAATTCTGTCAAAGGTATTAAGTTGTATTCAAGATGGAACTTTGGAAAAATTGGACGGCAAAGATTTTGAGCCATTTAGAACCAGGCATTCAGAGCTAACAGTAGAGAGAGATTGCATTTGTGGGGATATCGCACATTGATTCCTACTAAATTAAGGAGTGGTGTCTTAGATTTACTACACCAGTCACATTGGTCGGGCAGTCCTAAAATATAAAAGGGACTCACAGCAGCCGGAGGCACTGGGGCTGGGGGATCGCTCTTCTGGCAATTCCTCTTCCCCTCTCCCCTCCCGCTAGGAAAGGGACTCCCCAGCTTGAAGGCGCCCCACGGCGTAACAAAACGAGACCTGGCCCGAAGTAATGTGTCAAACGGTTCCAGACTAGGTTCTCAGATTGACAGGGGAGGTGTTTAGTGGGTAGTCCAAAGGTATCCTCCATGGGAGTCCCACACTGCCAGACTCGGCGGGCATTAATGCCTTCACCTCCCTACCACAAAAAAAAAAAAATGGCAAAGAATTCATGTTGACTTTGCCGGTCCAATCAAAGGTTATTATATTTTATTAATAGTGGACTCTTTTCGAAATGGACAGAAGCATTCAAAACCAAAGACATTACGTCTTCATCCACTATAGATAAGCTTAGGGAAGTTTTTTGTCGATTTGGCTTAGTGGAATCCTTGGTAACGGATAACGGTAGACAATTTACATCACAAGACTTCAAAAATTTTGTTGATATGAACGGGATAAGGCATGTTTTCACAGCTCCTGGTCATTCTGCAACGAATGGTCAGGCTGAAAACTTTGTTTAAACTTTGAAGTCTTTATATGCAGCACTCCAACATGATCAATCCGACTTTCAAGTGGCTTTAAACCGATTTTTATTTGACTATCGCATCATGAAGCACTGTACAATAGGGGAGTCTCCTGCAAAACTACTTTTTAATAGAGAACTTAGGTCTCGGTTTAGTTTTCTATAACCACCACTCTTAAAGCAAAACATTCAAAAAGCTCAACATGTTGCAATTAAAAATTTTTGAGGCAATCGAAATGTACAATTTTCAGTTGGACAAAAAGTCCATATTCGAAATTATAGCGACCCCAATAAACCGAGTTGGTCGTCTGCTGTTGTCAAAAATAAAATTGGCCCGCGAAATTACACTTGTCTACTGATTAATAATAATAATCGTCCTATAAAAAGACATATAAATCAAATTCGACCAGCCAATGAAAACGATGTGCCGATCGAGGAATCCAATGATTCTTCAAATAATCCTTCAAATTCACCCAACATTTTCGAGATTTCCTACGATGACGAAGAACAGCAGGTGCAGCACTCGATGGCAACCACAGATGCCGAAATAGACGTAAGAGAGGGAGATGATAGAGCCCGTAGAGTAGCATTATTAGAAGCCATAGAGAAAATGAAAGGTCAAAAATAAAATACTAGTTATGAGTTTTGAATAAATGAAATAGATCTAAACTTTTATTATTGAAATGAAACATGTAATTAGAATTGAAATCAGTTCAAGTAATTATGGTAAAATGTATGTATGGAGATGAATTTACACTTTGCAATTTATTTTGTAAACTTTGTATATTTCCTCATCACTCTGAAAATAGTATATGGATTGATGTAAACAATTTAAGGAAGAAGTTGTTGGATATTATTATATTATTTTATTGTACTATAATATTGGATATTATTGTAACATGTATTACTATTGTGAATTATCTATAATATTTGACATAATGACATTTGTAATGTCAATTGTAATAAACGTGCGGCCACCAAGGAGTAAAGACGTCTTTTCATCCCCTCCGATATATTACATATATATATATATATATATATATATATATATATATATATATATATATATATATATATATATATATATAAAAATATATATATATAAATATGTATATATAAATATGTATATATATATATATATATATATATATATATATATATATATATATATATTTATATATATATATATATACATATACACATATATACACATATACATTCACATGAATATGTATATATATATATATATATACGTATATATATATATATATATATGTATCTATATAGATACATATATATATATACGTATATGTATACATATATATATATATATAAATATATATATATATATATATATATATATATATATATATCTATATAGATATATATATATATATATATATATATATATATATATATATATATATATATATATATATCTATGTGTATATGTATACATATATATATATATATATATATATATATATATATATATATATATATATATATATATATATATATATATATATATATATATATATATATATATATATATATATATATATATATATATATATATATATATATATATATATATATATATAAATAGGTTTATGTGTGTGGTTGTATGTGTGTGCGTATGCATAGGATATAGTATATCGAAATTTGTGGCTGTAGATCGCAACTTTCCTTCAATTTTCGCCAAAATATTTCGACTAGGTTTTGTTAATCATTCAAATCGGTTAAGCAAAAAAAAAGTCGAAGGTGTTTAAGATTAAAACCAATGATTTCAGGTCTGACTAAAATACAGCTCCGGTTTGTACCAAAACTGGTACAAAACTTTATTCAAGTGTGTGAAAAGCTCACAATAAAAAATCCAAAGTCGAACAATTTGAAACAAAATGGCGGCTGGTCAAAGGTTAAAAAAAAAAGTTGAACAATAAGAAAGCATTTCAGGGCCAGGTCAGAATATCAAAATGGCCGCTAGACAATTCATATAGGATTTTTATGTAACCTAAAATCAAGGTAGACGTTGGTGAGATCATGAATTGAATGAATAAGAATTACATTACAAGAAAGTTCGATTCCTATGAACGCTGCAAATTTCAGCCTTGAATACATTGTACCATGTAAATTTAAATATAGTTTTTTACTGCATTGCAGTAAAAAACTATATTTTAATATACATGGTACAATGTATTCAAGAAACGGAGCTTTGAAAGGTATAAAATAAAAAAATGCCCTAAGAAGGATGAAATGAATTTTATGCAAGCGGCGTCAAACCAATTTCCCCATTTCAACACAAATACTTCCAACATCTGCACTGTCACAAAGGAATCGGGAAAAAACTGATTTATTTCATCCTTTTCAGGCCATTTCGAAGTCCGTTTTCTGTTTTTTCTAACATTTTTTTTTTCACCAAAGCAATTGAGTAAGCCGCCATATGGAATATGATTATCTGTGTCGAGGGGAGCAGAAGAAAGGAAAATGTATGAAATTTTCCTGTACCGGTAGATTCAATATCAAATAACTCAAATGCTTAAATTCGTTGAACTTTACTGATGATAGTAGGATTCACAAATTTAAAATTTTTGCTATCAGCTGTATTAGGGTCATTATTTGTTGAAATCAAATCTGCCCTAAACACTCTATCTCTGTCTGAAGCTACAAAATTTGGACTATTGAACTCAACATGCAAAAGTAGCCAAAGCAATATCCGTAGGGCGCAAAACAGTGCACACCCACCTGTATCCCGAAGATGATTTAACACACAAATCCCGAGTTTTCGATTCCAGCGCCAAGAACCTTCATCCCTGATCTTGAGTGCCATCCATAAAGGCCACAGCAACCTCAGTTCATATATCCCCAACAACAGTTTCATAATATCCGACAATGTTTCTACCACCAGCAATTACCACCCAAGCTTCAACCTAGACCAGAACGCATGGAAATAGATTAGTCGATGCCGTTTACTATCAAAACGGACCAAAAGACTTTAGATCTATTCACAGACGTGAGCATTCTGAACAATTTCATCATCCAAATAAATTTCAGCCCACTTACCACACAAAAAAAAAACGAGACTTTATAGGGCATTGACAGCTAACGATGATGCAGGAAAAGGATCAAAATTATGACTTAACTGTAATGAGTGTGCTGGAAGTTCCACATAGACGTTCAACAAATTTTCGTTAACTTCAAGCAAGCATACGACAGTATTCATCGTAACACACTCTACCAAATAACGCTTTGCTTTGGCATCCCAGCCAAATTAGTCCGTCTTACCAAAATGACAATGACGTCGACGACCTCCCAAGTCCGCATAAACAACTAACTCACCGATGCCTTTGACACAAATATCGGACTAAAGCAGGGAGATGAGCTTGCCCCATTGCTATTCAATTTGGTTTTGGAGTACCTCATGAGGAAGCTACTTGTCGATACGCGAGGTATATTACTATTCAACTCGAGCCAAGTAGTAGCCTATGCGGACGACATTAACATTCTGTCACGGCCATTGACAACTGCCAACAAGCCATAGAGAAAATGAAAGGTCAAAAATAAAATACTAGTTATGAGTTTTGAATAAATGAAATAGATCTAAACTTTTATTATTGAAATGAAACATGTAATTAGAATTGAAATCAGTTCAAGTAATTATGGTAAAATGTATGTATGGAGACGAATTTACACTTTGCAATTTATTTTGTAAACTTTGTATATTTCCTCATCACTCTGAAAATAGTATATGGATTGATGTAAACAATTTAAGGAAGAAGTTGTTGGATATTATCATATTATTTTATTGTACTATAATATTGGATATTATTGTAACATGTATTACTATTGTGAATTATCTATAATATTTGACATAATGACATTTGTAATGTCAATTGTAATAAACGTGCGGCCACCAAGGAGTAAAGACGTCTTTTCATCCCCTCCGATATATTACATATATATATATATATATATATATATATATATATATATATATATATATATATATATATATATATATATATATATATATATATATATATATATATATATATATATATATATATATAAAAATATATATATATAAATATGTATATATATATATATATATATATATATATATATATATATATAAATATATATATATATATATATATATATATATATATATATATATATATATATATACATATACACATATATACACATATACATACACATGAATATGTACATATATATATATATATATATATATATATATATATATATATATATATATATATATATATATCTATATAGATACATATATATATATATATATATATACGTATATGTGTATATATATATATATATATATATATATATATATATAGATACATATATATATATATATATATATATATATATATATATATGTATATATGTATATGTATACATATATATATATATATATATATATATATATATATATATATATATATATTATATATATATATATATATATATATATATATATATATATATATATATATATGTATATATATAAATAGGTTTATGTGTGTGGTTGTATGTGTGTGCGTATGCATAGGATATAGTATATCGAAATTTGTGGCTGTAGATCGCAACTTTCCTTCAATTTTCGCCAAAATATTTCGACTAGGTTTTGTTAATCATTCAAATCGGTTAAGCAAAAAAAAAGTCGAAGGTGTTTAAGATTAAAACCAATGATTTCAGGTCTGACTAAAATACAGCTCCGATTTGTACCAAAACTGGTACAAAACTTTATTCAAGTGTGTGAAAAGCTCACAATAAAAAATCCAAAGTCGAACAATTTGAAACAAAATGGCGGCTGGTCAAAGGTTAAAAAAAAAAGTTGAACAATAAGAAAGCATTTCAGGGCCAGGTCAGAATATCAAAATGGCCGCTAGACAATTCATATAGGATTTTTATGTAACCTAAAATCAAGGTAGACGTTGGTGAGATCATGAATTGAATGAATAAGAATTACATTACAAGAAAGTTCGATTCCTATGAACGCTGCAAATTTCAGCCTTGAATACATTGTACCATGTAAATTTAAATATAGTTTTTTACTGCATTGCAGTAAAAAACTATATTTTAATATACATGGTACAATGTATTCAAGAAACGGAGCTTTGAAAGGTATAAAATAAAAAAATGCCCTAAGAAGGATGAAATGAATTTTATGCAAGCGGCGTCAAACCAATTTCCCCATTTCAACACAAATACTTCCAACATCTGCACTGTCACAAAGGAATCGGGAAAAAACTGATTTATTTCATCCTTTTCAGGCCATTTCGAAGTCCGTTTTCTGTTTTTTCTAACATTTTTTTTTTCACCAAAGCAATTGAGTAAGCCGCCATATGGAATATGATTATCTGTGTCGAGGGGAGCAGAAGAAAGGAAAATGTATGAAATTTTCCTGTACCCGTAGATCCAATATCAAATAACTCAAATGCTTAAATTCGTTGAACTTTACTGATGATAGTAGGATTCACAAATTTAAAATTTTTGCTATCAGCTGTATTAGGGTCATTATTTGTTGAAATCAGATCTGCCCTAAGCACTCTATCTCTGTCTGAAGCTACAAAATTTGGACTATTGAACTCAACATGCAAAATTAGCCAAAGCAATATCCGTAGGGCGCAAACCAGTGCACACTCACCTGTATCCCGAAGATGATTTAACACACAAATCCCGAGTTTTCGATTCCAGCGCCAAGAACCTTCATCCCTGATCTTGAGTGCCATCCATAAAGGCCACAGCAACCTCAGTTCATATATCCCCAACAACAGTTTCATAATATCCGACAAGGTTTCTACCACCAGCAATTACCACCCAAGCTTCAACCTAGACCAGAACGCATGGAAATAGATTAGTCGATGCCGTTTACTATCAAAACGGACCAAAAGACTTTAGATCTATTCACAGACGTGAGCATTCTGAACAATTTCATCATCCAAATAAATTTCAGCCCACTTACCACACAAAAAAAAAACGAGACTTTATAGGGCATTGACAGCTAACGATGATGCAGGAAAAGGATCAAAATTATGACTTAACTGTAATGAGTGTGCTGGAAGTTCCACATAGACGTTCAACAAATTTTCGTTAACTTCAAGCAAGCATACGACAGTATTCATCGTAACACACTCTACCAAATAACGCTTTGCTTTGGCATCCCAGCCAAATTAGTCCGTCTTACCAAAATGACAATGACGTCGACGACCTCCCAAGTCCGCATAAATAACTAACTCACCGATGCCTTTGACACAAATATCGGACTAAAGCAGGGAGATGAGCTTGCCCCATTGCTATTCAATTTGGTTTTGGAGTACCTCATGAGGAAGCTACTTGTCGATACGCGAGGTATATTACTATCCAACTCGAGCCAAGTAGTAGCCTATGCGGACGACATTAACATTCTGTCACGGCCATTGACAACTGCCAAAGAACTCTTCCTGAAACTTGACAGCGAAGCAAAACTAGTAGGGCTACAAATCAACGCAAATTAAACAAAGCTCATGACGCAGTCGAGAAAAATTCAAATACACACAATATTACACTTGGCGAATACAGTATCGAAAATCTTAGCGAATTTGTGTATTTAGGCGCCAAAATAACGAAAACGGGCAATGAAAGAGACGAAATAAGCCAAAGAATACAGCTCGCAAATAAAATATTTTATTCAAGTATATTCCAAAAATACAAATCTGTGATAAGACCTGTGTTATGCTATGGGTGTGAAACATGGACCCTAACCCAAGCATCCGCAAATATATAGAACGCCTTTGACCGACGGGTCCTGAGGTGAATAATCGAAGCGAAGCTAGACAGGGACCAATGGTGAATTCAATACAACCATGAGCTGTATGAAATTGTTGACGAACCGCAGGTCTCAAGGATTGTAAGATTGCGGAAGCTGCAATGGGCTGGTCACATGAATCGTATCGACGAACAATGGATACCCAAAAAGGTATACGTTGGGAGAACTGAAGGCTGGCGGCCAGTGGGGAAACCGAGTAAACGCTAGTCTGACTCGGTTGACGAAAACAGTTCATCACTGCTTGGATTTCGAAATTGGAGGACGCGGTCAATGGACCGAGTCAGTTGGAGGTGCTTTTTTCAGGAGGCGAAGACCGAAGAGGGGCTGTAGTGCTAAGAAGAAGAAGAAGAAATAATGATTACACAAATTCTAATGACGGTATTTAATACGACATTCTTGAAAACTTAGCCCCAGATATAACTGACAACCTAGAACCCGCCGAAACTTCTGATAATATCAATTTTTTAGATTAAAGAGGTCTGCACTCCTGCATTTCGAGTATAAATTAGGGAATGGAGGTCTACTAAAATTTCGTATCGATATTGCATCATATAAGAGTTATGTAAGACCAAACTATATTAGAAACCAGATCAAACAAGTCAAGTAGACAGACCTACACTCACGTCAGAAGGGTTTCGTACTCAATTTCTGAGAAATGCAGTCACCAGCAACGAATAAAGTCAAGAAAAACGTGAAAGAGATGTGCACGTTTAAAGAAAATCCATACGTTTTCGATTTTCAACGGTCGCCATTTTGTTGCAAACAAACATAAATCCCTCAAATCATGAACTCCCAAAAAACTTAATGTTATTGATCTTATTCGGAAATTTCAAGAAGATCAAGTCAAAACTGCAGTGACTGATTCAATGGAAAGTCCATAAAATACCAAAATCATGTGTTATTGTTGTTGTAATTGGAGCAATTTCAAATGGCTATAACTTCAGTGTATATCATTTGATTTTCATCAAACTTACAAAGTTCAAGGAACTTTATAGGACTATTGAAATATCGAATTTCGTTCAGTTTAAGGGTACCTACAATTATTGGGGAAAATGTGAAGTTCGAATATCATACTATTATTAACAAAACTGAGCGAATTTTGAATTTTAAGGTATTTGTTGTTGTTGTACTCATAAACATCCACTGCCATAATTTTTTTCAGATTTTTCGGACCACAGGTGTCCAATCGCGAAGGGGGGGGGACACAAATTTTTCGTGTATTTCCCCTCCTTGTGCGCCCCTCGAAGCAAAAAGTGTCAAATTAACACCTGTTTTGAAAAGTTCTTATCCAGACCTTTCATTTGATATTCATATCGGCTACCTTTGAGTAAGGTTTTTTTCGGGGGCCACTTCCCTACATGGGGAGACCCCCCTTAAATACCTTATGAAATTTGTTTGTAGTTGAACTTTAAAGAGAGCACCATTTTACAGCTGCATACAAAATTTGATGTTTCCAGCTTAAGTAGCTTGCGAGAAAAAGTGCTGTGACACACGGACAGATAGGACGCGATTTTAGTAGGGTTTTGTAAAATTATTTTACAAACACTAAAAAGAGAAACCATTCTATACCAACTCCCTTGGCGGTAATGGCAAAGCACGCATAATGTTTTAATACAACCTTTTTTCCTTTCTGACCTTAAGACCTTTGACGGCATCATTGATAACGATACCTTAAAACAAATTAAAGCAATAATTAACACTGATAACAACTATATGAAGACTTTCCCTAAACTTGTGCTACCCTTAAACAACACCAAGCACAAGCAGCCAATAAAGTGAATCTTAGACTTAAGCACCTCACAAAATCATAGCCTCGGAAACTCAAAAACATATCTCAAAGCCGCCGAAATCTATTCGCAGCGCCTTTCATAAACACAGATAAAGGAGAAATTAAAAGATCACCAAATAATCCTGTGTACAGTAAATCGTATCCCTATCCCAGAGGCTTAAAAGGTGAGGTAGAACGGCAAACTAAACAACTTTTGGAGGATGGCGTCATCGAACCATCTCGTTCTCTCTACGATTCTCCTGTATGGATCGCACCAAAAAAGGCAGGTGCTTCTAGAGAAAAGAAATACAGAATGGTCGTGGACTACAGGAAACTCACCTCAGTTACGACTGTAGCAGATAGATACCCTATCCCTGCGAAATCGAGGAAGTCCTAGCAAATTTAGGGAAAAACTCCTTCTTCGTAATTGTTGACATAAAGAGCGAATTTCATCAAATCCCCCTAAACGAGTCAGATATCAAGAAGACCGCATTCTCAGTAAATAACAGAACATTTGAATTTGGACGCCTATGATTCGGATTAAAGAATGCGCCTTCTATTTTCAAAAGAGCTCTTGATGATATTCTGTGGCACACATTATTAAATGTTGCTTCGTTCACATTGACGATGTAGTGATTTTTGGGAAGAATGAGCAAGACCATTTCAGAATTTAACTACAGTTTTTCAGGCCTTAGAAAAAGCGAACTTGAAAACTCAGCTAGAAAAGAGTGCGTTTCTTTACGAAGAAGTTGAGTTCGTTGGATATGTAATCGAAAAAGACAGGGTTAAAACAAATCCAAAAAGTTTCAAGCCATAATGGAAATCAATTCTCCAAAAACTCTGAAGGACTTAAGATTATTTGTTGGTATGTCAAGGTGCTAATGCCGCTTCATTCGAGACTACGCCGGACATCTCTTTTCACAGAGGAAGACGGGCGAATGCTCAAAATTCTTTCAAATAACAAATAAACACATTTCAATGATGCAGCTTTAAATGCATTGAACAAAATCAAAAGATCTCTTGCATCTGAGGAAATCACGTTAAGGCATTACAATTTTGAAAAAGAGTTTGGGCTAACTAACTAACTAACTCCTCAAACAACGCAATTCGTTCTGCACTGTGACGGGCCGGGATCCAATTAATGTTTTCGTCGAGAATACTCAGCAGTACAGACGAGTATTATGCTACAACTGAGAAAGAAAAACAAAAAGAGAAGTTACCTCTACGGGTCCTGCAAAGTCAAGACATTTACTGGTCATCAGCCCTTAACTTATGCTGTTACCAGTAAAACCACTAACTCAAAGATGAAGAGGTAAAAAGCGATTCTAGCGGAATATAACTGCAATATGAATTGCACAACAATCCAGGCAAAGTAACATAGTAGTGGATTCGTTATCAAGACTCACCCAGATAGCCGCCATTCACTCTATAGCTCCAACAGAGCACAGTGATGAAAGCTCGTATCACAACTTAATTCCGACTATTAAAGTACCACTGAATGCATTCAGAAATCAATCAGTCTAAAAAACAGGGGAGGAGGATAGCTATAAAATCCTCAACCCTTTCAATTACTACACCAGTCATGTCTCCATCGAACTAGGTACAACGAACAATATATCATTGAAATCTACAAGATATGTATATCATAACCCAAATACAATCAATGAACTTTCTACCGAATAGGCAGTAATGAATAATGTTCAGGAGGTATATCTTATTTACTTCCAAAACGACCAGATCAGATTCACTCAAAGGATTGTTGAGGACAAAACAAGCGAAAACGGGCGAAAGAGCAAGATTCTGCAAACACATCGCAGGGCTCATTGCAATGCCGAACAAAATAGGCTCTAACTGCTCAAAGATTTCTACTCTGCCAAGATGCCCACCAAAATTAAAAGCCTGGTAAATTAATTTAATGTCTGTTAAAAAAAAAAACAAATATAACATACACCTCACTCCTCTACGTCTCAACCCTACTCGGCTCTCTAATATATAACAACTAACACGGAAACAGCAAAAAGACCTGGAATTCCATAACAAAACGGGACGAACACTCAAGAGCTATGACATAGGATAAGTTATTTATGTAAACAGAAACAAATGGGTAGGCTCAAAATCAACACCACAATAGGAAATTTTTCAGGAAAATAAAAACCTTGCAATCCTTACACAATGAGGAAAAATCATTCATTAAAGTAAAAAGAAGTTGATCTTCTTTTCAGATACCTCCTCCGAGTGGCGTCCAATAAAATATAAGTTCTAAAATATAAAAACTCCCCTAGTTCTGCATACGCTAAAATCAAAACTAATATATAATACGTACAAGCTACCATCGACCTAATATCCATAATAGAGATGGACATTCCACACGCCAATCGCTTGAAACTATAGCTTGCACATGAACGACAGCAAACGCACGATCTATTGGAGAACATGAGACCCAGTATAGTTAAACGCTTGACTTCATTTCCAGTATTCAGTATCAACTCAACTCATGAAGGAAGAACTAGTAAATACCGAATACGCTATCAATCAAGCCAAAAGAGATATTATATACACTATTGTGCTCCCTTAAAAGGTAAATAAACTAGTAACAAATGTGTTTAATAAGGAAAATTTGCCTTATACTACCGTATACAAACTATATATATTATCCTTACTATTCATTGTAAATGTATCAATAAAAACTCAAGAAAAATATGAAAGAATAATTATAAACCTTTAAAAATAAGAATATTTTGGTAGAAATCGCACATAACACTCTTTTATGAAATCACGACCGATTCCTTAGCGTCATTAAAGATTGTAACAACTACAGAAAATTTTCAATATGCGATCAAACAAAGTTGTTAGATATAAGTAAATCAACTTGCATTCTTACTATCCTCAAAAGCTTTAGATCAATTTGTAACAACATTAACCAGCGATCGGAGAAGTCATTCCTGGCTTCCTCATCATCAGCGAACACCAAGGAATCGTAGAAAAAATATGACGTTCCTAATGCCTCCTATGGAACATTCGTGATAAAATTTAATAATTCTATAAACAAAATTAATCAGATCACTCAATTTCCCTGGCGCTGTTAAGGACCTTTTACAACAGGCCAGTCAATATCAATTAAAAATACTGGCAGTCCAGGAAACGAATTAGACTGGAAACGACATTCAAGACATAAGATCGCAGACAATATTTAAAAGTGGGAAGCCTACTGGAAAACGAGAATTCGGAGTGGCCTTCATTGTGGATAGGGAGTTCAAATCGCATGATATTGATTTTGAGGCAGTCAATGAACGGCTGTGTGTGATCCGTATAAAAGCGAAATTCTTCAAAATCTGGCTGATTGATCTTCACGCCCCGAACGAAGAAAAGGAGGAAGAAACGAAGGAATCGTTTACAATCACCTGCCCACAAACGACACAAAATAATTCTGGGTGATTTCAACGCTTAGGTTGGCAATGAGCTATCTCATCGGGGAACGACTGGAGGATATAGCCTTCACGATGAAACAAATGACAACGGCCAGCGCCTGATTGACTTTGCATGTAGCACAAATCTAATCATACATTCGACTTACTACCCACATCGACGCATTCATAAAATGACCTGGGTATCACCGGATGGCAACACACAAAACCAGATTGATCATGTTTTGATCCAACAACGTTGGGCCTCAAGCATACTTGAAGTCCGTACATACCGAGGAGCCAATTGTAACCCATCATCATTACTTGATCAAATTAACGGCATATTCAGCAAAGACCAGCCCGCTACAAAAATTTGACAGCGAAAAGCTCCAAACGGCGTCTGTGGCCAAACATTTAACGGCGACCCTCGACAAACAGCTGGCTCCTATCTTATCAGATGCATTGTTAAAGACGAGCAACGAGCTCTGGATGGAAGTGAAAGCAGCTATCAGGACCGTGGCAGAGCAGACGATCAGACATCAAGCCCGGCGCAAGAGGAATGATTGGTGCGATGATGAGTGCGTTAGATAAAAAGAAGCAGGCGTACAAAGAATACCGAGGTAGGAAAACCAGGACAAAGGGAGAACACTATGAAAATCTCAGAAGAATAGCGGATAAGATAATAAGGACTAAGAAAAGAAAATACTATGCCGACCAATCGACAAGTATAGATGTAAGTTTAGCGAGCAATAACACAAGACAAGCATACAAAGTAGTGAAAAGTCTGAAACGTGGTTACCAGCCCAAAACCACGCTCTCTCGTGATGACGGCGGCAATATAATCGCTGATGAAATCAAGAATCCTTGATCCTCCACACAGCTCCAGAGCATCGGAGCCTATAGATGTCTGTGAAGAGCGTCCATTGGCCCCACCAACTCTGGATGAAGTTTGTTTCATCATCAAAGCCCAAAAGAATCATAAAGAGCCGGGCATCGATGAGACTCCAGTGGAGCTCATCAAATATGGTGGCAGTAGTGTTCATCAAGCTATTCACAAAGTCATCCAGCACATTTGGCAACAAGAACATATGCCGAAAGGGTGGAGTGAATCAATTATATTCCCTATCCACAAAAAAGGTGACAAGCTACAGTGCGAAAATTATAGAGGCATATCATTACTTTTTACGGCGTATAAAATATTTTCTAAAATCTTAGAAAATATGATCGAATCATACGCCAACAGTATTATTGGGGAGTATCAAGGTGGTTTTAGTGCAGGTAGATCAACAACAGACCAATTGTTCACAATCAAGGAGGGACTTGAAAAATGCTGGGAGTTCAGCATAGACGTACACCAAATTTTCGTTGACTTCAAGTAAGCATATGACAGTATTGATCGTAACGTACTGTACCAAATAATGCTTGGTTTTGGCATCCCAGCCGAATTATTCCGTCTTACCAAAATGACAATGACGTCGACAACCTCCCAAGTCCGCATCAATAACCAACTCACCGATGCCTTCGACACAAATATCGGACTAAAACAGGGAGATGGGCTATCCCCATTGCCATTCAATTTGGCTTTGGAGTACGTCATATGGAAGCTACCTGTCGATACGCGAGGTACATTACTTTACAAGTCGAGCCAAGTAGTGGCCTATGCGGACGACATTAACATTCTGTCACGGTCATTAACAACTGCCAAAGAACTCTACCTGAAACTCGACAGTGAAGCAAAACTAGTAGGGCTACAAATCAACGCAAAGTTCGTGACAAATACACGAAATATCACACTTGGCGAATACAGTATCGAAAATGTTAGCGAATTTGTGTATTTAGGCGCCAAAATAACGACAACGGGCAATGAAAGAATCGAAATACGCCGAAGAATACAGCTTGCAAATAAAATATTTTATTCAGTATTGACGATCTTGAAGACCAGCTGCATACACAGGAAAACAAAGCTCCAAGTATACAAATCTGTGATAAGACCTGTGTTATGCTATGGGTGTAAAACGTGGACCCTAACCCAAGCATCCGCAAATATATTGAACGCCTTTGAGCGACGGGTCCTAAGGCGAATAATCAGAGCGAAGCTAGATGGGTCCAATGGCGAATTCGCTACAATCATGAGCTGTATGAAATTTTTGATGAACTAGAAGTCTCAAGGATTGTAAGACTGCGAAAGCTGTAATGAGAAGAAGAAGAAACAAAATTAATGAGCGTATATTTACAGCTAAATACGTGTAAGTATCCAGCATCAATGCGTTGCCAGCCATTCTCTAACTAATTCCAATCGAAAAGCAGCACCGTCAAGTACTATCATTAGAAATGGTCCACCAACTTCACATCAATAATACCAGAGAAATCGAGCCCCAAAAAAGTGAAAATGCAACGCATGAATTGATATACTATGGAATCACCGCCTGACTTTTCATCATTTTGGCAGCAGTCATAACATTTAGAGGTTGTAACAGAACAATTGTAAGCAACGAATCCCGAGAAATAGCGCAAGGTGCTGCAGACGAGAAACCAAGTCGTACTTTTCCACAAACTCTGGCTCTGGACCAAGTAACACCATGAGCTGCAGCGATGTTCCGAAGATTTTATGATAGTTCATTTTTCGAAACAGATGAAGACATCTGTATTCAAGAAGGGAGGAACTAACACCTGAGCGTATATATTTACCTGCATGCGCCAATTTAATAATGCTGACACCATTGCTGGCATGTTACAGTAATTCGGCCTATACTTACAGCAAATGCAATTTTACTTAATAAGTTCAAATTATAGCGTGTTGTTGAAAAAAGGCGGTGTAGCCCAAAAAACACATATTTTTATTAAATAAACAATTCGTTCATTAACTAGTATCAATGTTTTGTCTCACTTCACTATAACATCGTAGAAAGATTTCAAGTTATATAAACTATGAATCTAGTAGTTGTCAGCTGTTTTCGCCCATTTTACGTAATATTTTCTTATATCACGTTTAATGGGAATCATTTGTGCAATACGTTGTGTGTTTCATGCAGCGATTATGTTTTGCTTCATTAAGATTTTTGCAAAAGCTGGTGCTGTGTTATTTTTTAAACACTGTTTGTGAAACCATTTATTTGCTATGGTTTAATGAAGTCTTAGGGTAAGGTTGCGAGGCAATTGCAATAATGTTGTTGTCAATTATTTTGTTTATTTGATATCCGGAGGCCAATTCTATTTTTTCTTGAAAAGCCGTTAGGCCTTTCTTTTAGGTAAATTTCTCGAGAGAAATTTACCTATTGCGGAGAGCATCATATATATATATATATATATATATATATATATATATATATATATATATATATATATACATATATATATATATATATATATATATATATGTATATGTATATATATATATATATATATATATATATATATATATATATATATATATATATATATATATATATATATATATATATATATATGGGATATAACGAAATTTGTGACCACGCTAGAGGTTGCAATTTTACTCCGATTTTCACCAAATTTTCAGAAAAGGTGTATTGGGTTAATATCTCGGTTAAGTTTGTGAACCAGCTATATCGGCTGGGCAAAAACAAATGGCGGCCATTTTAGACGAAAAATCGTGATTTCTGTTCTGACCAAAGTATAGCTCCGATTTGGATGAAATTTGGTACAAAGGTTCACTGATGTATGTGATGAATCTCACATTTAAGACTCCAAAGTCGGTACGGCAGAAACAAAATGGCGGCCGCTCAAAGGTCGGAAAACGTGCAAAATTTTGTTGTTGTAATAGTGGTCAAAGCTTTCAACAGATTTTCATGAAATTCGGCATTTAGATTGAAATTACAAGTATCTAAAGTATTACGTGAAAAATTTGGAGGTCAGGTCACAAAAAACAAAATGGCGGACAGTTGAAACTCAAAACTTCAAAGGCTTCTAAAAGTCGCAATTTTAATCTGATATATATATGAAACTTGGTTTCAAGATAGGCATTACTTAAATCTACAGTTTTTAATATTTTGGTGATCATGCATGTGCAAATGGCGGCGTTATAAATATGCGTTTTTTTCAGGTTTTTGTGGCCCTCTAGCGGTCACATTTTCCAGCGGATTTTGATGAAACTTGAGATGAGAAAAATATTAAAATTGAATGAAAAATAAAAAAAGTCGAACATTTAAAACCCAATATTTTTGAGCTGCCATTTTCACTAAAAATTGAATTATTTTGCCCTGTCTAGAGTGAAACTCCGATTTGAACGAGATTTGGCACATTGATTGATAAGGTCCAAGCCCACAGAGATTTAAAATTATCCAAAATCAGATGCATGCATTCAAAATGGCGGCCCCCAAAGGTCAGGAACAAGCGCAATTCGCTATTTTAGTAGCCACTGAAATAATGCATTTTTTTCATGGAAACGTTTTAAATGACTTATCTTGAACGTATTTATAAATCAGAATATTTTTTAAATATTGTAAAATATTTTTAACAATACCCAAAAAAATTATAAAATAGCGACTTGTCTGTCTGTCCGTCTGTCCATTTGTTCGAGTGTCACAGGTTTTCTCGCAAACCACATGAGCTAGAATGAGGAAATTGTCCACGTAGGTCAAAAGTGGTGCCTCTTGAAATTTGCAGTGTAAGAACATATTTTGAAGTGTTTAAGGGGGTCTCCCCATACAGGGGGGTGACATAAACATTTTTTTATTTCTGTAGCCCTCTAGCAGCCAAGTTTCACAACAGATTCCGATAAAACTTGAAATTATAAGTTATTAAGGCAAGTTAATTTAATTTAATTGTGCAAATCGGATGACAAATAAAAAATTCGAAAATTTACAGCTAAATAATTTTAGCAGCCGTTTTCAATAAAAATTCAAAATAACGGCCCCTGATGGTTCAGAAAAGAATCGAAAATGTATATATTAATGGCAATGCAAGTGCTGATTAAACTTTTATGGAAATCTTTTGAAATTAACTATTTGAGCTATTTAAGCCAAAAAGTTATCACTTTTGTTTGATAACCACTGTCAAATGTATAAACAGCAAATGTGAGAAGGGCGAAACGAGTATAAATATGTTTATAACAATTTATTACCCGCCGATTTTCAATATGTGATCCATACGTGTGCAACTCAATTTAATTAGCAAAATATTTGCGCCTCTATGAAGGGTCTCCAAATACAAACGGCGGCAGATCCTCTCTGTTAATAAATACCCATGTAGTGCTACAAGAATTGCAATAAGAAGTTCAGTAGTAGATAAGCCAATTTCTTTTTCGAAACCTTACGCTATATACGAGAAATTTACCTTTCCGACTGGTGCTGCCAACGAGGATTTTTGATGAGCAGAAGCATTTTGAGTCTTGTGAGTCATTTACAGTGTCTAAAGGATGTGAGGAAAGAAATGGCTTTATATAGGCTCTAGGTTGGACCTGGTAGAGGGATATTAGGTGTTTGTTTACTAGTGTTATTTACAAAGTTCAGTGAATTTCGTTTTCAAAAGTATTTGATATTGTTGAACTCTTAAGAATCTGCTACTTGTATCACGATTTTTATATTGATATTGAAAATGGGGATAAATTGAAATGAGTTCTCAAAGATATCCATAATAAACATCCTATATTTCTGAGTTAATATATATTTTTCCCCACAATCATGTACTGTTGTTGTTGTAGTACAGGGAAATTGAAAACGGCAAAGCTTCGTTAGATATTATTCGATCGTTCTGAAAGCTTCATAGCTGATCTATATATGAAATTTCATATTTATGACACTTAAGGGTTCGCTTACAATTTTATTCAAGTAAATGTAAAATTGATAAATCATGCTATTGTGACGCTCATAAGAAACCAACTCTATAGATTTGGACTTTTCGATCCATGGATGTCCAATCGCAAAGGTGGGACACCATTTTTTCGTGTTCTTCCGCCTCCTCCGCCTGCCCCGTCATTCATACTGAATTTTTAATAACGGATTTTCAAAGATCTCGGCAAAATCTTTCATTTGATATGCTACTCGACTATGTGCGGTGAAAAAAATGTTAAGAGGGACACCCTTATATGGGAAAAATCCCCTTAAAATCCTTTGAAATTTTTTCGGCTATGAAAACTTCATTAACAGGAAACTTCTAAGCTGCTGACTCTACCATCTGTTATTCCTGATAAAACTTGCTGTGAAGGACTGAAGGAAAGACACACAGATGGACATCTACATCTAGCATTCCTTGTGGACAGACGTGTTTTTAAAAGCTCCTGTCAATAATTTTAAAAATTAAATAATTTTTTTCAAAAGTCAGCTGGAAAATAATTTTTTAATTGGAAAACATCACCCGTTGAATTATTCGAACATCTATCGAATACCTGAAGTTTCACTTCTGAGAAATCCCGGGAAGGGGTAAGACATTCAAAGGCAGTCCCGGTTGATAAACATTACCTCGAATCTCGCTGGAAAAGCAACGAGATGGGAGAGCCTGACGGCTTCAGCCATTAAATAGAACGATCATGTCCATCGCCAACAATGACGGACGAGAAAAAATTAAAACGAAAATTTGGGAACAATAAAGAAAAAGACAAATTGAAAATTTTATCAGTCGAAGAAATCGAACAACTAGTCAAACCTCATGACGAAGTGGAGAAGTATGAGATAGAAATTGAGGTGCTAAGACTAAGAATCCATTTGCTAGAGGAGCTAGTTGACAAACTGACTTTCAATAAAGAAAAAAAACTACCAACAAAGAAAAAGAAATAAAATTAAAAGCAATCAATGGCAAAAAAAAAGCGAAGGTGGAACAAGCGTCAGTACAAATTACTATGCAGCACTAGCTGGGCTAGATGATTCAATGAAAATCGGAGAGAACGGAGGTAGCAAAAATTCTGAAAATTGCCTTACTAAACCTGATAATACATTTATCGAATACTTAAACATTTAAAAAAGGTGAAAAATCAACAGTTTTGTCTGCTAGCCCGTCTGTCAATATTAATAAAAAGAAAGAAAAGTGCCAATAATCAATGTATTTTGGCAAACTGGCAATGATATGATTCGGCTTTTGGCAGGCGAAAGTAATTAAATAATTTTGGAATCAAAAGAGTGAGTACCAATAAACTGACATTTAAAACAAAGTAACTGCTTGACTTTCAGACAGCAAAAAGTGCGTTGAATACTGGATAGGTTCCACACTTTATGTACGTCCCAAAGAGTGAGCAAAACAAGACTTTTCTGTTGAAGGGCCTGGACTGTTGATAGGACACAGTCAATCTCCTTCAGGTGCTTCAAGAAGTTGCAGTAGGAATAGAATTGATTGCAGTTAAAGAATTCGCAACAAGGAGATCGATTTTTGAACATAAATAATTCCCTGTCTACCTAGTCCAAATATCGAGCAAAAGCAATCCAAGTGCCTTTCAAAAATTAAGGTACTGGAGTGGGAACATCTCCAGAAGAGCGAGGTCAATTAGTACTATACGCACCAAATACTAGGTCATTCGGCTTCCGGTTGTACCATGAAATACATATGTGTAAAGTTTAAAGATATTCTTGCCCCCACAAAGTGCTAATTGGCTCAGACAGAGCCAAAAGAAAATTAATAGCGTGTGAACTGAGGTTTCTTTGGCCATCCACTATTATATCGAAGACACCTCCAATATATAGATACAAAAATAAAATATATTCCAAAACAAACACAAAAAAACTGCAGTGTAATACCTTCCAACTTCGTTAAGCCCAGGGTATCATTTACAATTGCTGCTAGAGATCAGCAGACAGCAATGTAAATAAAATAAATAATGGAAGTGGCGATAATGACCTGCTGAACAAAATCTATGAACAGCTTGAGTCACTTTTGACAAGAACTAACAAACAAGATGAAAAAAATCAATTTTGTTTTTCTACGTTTAGATCAACATGTCCCCAATTACTTTGTCATCCAGTCACATTCCCACGGATGGGCTTCGTCTCATCTCGATCAACGATCTTCTCACTGCAACCCACCTCAATTCATGGCACTCCATGACATTCAAGGACTTTGAACTCGTAAGAAACGACAGTGTAAAAGGTGATGGGGGAGATGGCACCGGGATATTGGTTAGAAGAATCTATTTTTTCCAAAATATTGATAATGTTGGATTTTGAAAACTTTCAATCTTTTGAAGGTTCTATTATCAAAATATAACTTCCAGAGATAACATCTTTATTATCTTTGCCAATGCAACAGTTTAAAATAATCCCAATTTGAAATAGAAGCTCAATTCCTTTTTTTGAAATGCTCGAGTTGAACAGGCTTCATAGTTGTTACTTTCTTACCAGTGACGTGAATGCCAAGCATGCATCAATGATCTAAGACGTGTGCTCCTGAAATTGTGGATAACAGAAAACCAAATTGAATACAGGCGAAATCTATATGGGTTGGAGTTCCCAACATACCCTAAGTAAATTCATATTTGGACTTCTGCATTGCTGACGCAAGACTTGCATTTAGCTTCAATAATCCTCAACAAAAACTACAGGTGCTCCCTTACGATAGCGACCATAACGCAATCGGAATGGAAATCAATCATAAAAGGGGTGATGACTTCCTTATTCCAGTTCAACATGAATATCATCGATTGAATTTCTAAAAAAACGGATTGGGGAAAATTTAAGAAAAATTTTAATTAGGATTACCAGAAGCAACGTCCATCTTCTGATGATGACAATGCTTGCTCAATGATTCCTAGTGATAGGAATCTAATTAACGATGAAAAAGATCTCTTTTTGTAGAAGTTAGAGAAGCTGACGTTGGTAACGATTGAGAAAGTAGTTCCTAAGTTTAAACATCGAAACAATATGGAAGGATGTCAAACACTAACTATTGAAAGGTTAAAAAGATTGAAAAGCCTTCTCACATGCGTGAACAATATTTATTGGCGATTTTTGGACTACAAACATCCCTCGTTAGCTTTGTTGAAAGTACACCTGCAGAATGTCCGGAACTTAATCCGATCATCAATGGGCGGGAATACTGAAGGATATTAGTCCACAGAATTCAAATGGCGTTTTCAGGCAAATACAAGGGCCATTCAACAAGTACTTAGCCTCACCCCCGATGGCGCTGCTATTACAAAAGAGTTTTACCATCGTGCAGTACATTCTTTTAGTAGCCTACTGTCAAAGTTTCGGTCAATTCTCTTCATTAGTTATGTTGAATGTACTGCACGATGCTTGCCTGAGGTTGCTTTTAAGAACTATTGCGCATTGTTCAACAACATATTGAGCAATTCACATTTCCCAAATGAATGGAAAAAGCTAAAGTATTTCCGATCTTTAAGAGAGGAAAATAATTCTCGTGCCCTAAAAGCTATTGTCCAATCAGTTTGCTTCCTAATATGAGTAGTGATACTAAACAAAGCATTAAACACCCGCATTGAAAAATACGATTTGATGCCGAATCACCGATTAGGGTTTCATACCAGGCACTTGACCATACATGCGATAACGAAAGTAACTTCAGACATCTGTTGGAAATTAAACAGCGGAGAATGTGTTGAAGTGTGTCTCATTAATATGGAGAAACTAATTGATGGTTGGATGGACTAATTTTTAAACTCCTTTAGAACAGGTTCCCCAGACACCTTATCGCCATGACGTGCAATATATTGTACGGGAGATCATTTGTTGTAGCTGATGGAAATCTGTCGAGAATGCGCGACTTCAAGGTCTTGAATAGTCTGCAGCAGGGAACAGTTGCTGAACCTCTGCTTTTCTCAATATTCATTAGCAATATATTGAACGGCTTTTGTTTTAATGTCTCAAAAACGTGATCATTGGTAGCGTTTGCTGAGGATCTGGTCATCTATACGGCACACCAAAAAGCCACAATTGTTCAGAGCAATCTTCAAAAAATGTTTAATGATGTGCAGGTCGACACCGACAATTGGCGAATGAAAATCAATGCGCAGAAGTGTGAAACAATTTTGATTTGCACAAGGCAGCAGGGGGGCCAGTAAAGACCTGAAACGTAATTGGAAGGATTTCTACATCATGGCTGTTGAAGGCAGTTGAAAATGGGTTCCACATAAATCTTGTGTTCGATACCTCGGTGTTCATCATTATCAGTGTCTGTGCTATATTGAACATGGTAAAATCATGCTCAGTAAAGCAAAAAAAGTAGTCGTGGCCCTTCAAGGACTCTTTCTTTCCAGATATATTGATCAAATGTCAAAGTTATCTGTTACAAAACCCTTGTAAGACCAGTTTCGACTTATGGATGTGAAATATGGTATAACTAGAGTGCTAGTACAATAGAAATATTAAGACTTTTCAAAAGAAAATGTTTATGTAGTAGTTTACACAGAAAACCTGAGACGTATTGGAAGCACTATACATCGAATAGAAGAATTTATTAAACTGCTTAAGTAACAAGAGTCGATATCTTCACGTTGAGGTTTCTTCGAAATCGTATCGCAAGATCTGTAACTGTAAGTGAAAACCCTTGGACTTCCCAGCCATTCCACCCTACAGATGGGTATATTAAGACTTTTCTCGCTACTAGCTTCATTCCTGCAGAAGCATTCGTGAATTTGGGCATGAATCGATACTTTTTCATTCTGACGGTGTCCTAATTATGAATCACATATAAAGACAGGCCAATAAAGTTTTGAATGTCACACGTAAACTTCGCTATTTAAAAAAAATGCTTCCAAAATCGAGTATCATAGTTACTCTCTTTTTTGGTATCGTAGCACTGCAGTGATGAAATATCAACAGCAACACGATTAGCTTATTTTAACCAAGTCGGGTTTCATTTTTGTATATTGAGGCAGCTTTAAATAAACTAGACAAAAAAACATGACCAATTAATAAACAATTGCATTGATTTTCTATTTGATATTAGATATGAGCTCAATGGAGTAGAAATTGACCGAAGTTAAAATGTAAGGATAAAATCTACTTTAAAAAAGTATATATCACTTAATGAAAATGAAAGCAAAATGATTTATAATGCTAGCTTACATCATCAAGTGGCCACTTTAACTTTTGGGTTCCGCTGAGAATATTTTTAGGATTCGCTAAACATTACAAGAAGGTAATCATAAATGCTAGACGTGAGACTATTCTTTTGGCACAAAAAGTGATGAAAACTCATTTTATTCACCAAATGATAATGTTCAAACCAACATTTTTGAGCTGCACTAGCAGGTGCCACACATCGCCCCAGATGGCTCTAAAAAAACTGTCAATGCTGTAATATATTGAATCAGGGCAACCGATCCAAATGAAATTTCGAAATTGGGGGTTGTATGAACATCCTGTTTTGCCCAGAGAAACTGATTATGTGTGGAGCGTAAAAACCATGTGGAGCGTAAAAGCCTGTTTTTGTAGTAGGTAGATGAATGCCCATTTACGCACAGTGTGGGACTCTCAACCTGAGAGCCTAGCCTAGGACCGTTTGACACATTACTTCGGGCCAGGTCTCGTTTTGTTACGCTATGAGGTGCCTTCAAGCTGGGGTCCCTCTTCTAGCGGGAGGGGACAGGGGAAGAGGAAGAAAAGAATTTTAGCTCTTTAGACGAATCAAAATAATCTCAAAGATAAGAATGTAAGCAAACACGATCAAATATGTAAGTAACTACGATAATTTCATAATTTATTTACTAATAAACTGTGAATCGTATCCATATAACGATATGAATATTAAATTTGCAGCAAGATTGCCTTGCTTTGCTTTATATGTACTGCAATTTTCAACCGTCGCACTTGACCTAGGGTTGGATAGCAAAAGGTCTACCGATCTTCCAAGTTTAAGAACAGCTTATTGCTTACTTATTCATAATTGCATAGTAGAGTGCAATCTTTTTAAGAAGATCAAATCAAAACTGCAGTGTCTGATTCGATGGAAAAGCCATAAGATACCAAAATCATATGTTATTGTTGTTCTAATTCGAGGAATTTCCAACGGCGATAACTTTCGTGAATATTATTTGATTTGCATCAAACTTGCTAGAACTTTTTATATGACTACTTGACTACTCAATTTCGTTGAGTTTAAGGGCGTTCATAAGATTTTATTGGGGAAAATGTGAAATTTGACTTCTGAGATATTTGTTGTTGTTGCACTCATAAATACCTGCCTCCGTTATTTTTTTTCAGATCACAGGTGTCCAATCGCAAAGAGGAGGGACACAAATTGTTCGTACTTCTCCTCCCTGTGCGCTCCCTGAATTAAAAAACTTCCATTGAAGACCTGTTTCGAAAAGCTCTCATCAAGACTTTTCATTTGATACTCATATTGGCTACCTTTAATGAATTTTTTTTTTTTCAAGGGCCACTCCCCTGTATTGGGAGACCCCTCTTAAAAACCTTATAAATTCTTTTTCCGGTGAAACCTTGAAGAAAGCACCACTTTACACCTTCTTACAAAATTTCATGTTTCTAGCTTATATAGTTTGCGAGAAAAACTGCTGTGACACACAGACAAGTCCCGATTTTAGTAGGGTTTCGTTAACATTATTATACCAAACCCTAAAAAGGAGTCGCTCGCAGACCAAACTCAACCATAGCACCTTTCATTATTGAAACACCTTTTTCATCAAATTACTAGCTGTCACACATATGAACAAGAATTTTCACCGACATTTTTTACTGAAGCCTCCCTTAGTGTATGAAGACTTTCGAAAGAATTTCAAGTCAACTGGCTATATAAAAATCATGACGGATTGCAGGAGTTAATCGGAATTAAAATGCTTCAAGAAATTAATGGGTATTTACTTCAAAACTTAAAGGATGCCTCAATATACGTCAAGGGCTTGGAGAAAAAACACTGGCTTGGTAATTTGCTGGGGAGCACAACAATGGTTTACAATTTAAATGACTATCTTCTAGCCTGAAAGCGCTGAAAATAACTATCCTGAAATATCAAACTACATTTTGCACGATGGCTGCTCTGCGCAACAGAATATACTCCTATATCTATTAAAAAGTTGTATGCTGAAAAAAAATAACACGTGAATGAAAATTCTAGAAAAACATACTCTTTCTTGAATGGGGAAAAAAATCTTTTATTTAAACTTGATCTAAGTTTGTTTTTGCATTTCCAAACAATTTCATAATCTTTTTTTATTGCTTTATAATACAGAACCGCATTCATGGCCACTTCGTGGACCCGAGCCCCTTGTGCTCCTTATACAATAGTTATAGCTCAACGCCAGTTTCCCCGAGTTGAAGTCATCCTGGACTCCATCGCTACATTTGTTGAAGCAAGAGGGTTAGAATAGCCTAATTTTTGTTATGCACGACAATAACAATGCCGTTACATGCCTTGAAAAATAAACAAATTTAAGCTGTAATCAAATAACATAGCAGTAAACTTACTACGTCTCCATTCTTTTTTTTCAAAGTCAAAAGCGCTTTATTCAATACTAATCGTTATAAATTTTAAAAGAGTATAAAGCAAATTGCAAACAATAAACAAGCAAAAACTTACTGGCCCAAACGGCTCTCAAAAATTTATATGTTAACAGTTAAACACATTTTATTAAAAAACTATAGAAAATTCAAATTAATTAAGATTATTACACATGTTAGGATTTGATTGGAAAAAGGAGAAAAAACCAACCCACATTATTCAAAATTATTTATAATTTTATCCTATACCTAATATGTTACAGCCTAATTCTAATAAAATGCAATCAAAAACTTTATCTTATACTGAAAAATTCTATCACAATACTCCTAACCAACGCTTTTAATATTATCCCCAAACTTAATATAATAATTATTACATATATCTAACCTATCCCTAACTTTTAACACAAACAACAAAACTAAAGGTAGCAATAATGAGCTGAAATTCAAAAAATAACTAACGAAAAACACAAAAACTGGAAATAAACACGAATAATTTAGACATTGTCATTCAGCCACCAGCACCTAGATTTCCCCGTCTCAGCTCCATTCTTTCACCTGCAGCGATGCGGTATTTCTTTCCTTTTGCAGTTTTGCAATCTTACCACATAAAATTAATGATTTGCAGTTATTTAATTCTTTGGTGGATTCCATATCGCACATTATTTTCACTTCTGGTAAAATATTTTAAAGACTTTGGCTCTTTATATTAACTTATGGTTGAGTGCTAACATATGTATGTATCAAATTTCTTAGTGGACAATCTTTTTTTGTGGTTCAGTTTCCTGGAAGAACAATTGTTATTTTATACAGTTAGATATTTTCCATATCATCACCGACAAGAAAATAAATTCAAAGTCAACTGCATTTCGTAAATAAGTAAAATTTGTCATATGAACATTTGACAATCTTTTTTCCACTGACCACTACTCTGTATGGGGAGATCCCCCTTAAATGTTCTATAAATTTTTTTGTCATTGAACTTTGAAGAGGACACCACTTCACACCCGCATACAAAATTTGATGTTTCTAGCTTATACCGTTTACCAGAAATTTTGCTGTAACACATGGATGGAGAGAGAAACGGACAGGCAGGACGCGATTTTAGTAGGGTTTTACAAAACCCTACAAATTGGAATTGTTCGTAAAGACGAGTTGTATTGAGAATACTGATGACCTTTTGTTCTTAATACCGAAACGGGAAGGATATAGGTGTGTGTGTGAGGGAGATGGAGCTGTGCTGCTAACCATGGTGGTGCTAATTTGAGAGTGAGAGTGATATAAGTAGCTGAGTTAGATTGTTTGTAAGACGGTGAGTCTCTCTGTTTACAAACAAAAATCATATGGTTCACATATAATTTTCTTTACAACATGTTTTCTTTAACGATGTGTAGCACGTGGAAGCTTAAATTGGTAAACTTGATTTTTCTCTGTTTTTACATTTTAACACATGTCGTCTTATATGAAACTTCAAATATTTTACCACATTGTATATGAATTCTTTCATACGGGAAAAGCAAATGACCATGATGCTAGAAATTATTCATAACGTAAAATGTGGTTTTGTTATGTGTAAAAATTAGCGCGAGAAAGATGGTATGCTGAAAAAGAACACCATGTAGCTAGATATGAGTATTATGAACTGAAGAGATAGTGCGATCTTATGCACACCTGTATGTTAGGAGGTGATACCGCCATGGAGATAAATATCGTTCACGATGTTGAGATTCAAAGTGAAATCCACAAGGTATTTGTGTGGATGATATGCGAAATGATATGATAAGATAACGATTTATGTACGTCGAATTCTTTGCGAAATAAGCGGAAAGCAACATGATTTAGTTTGGATTGGAAGGTCGTCGTCGTTATTCTCGTCATTTTGGTATGCGTTTGGCCAGTTGGCTTCTCGAGGGCTAATAAGTTTATTAATTGATGGCCACCATATCGCCGTATTGGTTTTTATCTTGCGAAATATGAGGTGAAAGAAAGGAGGCAGGTGCTATGATGTGTGCAATATAAATTTATGCAGGTTACAAGAAAAGAATGAAGTTGTTGATAATGACGGTCGTTTATAGTAAGATGTTGCGTGAAAGGGTGTATCTAATTTGCATAAGATTGCAAATTACAAAGTTTTGAGTGAATGAAATTATAATTGCTTGATTGTAGAAACGATTTTTAGTGGGTTCATATACTGACTGATGATTGGTGTCGAACAAAGGTGTTACGTTGAATATTTTTGTGTTTTGTGTACCGGGGAAAGAAACTTCACAGGATGTAAATATAAGCCCTAGTGCCGCAAGGGTGATTTTGCTTGACAGCCTTTGTGTTCACAACTGTTTTGAAGTAAGAAGAGGTTTTTTTTGGGGAACGTATGTCTGTTTTGAATTTCGTACGCAGGGTTTCAATTAAAAAAGATTGTTGGCTGCGATTTTGAGACAGGAATGCCTTCTATACAGAACGAATGGTAATGCTTTGGTCGTGGTGTTAGAGGTACAAGTATGAATATTAATGCATTAGCATGTATGCACACTCAATCGATGTAGCGAATACTTTATTTTTTTGTGTGAAGACCACTCCTCCAAATCGAAGCAAATATGTATATGCAGACTTTTTCATTGGCCATAGTGTGGCGAGATCTCCCATCTTCTGTTATAGTTACTAAAGGGTGGTCCAACCATAATGCACGATGTTAATTGTGAGTCACACCTTAACGTCAAGTTGTCCGCATAGCTTATTTTGACATTTCTTTGTTTCATTGTTTGACAAATTCACCGATGGGGAGGTACAAAATTGAGCAGCGCGTGAAGGTTGTTGAAGGCTTTTAAGAAAATGGTAGAATTGTGCACGAATTTCAGCAAACAGGGTCTGTAGGAAATGTGAAATCACCTGTGCATGTTCGCCCAGTTGACGGATGGTTCAATGATATCATTAGACTCAAAGTCTTTCGCTTGTTGTAGAATCCTCTCGTTTTAAGTCTGAAGTAACATGTAGTTTTTTATATATACTGGGCTTGAATCTGAAGTTTGTAGTCTTTGTTTGTAAAAATTGGTTTTTGTTAATTTTTCCCCTTCCAAACAAAACACATCTTCAGATTCTTCAAGAATTTTCAACAAACTTTTCATGGATGGCTTATCGAAATTATCATTGTTGATTGTACTTAGCAATTTCTTAAAACACGCTTTAGTGCATTCTTGCTTTTCTTCTTCAACGATGTTATAATTGCTCAAAGGTTCAACCTCTGCTGAGAAATCCTTTATCATAACATCATTGTCTGTAGTGTTTAAAATCCTCACATGTTGAATTCCTTTTGCTGGAATGACGGCACTAGCAACAAAAATACCTTCCCATATTTCTACATTCAGTAGAATACTATCTTCATCATGATTCAGATTTACTGGGATTATAGGTTCTGTTCTAGCAGATACATTACTACGATAACTGCTGGGCTTTTTGGTATACATTGGTAAAACGACTTCATTATCTTTAATATTAAACGAGATGCTGTATGTTTCATAGTCAATCGCGCGTATACTCTGTAAGTTTGTCTCTTCATATGATACCATCTGTGGTTATTGGAAAATTTTCGGTTACAACATGAAAAGAATTAGTCACTTCGCTTTCTCCAATTTGTAAGGTTAAATCGAATGTGCCTAGTGAAATTGCAGCCTCTTTGGTTATTCCTGCTAACTTAATCCTATCATAAGTTCTTAACTCATAATCTATGTTGTTGTGTACACCATATTTGCATATATGTGATTCATAACAAGTGTACACATGTAAATGGGCCTTAACTCTTATTTATCACCAATTTCAGGTCCATATATTGACAGATTCTGATAGTTTGTTCTTTTAAAATTTTAACCATGGCGTCATACACATCAGCCAAACGTTTAATTATTGTTAAAACTTTTTACAAAAATAATGAATCGCCAGTGCAAATATTTCGCACTCTACGTGAATTTTTTGGTCCACCCATAAATTAGCCGGCGAGATCGTGTGATCGGACTCCTTGTGACTTCTTCCTTTGGGGATTTCTGAAGATTTCCCCAGACTACTGAAGCATTAAAAAACAATAATTGAATGCTAAATCAAGCGTCGAATTTATTTAACATTTTCTTTCTTTATATACCTTCAAACTAAAATCACAATTTGCTTATTAACTAAAATCACTTTTCCACGATTTTAAATGATTACTCAATTTAATTGTTAAGTGTGCCCTAATTCAAATGAAACCATAACTTTGGTCTCACACTTTAGCTACCATTTGGAATTACAAATTCCCCATATTCGATCGTTCAAAACAATGCCCCTGCATGTACATTACTCGTATCAAATGACTTTATTATTTGTGACTCACAATGACTTATCATTCTGTACTCGTAATCATATGTACGAGTACATTTGTACAAATATACATATGACAGTCGCGTGCTTAATTTGTTAGCGTTGAACTTTATGAGCTGAAATTTGATCTCCTCCATTTGTACGTACATTGATAGCAAGGTTGCTGGAAAAAATTAGTACTGTGAATGCAATTTTACATGTCTTTCATATGGTGCATATGTAATCGGATATAAATGCATGGAAAGTAATGTAATGTTTGTATTAATACTATAGGTGAGGTGCGATATGCGTTAATGTGAATTAAATTTAATAATAAGATTATTTTCTTTGTTTTTGTTTTTTAGATTACCATGAATATGTACTATACTTGACTCGCCGTCGTGCCCAACAATTGAACATCTCACGACCACCACTGATGCGAATTTTGAATTTGCACGCTTACAACGTTCAATTGAATCAAGAGCTGAAGCCCACTGACTATTTCAACTGTCAGCAATACGCCGAATGGTAGGTTGAGCAGACAGAAGGGAATGGTGACTTTACAAAGAAAATCATCTTCAGCGACGAGGCATACTTTCACCTCAGTGGATTCGTTAACAAGCAGATTGCCACATTTGGGCAAATGAGAATCCATGAGTGATTGTGAAAAGCCAATGCGTCCACAAAGAGTGACTGTTTGGTGCGGTTTATGGGCTGACGGCGTTATCGGGCCGTACTTCTTCGAAAATGAGGACGGCCAAGCAGTTGCCGTGGATGGTGTTCGCTATTGCAGGATGATAACGGACTTCTTGTGGCCAAAACTTGAGGCTATGGACAATATGTGGTTCCAAGAGGATGGTGCCGCTTGCCACACAACCAACGACCCAATGGCTCCTTTACGCGAGAAATTCAATGGCCGTGCTATGTCACGTTATGGCAGTGTTAATTGGCCGCCACGATCATGTGATTTGCCACGTTTGGACTTCTTTCTCTGGGGATATTAACAAAAAAGTGTACGTCAATAAGCAGAGAACAATTCAAGAGCTAAAAGATGCGATCATTCAGCACATTAACGATATTGAACCTCAATAATGTCTTCGTGTCATTGAAAATATGGACCATCGGATAAAAGTATGCCACTGTAGCTGTAGCGAGGATTTGGGCGATATTTTGCTTCACACATAATTGTCATAGGTCCTTCTATTATAAGAATTACAATTCTCTGAAAAATTTTGGTTTTATTTACAATTAACATTGTGCGTTTTGGTTGGATCACCCTATATTAGAAGCAGCATGAACAGATCATTCAAACCAAGAACTTTCTTAGTGTTTATAAATTTGCCAGGAGGTCTATCTACAAGCAGTACTAGTAAGGATGAAGGTGAGTAGGTTATTTGTGAACAGATAGTCTGGTCTTGGTTTCTATTTACCGATCAACACCTATTAGAGGGATCTCTGTCTGCAGAATTATGTATGAATGAAGATCCATCCAGCGTTTGAGAGTTTAATTGAGCATTCAGTTCACCGATAATCTTTTAAAGTTGGAATTTGGTCAATGTAGAGACGACGTACCATAGCAGGTATTAGCGTTTTATCTTTTCGTATGACGATGAAGATACCTAAATGAATGTGAAATGAATCGCTTGCTTCGCTTGCTTTTGATCAATTTTAATGAATGGTTGATAATAGTTTTTTTTTATTTAGAAGAATATTACTCAATTTGCATATGAAATGCTGTCTTCAGAATCATATGTAATCGTTTGTGAATAAAGATAACTACATAGGGCTTTGCATTAGGGACATAACGATTTTGTACTTTATATGAACGCACCCTTAATCTTTACTAATAAATTAGTAATGTCAAAACGTTAGTCGAAGTCAACATTTTTATCATGGTAAAGTTCACCAGCCAGGAACGCTTGAAAATTATTTATAATATATTACTTTTAATTACTATTATCGAAAAATAATTTTCAGCGGTGAAGCTCATTTCGGGCTCAATGGCTTCGTTAATAAGGAAAATATATTTTATTGGTCAGCAACAAACCCCAATGTGCTTCTGGAGTTTGTGGTTTTCATGCCGGAGGTGTGGTTAGACCGTATTTTTTCGTGGATGAAAACGACTGTCATGTTACCATCAATGGAGAGTGCTATCATGTTATGTTGGAAAATTATTTGTGGCCAGAATTCGATGAACTTAAGATCAACGATATGTGGTTTCAACAAGATGGTGCCACAAGCCACACAGCACGCCTCACAATCGATTTATTGAAATTTATTTATTTATTGTTATGCCCATATTGGAAACCCCTATATCTATTTACAACCACGTTGTTTATCTTTACGGCCATGATACGAGTACCTGCACCAAGATAAAATATTTGTCGCTTTAATGAGATTTTATATCGCGATTGGAAGTAATAGTTTTTTGTTTTTACTGCAATGAAAGATGTCATGAAAGAATGGACGCGAGGTGCATTCATAGATGCATATGATGTAGGTCAGGTTGTCCTGTATCTAATTACTCTACAGATGGTTAAAGCTTGAGGTTTTTACAGCTTGCGTAGGAAGCTTATTTATGAAATTAATTTGCATAATGGTCGTATTAAAATGTAGTCTTGTTGTTTTTTGTGTTATGTGTATCATACAAATGAGATTGATTTGTATTTGTGAATTGGTGTAGTGAAAACTTAGATATAAGAGGAAAAAACTGGATTCCTCTGTTTACAAATAACAACTCTGTTTCCAGACCATATGATTATTTAACAATTTCAGTACCACGTGTTTTCTTACAGTATAACTGTTTATGAGCAAGTCATGGGAAGTTAAAAACATACGAGCCTCCAGGCTCAGTCTTTATTGTTTTTTATACATGATCGATATGTGTGAATATGAATAACACTTTTGAATTTACATATGAATTAGGGTGAATTATGTTCGGGATACAGTTGATTATTGATATTTTTAGTATTCTTACCTCTATGCAGGTTTACACATTATAATTTCATTTTGTGTAGGTCAGGTATACATGCTCTTGGATTGGAAGGTAAATAAAAAACAAATTCTCAGTCTTTATGGTGTGTCTTTTGTTTTTCTGTTTTTTGCATGTGTACATCTTCAACTTCGGAAATATAATTCATTTGGTATTAGGTTAATGTAGAATTTGCATGAGAGCATTGTGGTAATTTTGTTTTTTATCGAAACGAATGAATCCATATTCATGGAAACTAGCCATATTATTAGGTAAATTTCTCGAGAGAAATTTACCTATTGCGGAGAGCATCATATATATATATATCTATATATATATATATATATATATATATATATATATATATATATATATATATATATATATATATATATATATATGGGATATAACGAAATTTGTGACCATGCTAGAGGTTGCAATTTTGCTTCGATTTTCACCAAATTTTCACGGGCGGACGGACGGACAGACAGACAAGTCGCGATTTTATAATTTTTTAGGGTATTGTTAAAAATATTTTACAATATCTTAAAAATGATCTGGTTTATAAGTTCTTTCAAGTAAAGTCATTTAAAACGATTCCATGAAAAATATTCATTATTTCAGTTGGCACTAAAATAGCGAATTGCGCTTGCCTTCAGACCTTTGGGGGCCGCCATTTTGAATGCATGCATTTGATTTTGGATTATTTTAAATCTTTGTATGCTAGGACCTCATCAATCAATGTACTATCTCGTTCAAATAGGAGTTTCACTCTAGACAGGGCAAAATAATTCAATTTTTAAAGAAGCAGCTAAAAATATTAGGCTTTAAATTTTCGACTTTTTTATTTTTCATTCAATTTTAATAATTTCCTGCGAAATACAAGAACATAGTACAGAGATTCATAATCTCAAGTTTCATCAAAATCCGTTGGAAAATGTGACCGCTAGAGCGCCACAAAAACATGAAAAAAACGCATATTTAAACGGCCGCCATTTTGAAATTTGCAAATGCATGATCAACAAAATATTAAAGACTGTAGGTCTAAGTAATTTCTATCTTGAAACCAAGTTTCATATATGTCGGATCAAAATCGCGACTTTTAAAAGCCTTTGAAATTTTGACCTTCAACTGGCCGCCATTTTGTTTTTTGTGACCTGACCTCCAAATTTTTCACGTAATACTTTAGATACTTATAATTACTATCTAACTGCCGAATTTCATGAAAATCTGTTGAAAGCTTTGACCACTATTACAACAACAAAATTTTGCACGTTTTTCGACCTTTGAGCGGCCGCCATTTTGTTTCTGCTGTACCGACTTTGAATTTTTTATTGTGAGATTCATCACATACATCAATGAACCTTTGTACCAAATTTCATCCAAATCGGAGCTAACCTTTGGTCAGAACAGAAATCACGATTTTTTGTCTAAAATGGTCGCCATTTTGTTTTTGCCCGGCCGATATAGCTGGTTCGCGAACTTAACCGAGATAATTACCCAATACACCTTTCCTGAAAATTTGGTGAAAATCGAAGCAAAATTGCAACCTCTAGCGTGGTCACAAATTTCGTTATATCCCATATATATATATATATATATATATATATATATATATATATATATATATATATATATATATATATATATATATATATATATATATATATATATATATGGGATATAACGAAATTTGTGACCACGCTAGAGGTTGCAATTTTGCTTCGATTTTCACCAAATTTTCAGGAAAGGTGTATTGGGTAATTATCTCGGTTAAGTTCGCGAACCAGCTATATCGGCCGGGCAAAAACAAAATGGCGGCCATTTTAGACAAAAATCGTGATTTCTGTTCTGACCAAAGCATAGCTCCGATTTGGATGAAATTTGGTACAAAGGTTCATTGATGTATGTGATGAATCTCACAATAAAAAATCCAAAGTCGGTACAGCAGGAAAAAAATGGCGGCCGCTCAAAGGTCGAAAAACGTGCAAAATTTTGCTGTTGTAATAGTGGTCAAAGCTTTCAACAGATTTTCATGAAATTCGGCAGTTAGATAGTAATTAGAAGTATCTAAAGTATTACGTGAAAAATTTGGAGGTCAGGTCACAAAAAACAAAATGGCGGCCAGTTGAAAGTCAAAATTTCAAAGGCTTTTAAAAGTCGCGATTTTGATCCAACATATATGAAACTTGGTTTCAAGATAGAAATTACTTAGACCTACAGTCTTTGATATTTTGGTGATCATGCATTTGCAAATTTCAAAATGGCGGCCGTTTAAATATGCGTTTTTTTCATGTTTTTGTGGCGCTCTAGCGGTCACATTTTCCAACGGATTTTGATGAAACTTGAGATTATGAATCTCTGTACTATGTTCTTGTATTTCGCAGGAAATTATTAAAATTGAATGAAATATAAAAAAGTCGAAAATTTAAAGCCTAATATTTTTAGCTGCTTCTTTAAAAATTGAATTATTTTGCCCTGTCTAGAGTGAAACTCCTATTTGAACGAGATAGTACATTGATTGATGAGGTCCTAGCATACAAAGATTTAAAATAATCCAAAATCAAATGCATGCATTCAAAATGGCGGCCCCCAAAGGTCTGAAGGCAAGCGCAATTCGCTATTTTAGTGCCAACTGATATAATGAATATTTTTCATGGAATCGTTTTAAATGACTTTACTTGAAAGAACTTATAAACCAGATCATTTTTAAGATATTGTAAAATATTTTTAACAATACCCTAAAAAATTATTAAATCGCGACTTGTCTGTCTGTCCGTCCGTCCGCCCGTTTGTGCGTGCGTCATAACAAGTTTTCTCGCAAACCACATGAGCTAGAATGAGGAAATTTTCTACGTAGGTCAAAAGTGGTGCCTCTTGAAATTTGTAGTGCAAGAAAATATTTTAAGGTATTTAAGGGGGTCTCCCCATACAGGCGGGCATACAATTTTTTTTATTTCTGTAGCCCTCTAGCAGCCAAGATTCTCAACAGATTCCGTTGAAACTTGAAATTATAAGTTATTAAGGCAAGTTAATTTTTTAATTTAATTATGCAAATCGAATGACAAATAAAACAGTCGAAAATTTACAGCTTAATATTTTTAGCAGCCGATTTCAATAAAAATCGAAATGACGGCCCTCATAGTTCAGAAAAAAATTGAAAATGTATATATTAATGGCAATGCAAGTGCTGATTAAACTTTTATGGAAATCTTTTGAAATTAACTATTCGAGCTATTTAAGCCTTTGTGTGGTTACCACTGTGAACTGTGTAAACAGCAAATGCGAGAAGGGCGAAACCGGTATTTATATGTTTACAACAATTTATGATCCGCCGATTTTCAATATGTAATCCATACGCGTGCAACTTAATTTAATTAGCAAAATATTTGCACCCCGATAAAAGGTCTCTAAAAACGAACGGAGCCAGATTTTTTTTATGTGAATAAATACCCATGTGGTACTACGAAAATTGCAGAAAGAAGTTTAGTAGTAGGCAAGCCAAATTCTTTTTCGAAACTTAACGCTACATACGAGAAATTTACCTTTCCGGCTGGTGCTGCCAATATATGCTTGATATTTGTTTGTAAATAATATTAGCTACAAACAAAACTAAACTGAATTGAATTGCTATTGATGTGACTGTATGTATTGTCACGTGAACCATTTGCACTTTGTTCTGCGGTCGTTAAAATACCGCCCAATCAAAGGTTAAAAATAAAAAATTTTAAAGGTAAAAATATTAAAATAAAAATGTTGAAAGGTTAAAATAAAAATGTAAAGCAAAAATAAACAAAAACGATTACATTAAGCACAAAAAGAAAATAGCTCTACAGCAGCAGTAACCGGGAGATAACAATGTGCGAATAACCATCGCCACTCGACACCCAAAAATGGATCTGAGAATATTGCGCCTATGAAAATTTTCAATCATCTTGAAATGCACTATGGGTAAAGGGCTAAAACCGCTTCTTAACGAGGACATTTTTCGATTAGTCATGTAACGCCTAGTCCGACAGTTGTCATATATTCGCGGAGTAATCTCGTAAATCTTAATTAGAGGTGGTTGTAAGTGATTCGCAACAGAATGAAGTACCTACTGCCATTCATAATTGGCATTTTTCTATTTACGGACGTGACTCAAGTTACCGCTAGTGAAGACGATGATAGTGCCGAAGTTAATAAAGTTGATATTGATTTGAGAGCAAGCCGGAAAGGTTTTAGAATAGATGCCGATGCGGTAATGCTTGATTGGTTGAACGTGTCACGAGTGAATGAACTCCGCGAAAAGGCGTCAAGTTCACATTCCAAACAGATGTCAACCGTACGATGAAACTTATCATCAACTAACTATACCGCAATAAAGAAATTTTTCCTTCGTGAATTGATATCAAATGCTTCCGATGCGCTCGATAAAATCCGATTACCATCACTTACGAGCAAAGCAGAGCTGGAAAAAAATCCTGAATTATTAATTCGAATAAAGGCGGATAAAGAAAACAAAGTCCTTCACATCATCCGCAGTGGTAAAGGCATGACCTGAAATTATCCGGTGAACAATTTAAGTACAATTACGAAATCCGGAACAGCCGACTTTTTGGCTACAATGCAAGATTCAACAAAAGCGGCTGAAGGTCATGATTTAAATGATACGATGGGCCGATTCGGTGTTGGATTTTATTCTGCCTGTTTGGTTGCTGATCGTGTCGTTGTCACTACAAAAAAACAATGCCGAGAAACAATACATTTGGGAAAGCGACGTCAATAGCTTTAGCATTTTCGATGATCCTTGTGGTGATACCTTGAAATGTGGCTCACCAATTTCCTTACACTTGAAGGAAGAAGTTCTGGACTTTTTGAAAGAAGATACAGTCAAGCAACTGATTAAGAAATATTCACAATTCATCAACTTTCCCATTTATATATGGACAAGTACAATGGTTGAGGAAGAAGTGCTCGTTGAAGATGAAAAGAAACCAGAGAAGGACGAAGCTGCTGAAGGTGGAGAAGAGGATGCCAAGGTGGAAAAGGATACTGATGATGATAAACCAAAAACCAAGAAAGTATCAAAAACCATTTGGGACTGGGTGATAATGAACGATAGCAAACCAATTTGGACTCGGAAACCAGGTGATGTTACAGAGAACGAATACACTGAATTCTAAAAAAGTTTGACTAAAGACACATCTGACCCATTGACACATACGCACTTTCTTGCGGAAGGCAAAGTAACATTAAAAAGCCTTTTAAACATACCGAAAATACAACCGTCAGACCCCTTCAATCGTTATGGCATTAAATCAGATAACATTAAACTATATGTGAGACGTCTCTTCATTACCGATGAATGACATTTGAAACAATTCGTGACCACGATTTTTATTTTCTAAACCAAAATAATTTTCATACATTTCGCTCAAAACAAACAAAAACACAATACTGACCGAGTTTTAGTCACCTTCGCATTTACACCTGATGGGCGCATGTACTAAAAGAAGGGAAATTTGGATTTCAATTGCCCGATACACACTAGTTGGGGGATCGCCATTGACCGTTGAATCACCCAGGGAAAAAGTTAACGGCTGGCCGGTTGAAACTGAGCCGATGAAAAACCTGGAAACGAAGAACGGAACAAGTGCGGAAAGCGACACGAAATATTTCCTGGAATTCATCGAGGGTAGAAATTTACAACAGAGAAAGTTACAACAGCGACAACGATATAATTAAGGGAGATTGGTGACATCAGCCCAACAAGAAGCGCGCTGGCAGTAGAGCTTCGAAACGCAAATTACTTTGGGGGCCCTCAACTAGGTAGACATAAATCAAGTTTTGTATATTGATTAATCAAAGTTCTATTTTTAAAATTTATCTGACTTTACCATTAAAAAATAATTAAATAAGTAAACATATTTTTGGTCATTAAAAAAGATTACCACGAAGATATATTGTGCAGCTGGCTCGGGAGTGTTCGGGAATAAATTTTCAGTGCGAATTGATCCGTGATTTTTAGCGCGGGTGTTTTCAGATTTTCACTCGGTGCGAGTTACCTCGGGTAACCTGAGCCCGGCAAAGTTGTGCAAGTGGTCGCCCGCCGAGACTATTCCTCCCCTGTTAGAGGAAAATATTGTGTGGCATTTCGAGCTGTGTGAGTGGTGTTTGGCGGCCGCATTCTCGCTTGGCGGCTATTTAGGATAAGCGGATAAGTGAGTGGCACCTCTTACGACCGTCTCCAATGGCAAGCCGGGTCCGAAGTCCTTAGCCGAAGGAACTCTCACGCCGTGGGTAAAGTAGAGGGTAACAGTATCTTGCAAAGCGGCCTAGATTCAGATACCGGTGAATTTGTCATTAGAGAGATATGATAATGATATCATCTATGGTAGAGATGATGGCTGGGGCTTGGAAGGGGCTGATAAGTAGTTCATGTAATGAATTAGTAAAACAGGAAGGGTGAATTGATATAATTATCATATATTACATTTTAATATTAATTGAACAGGTGATCATCTGAAACGGGTATGATATAGAACAGCTTATGTTTGAATTTTTAACATTGCTGGTAATCTATTCATTAATATTTTATTCAAGGATAAATTATCTTCATGTGTGTCTTTCTTTTCTTAATCATAGCCTAAAAATTTGCATTTTTGCTGTCGTGCGGTTGCACTAAGAACTAGGGGGCCAGTAGTATCAGAGTCGCGGCGGTAATTCTAATGCACTCAATCAAGTAGTGAAATAAAAAGTACATTCGATCCAGGAAGTTTCGTAAAATCGAGTTTTTGGTGTGGTGGCAGTGAGTGATGATGAAAAGAAATGTATAATTGCGAATATTATATATTTCCTTATCAATTCGTCGTATAATTTGATTAAAAATGTAAGGACTTGTTCTTAAAATATTGTTCAAATAAATTTGGGTTGATACTGAGTGCAACTCAATTATTTGATTTGAGAATAATTAACTTCTTTGCATTACTTCTTCTTCTTAGCACTACAGCCCCTTTTGGGTCTTTGCTTCCTGCAAACAGCACCTCCAACTGTCGCGGTCCGTTGACTGCGTCATCCAATTCCGAAATCCGAGCAGCGATGAACTGTTTTCGTCGACCGAGTCAGACCAGCGTTTCCTCGGTTTCCCCACTGGCCGCCGGCCTTCAGTTCCCCCAACGAATACCTTCTTGGGTATCCGTTGTTTGTCCGTACGATTCATGTGTCCAGCCTATTGCAGCTTCCGCAGTCTTACAATCCTTGAGACCTCCGGTTCGTCAAAAATTTCATACAGCTCATGGTTGTATCGAATTCGCCATCGGTCCCCGTCTAGCTTCGCTCCAATTATTCGCCTCAGGACCCGTCGGTCAAAGGCGTTCAATATATTTGCGGATGCTTGGGTTAGGGTCCACGTCATGAACTTTGCGTTGATTTGTAGCCCTACTAGTTTTGCTTCACTGTCAAGTTTCAGGTAGAGTTCTTTGGCAGTTGTTAATGACCGTGACAGAATGTTAATGTCGTCCGCATAGGCCTCTTCTTGGCTCGACTTGCATTACTTACGTGATGAAATAATTGGGCTCTTTCACACGGGAATGGTAAAAACCCATATCCAAACAGGTTTCACGCTTACGCCCTTATGTTTACACGTTGCATAGTTCAGCCAACCTATTTTTGTATACGATACACGTCTTGCGAGTGTATGTGTCAAAAGGATCATCGTTAAACGTCGTGCGGACAACATGAAAGCGAAGACAGAGAGATGAGCGGTTGAGAATTGATGTTTTAGCCTTGAATTGTGCACGGGGTAGCAAAAACTGGAATGAAAAATGTATTTCATGATTTTTAAAGTTTGTCGATTCAAACTTCTATTGGATTTATTAGAACCTCCGTATTTTTCCGCTTCCTGAAAAATATATTCCAAATTTGAATATCCTTTTAAGTCGCATATTATAATGCGATTCTATAAAGATTATGCGTACTGTTAATTTTCTATAGATTTACAATAGGCAATTTAACTTTATTGAAATCGTGATATTCGTCGTGTTTCCTGAAATTGAACATGGCCTCCGCTTTTATAAATTTATTGAATAACGCGTAGCTTCTCGCGTCCATGCATCCATTTTTGCACGCAAATTAAAGAAAGGCAATCGTTTCATGACGACTACCTTCTTCACCGAATGTTCAATTCGGAATGATTACCTGCGTTTGTATAAAATTTCCCCCGCCAAATGATCAACAAATTGCGTTTGTATATGTGCGTTGCGCTCGTTCACCCTACAAAATTTTGGCTTAGTTTTACCATCAGGTCCCCTCAATGCTTCTCACTCTTCTTGCCCATTTAACCTGTTTAACGCTCACTTTTAACGCTGCGTCTGAAAAAGCCCATTTAGAAGATAAAGACAGCGCAGGTTAATACCAGGTACTGTAGATCAGTTATATGTTTACGAGTACTTGCCAGTGGTTTCACGGAACCGAGTTTTTTTTGACATAATTAAAAGGATGATAATGTAAGTACATAGATGAATACATATCACTAAGAAAAAAGAAATTCGTTACAATCCAGTGCAGCTTACGAATATCTATGAGTCATGATGATGAGGACGACGAATGTAGAGTATTTGTAAGCCAACAAATATGTAAAGATAAAAAATTAAGATAGATGTACATACATACATATGTCCATTTTATTTCGATATCACGAGATTGGTTTTTCAGCATATTTATACGTAAGTAGTGGAGTTTGATGATAACAGCTGAACACTTCAGCGTTGCAAATTGAATCGCACAAATAAGAGGATAACAATATCTTCTTTATTGCATGCTGCATTTCTGATCTGCTGTAATTAGCTCAGATAACGATGATCAGCATAAAATGATGATTATGATGAAGCAACAAACAAAGAAGCATACATGAAAGCATGCTTGTTGCTTTGTGTATACTGTTTTGCAGATCTAGTTGCCAATGATCATATTCATTTGTATATTTACTTCGGATGATTCATATTTTACCTGAATTATGGGAAAGAAAATATTTTTGTGCATCTTGAATAATAATCATGTTGTATGAATAGTTCTGCACAAAAATGGGAGTGGAGTGAGTGGTAGCGTAAGATGTTTGTAAATGTATGCATACTAATGATCTCAACTGAATTTTGAGTAGATGATTTTATTTTTAACACTCAGTAGCTAGATAAGCTCATAGTCTGGCAGAATAATTCTCAATACAAATATTATTGATACTTGCGGGATTTTTTTAACCCATAAACTCATGTTTAAGAGGCAAATGTTCTCACCACTGCTCGAACTACATGTGCCTTTTGATCAGAGAATATAATAATGAATTTTTTCCAACTATCTTGAATTTATTTCAAGGTCTTACAAATTATGAAGATTATTGACCCTTTTTAACTTAACGATAAATCAGATGGAGTTCCCAATGAAGTCATGTCAATAAAACCGAAAGTTCTTGCTATGTTTCATTGCAGTAAAAACAAAAAAACTATTACTTCCTATCGCGATATGAAATTATCAAATCTCATTAAAGCGACACATATTTTATCTTTGATTCAGGTACTCGTATCATAACCGTAAACATAAACAACGTGGTTGTAAATAGATATAGGGGTTTCCAATATGGGCATAACAATAAATAAATTTCAATAAATCGATTGTGAGGCGTGCTGTGTGGCTTGTGGCACCATCTTGTTGAAACCACATATCGTTGATCTTAAGTTCATCCAATTCAGGCCACAAATAATTTTCCAACATAACATGATAGCACTCTCCATTGATGGTAACATGGCAGTCGTTTTCATCCACGAAAAAATACGGTCCAACCACACCTCCGGCATGAAAACCACAAATTCAAGAAGCACATTGGGGTTTGTTGCTGACCAATAAAATATATTTTCCTTATTAACGAAGCCATTGAGCCCGGAATGAGCTTCACCGCTGAAAATTATTTTTCGATAATAGTAATATATTATAAATAAATTTCAAGCGTTGCTGGCTCGTGAACTTTACCATGATAAAAATGTTGACTTCGACTAACGTTTTGACATTGACAATTTATTAAAAAAGATTAAGAGTGCGTTCATATAAAGTACAAAACCGTTATGTCCCTAATGCAAAGCCCTATATAGTTATCTTTATTCACAAACGATTACATATGATTCTGAAGACAGCATTTCATATGTGAATTGAATAATGTTTTTCTAAATAAAAAAAAAACTATTATCAACCATTCATTAAAATTGATCAAAAGCAAGCGAAAACTATAGCGGTAAAAATCAAATGAAATGATGCATTTCACATTAATTTACGTTTCTTCATCGTCATACGAAAAGATAAAACGATACAGGCATTTTAATACCTGCTATGGAACGTCGTCTCTTCATTGGCCCAATTTCCACCTTTAAAAGATTATCGGTGAACTGAATGCTCAATCAAAGTCTCAAACGCTGGATGTATCTTCATTCATACATATGTAATTCTGCAAGCAGAGATCCCTCTAATAGGTGTTGATTGGTAAACAGAAATTAAGTCCAGACTAGCTGTTCATAAACAGCTTAATCACCTTCATCCTTACTAGTACTGCTTTCAGACAGACCCCCTGGCAAATTTATAAATACTAAGAAAGTACATGGTCAGAATGATTTGTTCATGCTGCTTCTAATATAGGGTGGTCTAATCAAAACGCACGATGTTAATTCTAAATAAAACAAAAATTTTTCAGAAAATCATGTCAGTCACTCTTTGTGGATGCATCGGCTTTTCACAACCACCCATGGATTCTCATTTGCCCAAATGTGGCAATTCTGCTTGTTAACGAATCCACTGAGGTGAAAGTGTGCCTCGTCGCTGAAGATGATTTTTTTTGTAAAGTCACCATTCCCTTCTGTCTGGTCAAACAACCATTCGGCGTATTGCCAACGCTTGAAACGGTCAAAAGGCTTCAGCTCTTGACTCAATTGAACGTTGTAAGCGTGCAAATTGAAATCTTTGTTCAAAATTCGCATCGGTGAAAGTCGTGAGATGTTCAATTGTTTAACACAAAGGCGTGTCAAGGTTGACGACTCTTCAGCCACACTATCGCGAACAACAGAAATGTTTTCCGTAGAACGAACTGGACGAGCATACACAGGTGATTTCACATTTCCTACAGATCGCGCTGCTCAATTTTGTACCTCTTCATCGTTGAATTTGTCAAACACGGAAACAAAGAAATGTCAAAATAAGCTATGCGGAAAACTTGACGTTAAGGTGTGACTCACAATTAACATCGTGTATTATAGTTGGACCACCCTTTAGTAACTATAACAGAAACTGGGAGATCTCGCCACACTATGGCCAATGAAAAAGTCTGCATATACATATTTGCTTCGATTTGGAGGAGTGGTCTTCACACAAAAAAATAAAGTATTCGCTACATCGATTGAGTGTGCATACATGCTAATGCATTAATATTCATACTTGTACCTCTAACACCACGACCAAAGCATTACCATTCGTTCTGTATAGAAGGCATTCCTGTCTCGAAATCACAGCCCATGATCTTTTGTAATTGAAACCCCGCGTACGAACCACTCGAACGCCTTTTAAATTCACGAAACAGACATATTTTCCTCAAAAAAACCTCTTCTTACTTCAAAACAGTTGTGAACACAAAGGCTGTCAAGCAAAATCACCCTTGCCACACTAGGGCTTATATTTACATCCTGTGAAGTTTCTTTCCCCGGTACACAAAACACAAAAATAAGCAATACACAAAAATATTCAACGTAACACCTTTGTTCGACACCGATGATCAGTCAGTAGATGACTCCACTGAAGATCGTTTCTACAATCAAGCAATCATAATTTCATTCACTCAAAACTATGTAATTTGCAATCTTATGCAAATTAGATACACCCTTTCACACAACATCTTACTATAAACGACCGTGATTATCATCAACTTCATTCTTTTCTTGTAACCTGCATAAATTTACATTGCACACATCGTAGCACCTGGAACTTGCCTCCTTTCTTTCATCTCATATTTCGCAAGATAAAAACCAACACCGCAAAACTCAAGATGGTGGCCATCAATGTGATAAGCTTATCAGATGACGAGAAGACACTTTTGACCTCAAGCCAACTCGCCGAATGCATGCCAAAATGACAAAGATGACGACAAGGACCTTCCAATTTAAACCAACTCATGTTGCTTTCCGCTTGTTTCGCAAAGCATTCAACGTAAGTCGTTATCTTATCATATCATTTCGCATATCATCCACACAAATACCTTGTGGATTTCACTTTGAATCTCAACATCGTGAACGATATTTATCTCCATGACGGTATCACCTCCCAACATACAGGTGTGCATAAGATCGCACTATCTCTTCAGTTCATAATACTCATATCTAGGTAGATGGTGTTTTACAAACGAAACCATTCTTTTTCAGCGTACCGTCTGTCTCACACCAATTTTTACACACAACCAAACCACATTTTACGTTATACGAGTACATTCAAACATAATAGTCGTTTGCTTATCCCATATGAATGAATTCATATACAATGTGGTAAAATATTTGCAGTTTCATATAAGACGACATGTGCTCGAATGTTAACAGAGAAAAATCAAGTTTACCAATTCAAGCCTCCACGTGCTACACATCACTAAAGAAAACATGTGGTAAAGAAAATCATCTGAGAATCACATAATTTTTTGTTTGTAAACAGAGAGACTCACCGTCTTAGAAGCAATCGAACCTAGCTACTTATATCACTCTCACCCTCACTCTCAAATTAGCACCACCATGCTCAGAAACACAGCTCTATCTCCCTCACATACCTACATCCATCCCGTTTCGGCATTAAGTGGTAAAGGCTATCAGTATGCTCAGTATAACTCATCCTTACCTACGATTCCCATTTTGCATACAAAAACTGGTCCATGAACCGATTATTACTTCTGCAGGGTCGGGCTTTAGTTGATTGGATAGAATTAAAACCTCTTCATCACAAAGGCTCATACTTGATAAAAAAATAAGATACAGTTGGCTGATACGAAACCCTCTTTAATTTCTTTGTCTTCTTCCTTTGCATATTTTCTCTCCTACGTTGAATCATCAATATCACCAAAGTGGCAGTCACTCGGTAATGGATTTACTTCGAGTGAACCTCGTTACGCTTTATTCTTCTGCATGATATGACAATCTGAAGTGATTGAATTTTACGAAATTAAATAAAGTTCCTTGCCCTATATTTCTTACTCACTTATCACTATAATCTTAACATGTTGCCAGTTTTGAAATGAAAGCAAATGAAAATCTCGAGAACTACAATCCACTCCATTTCTTTTTGTGGTTGGGAGGTGGATTCCATTTACGCATTGATTATGAGACCCCCATGCTTGCAAGTGACTGGACTACTCACTAAATACCTCGCATGTTGGCCCGAAAACCAACCCTGGGACCGTTTAACACATTATTTTGGGCCAGGTCCAGAGGTGTCTTCTTGATCGGTTGGGTTCTCCTACGTTGGCCATAAGTGGACCCAGAGCCGATGCTCCATGATTTGCTTGGGGAAACTCATCTTCGAGTCCACCGGTAGCCCCAGGTACTTCACCTCTGGCATTGATTCGACTAGTATGTCTTCAGTACTGGTCATCCTTACTCTAGAGATTCTCTGTCAAGATGATCACTTCGGTTTTCTCTAGTGCTAATCATCCAGCCTCTCACTTGGTGTACTAGCATACCTAGCCTAAGTTGCGCATGTCTAACGGTGTGTCCAGCGATTGGAGCCACAACATCATCCGCATAGCCGATTAAGCATGGCTCATCTGCCATCTCCAGTTTCAGCAACCCTTCGCAAGATACGCTTCACAGGTTTGGACCAAGGATAGATCCCTGAATAATACCCGGCGTAACTTCCATCCTTCGCTGGTGCTGTGTCGTTTAATAGAGCAGGCTTCGGAACCTCAGGTAGTCCCTTAGAAGCCGCATCAGATATTCTGGAAATTGAGAAGGGTTTCCATTAGATCCAGAATATCTACTCATCTAGCGGCGTTGAAGCCGTTCTTAACGTCAAGTGTCACCGGCAGAACGATTCGCCACTTGACGAGGCTATATGCCTCTGTCTTTTGGACCACGCTCACCACCTCTGCAATCGTATCAATGGCGGAGCGTCCTGCTCTAAAGCCTTACTGCCAAGGAGATAGGTTCTCAGCAGCACGATCATGGCAGTGAGTCTTTCCTTGATGAGTTTCTCTTGCGCTTTCTCAGCAGTGTCTCGTATTCATAACGGGCGGTATGCAGACGGCAATTCTGGATTTCCCTTTCCCTTGCTGATCAGTTCGAGCCTTGCCACCTTCCATTGATCCGGAAAAACCCCGTCCCGCAAGCAAGCGTTGAGCAACAGTTCAGGACAACGGTGATTGACAAGTTGCAGCACCTCAGCTGGAACGCCATTTGGACTTGGAGTGTTCCTCGCTTTTAGTGCCAATTGTATGAAGAGCAGAAACTCAATTGCTGTTTCATCGTGGACGGCGTCAACACGGACGGGATGGGCGGGGAAGAGTGTTCGCACTAACTTTTCCATCTTTTCCACTTCGTGTATGCAAGGCGTCCGTAGGGCACCAAGCTTCCACATAACTAGTTTGTAGACAATCCTCCTTGTATCCTTGCTCACATTGTCCAATAATTATTGCCAGCAGTGAGCCTTGCTGTTGTTAATCATTTGGTGAAGGCACTTCCTGGCCGACTTAAATGCTGCTACTCGGTTGCATGCTTCGTCACGATCCCGTGCCGGTTGAGCCTCACGCCGACACTTGGGACACTCCCTTCGCTTTTCAGCAATTTTATTTGTCTACCAGTACACTGGGGCTTGCCATGCCGGGCTTTTCGATGGGTTATAGAAGCCACAAAAGTAGTTGTGATGATGCTTATAGTTGGGTTCACTACGTCTTGAGCTGCCAGTTCTTCTGTCCCCTGCGAATCGCCCTGCAGCGTAACATCTGTCGTAAGTACCTTGACAAACATCTCGTCGTCCATCTATCCAATGCTCCACGCAATTGTGGAAGATCGAAAGCATGAACGTCGCGAGAAAATATCACAGATCCCAAGCAGAATGCATTGATGATCACTGGCTGAGTAGTCCTCTAATACTCTCCAATTGTGTATTTTCCATACTAAGGACTTTGAGGCAAGTGGCACGTTCGGTATGGTTTTCAGATTTTCACTCGGTGCGAGTTACCTCGGGTAACCTGAGCCCGGCAAAGTTGTGCAAGTGGTCGCCCGCCGAGACTATTCCTCCCCTGTTAGAGGAAAATATTGTGTGGCATTTCGAGCTATGTGAGTGGTGTTCGGCGGCCGCATTCTCGCTTGGCGGCTATTTAGGATAAGCGGATAAGTGAGTGGCACCTCTTACGACCGTCTCCAATGGCAAGCCGGGTCCGAAGTCCTTAGCCGAAGGAACTCTCACGCCGTGGGTAAAGTAGAGGGTAACAGTATCTTGCAAAGCGGCCTAGATTCAGGTACCGGTGAATTTGTCATTAGAGAGATATGATAATGATATCATCTGTGGTAGAGATGATGGCTGGGGCTTGCAAGGGGCTGATAAGTAGTTCATGTAATGAATTAGTAAAACAGGAAGGGTGAATTGATATAATTATCATATATTACATTTTAATATTAATTGAACAGGTGATCATCCGACACGGGTATGATATAGAACAGCTTATGTTTGAATTTTTAACATTGCTGGTAATCTATTCATTAATATTTTATTCAAGGATAAATTATCGTCATGTGTGTCTTTCTTTTCTTAATCATAGCCTAAAAATTTGCATTTTTGCTGTCGTGCGGTTGCACTAAGAACTAGGGGGCCAGTAGTATCAGAGTCGCGGCGGTAATTCTAATGCACTCAACTAAATAGTGAAATAAAAAGTACATTCGATCCAGGAAGTTTCGTAAAATCGAGTTTTTGGTGTGGTGGCAGTGAGTGATGATGAAAAGAAATGTATAATTGCGAATATTATATATAATAATATAATTTGATTAAAAATGTAAGGACTTGTTCTTAAAATATTGTTCAAATAAATTTGGGTTGATACTGAGTGCAACTCAATTATTTGATTTGAGAATAATTAACTTCTTTGCATTACTTCTTCGTCTTAGCACTACAGCCCCTTTCGGGTCTTTGCTTCCTGCAAACAGCACCTCCAACTGTCTCGGTCCGTTGACTGCGTCATCCAATTCCGAAATCCGAGCAGCGATGAACTGTTTTCGTCGACCGAGTCAGACCAGCGTTTCCTCGGTTTCCCCACTGGCCGCCGGCCTTCAGTTCCCCCAACGAATACCTTCTTGGGTATCCGTTGTTTGTCCGTACGATTCATGTGTCCAGCCTATTGCAGCTTCCGCAGTCTTACAATCCTTGAGACCTCCGGTTCGTCAAAAATTTCATACAGCTCATGGTTGTATCGAATTCGCCATCGGTCCCCGTCTAGCTTCGCTCCAATTATTCGCCTCAGGACCCGTCGGTCAAAGGCGTTCAATATATTTGCGGATGCTTGGGTTAGGGTCCACGTCATGAACTTTGCGTTGATTTGTAGCCCTACTAGTTTTGCTTCACTGTCAAGTTTCAGGTAGAGTTCTTTGGCAGTTGTTAATGACCGTGACAGAATGTTAATGTCGTCCGCATAGGCCTCTTCTTGGCTCGACTTGCATTACTTACGCGATGAAATAATTTAGAAGATAAAGACAGCGCAGGTTAATACCAGGTACTGTAGATCAGTTATATGTTTACGAGTACTTGCCAGTGGTTTCACGGAACCGAGTTTTTTTTGACATAATTAAAAGGATGATAATGTAAGTACATAGATGAATACATATCACTAAGAAAAAAGAAATTCGTTACAATCCAGTGCAGCTTATGAATATCTATGAGTCATGATGATGAGGGCGACGAATGTAGAGTATTTGTAAGCCAACAAATACGTAAAGGTCAAAAATTAAGATAGATGTACATATGTCCATTTTATTTCGATATCACGAGATTGGTTTTTCAGCATATTTATACGTAAGTAGTGGAGTTTGATAACAGCTGAACACTTCAGCGTTGCAAATTGAATCGCACAAATAAGAGGATAACAATATCTTCTTTATTGCATGCTGCATTTCTGATCTGCTGTAATTGGCTCAGATAACGATGATCAGCATAAAATGATGATTATGATGAAGCAACAAACAAAGAAGCATACATGAAAGCATGCTTGTTGCTTTGTGTATACTGTTTTGCAGATCTAGTTGCCAATGATCATATTCATTTGTATGTTTACTTCGGATGATTCATATTTTACCTGAATTATGGGAAAGAAAATATTTTTGTGCATCTTGAATAATAATCATGTTGTATGAATAGTTCTGCACAAAAATGGGAGTGGAGTGAGTGGTAGCGTAAGATGTTTGTAAATGTATGCATACTAATGATCTCAACTGAATTTTGAGTAGATGATTTTATTTTTAACACTCAGTAGCTAGATAAGCTCATAGTCTGGTAGAATAATTCTCAATACAAATATTATCGATACTTGCGGGATTTTTTTAACCCATAAACTCATGTTTAAGAGGCAAATGTTGTCACCACTGCGTTGCTCGAACTACATGTGCCTTTTGATCAGAGAATATAATAATGAATTTTTTCCAACTATCTTGAATTTATTTCAAGGTCTTACAAATTATGAAGATTATTGACCCTTTTTAACTTAACGATAAATCAGATGGAGTTCCCAATGAAGTCATGTCAATAAAACCGAAAGTTCTTGCTATGTTTCATTGCAGTAAAAACAAAAAAACTATTACATACTTCCTATCGCGATATGAAATTATCAAATCTCATTAAAGCGACACATATTTTATCTTTGATTCAGGTACTCGTATCATAACCGTAAACATAAACAACGTGGTTGTAAATAGATATAGGGTTTCCAATATGGGCATAACAATAAATAAATTTCAATAAATCGATTGTGAGACGTGCTGTGTGGCCTGTGGCTTGTGGCACCATCTTGTTGAAACCACATATCGTTGATCTTAAGTTCATCCAATTCAGGCCACAAATAATTTTCCAACATAACATGATAGCACTCTCCATTGATGGTAACATGGCAGTCGTTTTCATCCACGAAAAAATACGGTCCAACCACACCTCCGGCATGAAAACCACAAATTCAAGAAGCACATTGGGGTTTGTTGCTGACCAATAAAATATATTTTCCTTATTAACGAAGCCATTGAGCCCGGAATGAGCTTCACCGCTGAAAATTATTTTTCGATAATAGTAATATATTATAAATAAATTTCAAGCGTTGCTGGCTCGTGAACTTTACCATGATAAAAATGTTGACTTCGACTAACGTTTTGACATTGACAATTTATTAAAAAAGATTAAGAGTGCGTTCATATAAAGTACAGAACCGTTATGTCCCTAATGCAAAGCCCTATATAGTTACCTTTATTCACATACGATTACATATGATTCTGAAGACAGCATTTCATATGTGAATTGAATAATGTTTTTCTAAATAAAAAAAAAAACTATTATCAACCATTCATTTTTTTTTTTTTTTTTTGTTTGTGGTAGGGAGGTGAAGGCATTTATGCCCGCCGAGTCTGGCAGTGTGGGACTCCCATGGAGGATACCTTTGGACTACCCACTAAACACCTCCCCTGTCAATCTGAGAACCTAGCCTGGAACCGTTTGACACATTACTTCGGGCCAGGTCTCGTTTTGTTACGCCGTGGGGCGCCTTCAAGCTGGGGAGTCCCTTTCCTAGCGGGAGGGGAGGGGGGAAGAGGAATTGCCAGAAGAGCGATCCCCCAGCCCCAGTGCCTCCGGCTGCTGCGAGTCCCTTTTATACTTTAGGACTGCCCGAGCATAATGTGCCACCTGGTTCCATTTGTCAACCGATTCGAGCATCACCGCAACTATATTATCCGGGGTGAGCTCTCCCGTCTCCCTGTAGAGTTCCCTTCGCAGCCTGGCCCATTTGGTACACGCAAAAAATGTGTGACAGGCATTGTCCTCCTCTCCTGGGCAAAACCGACAATCGGGAGACCGTGACTTGCCGATCTTGTGCAGGTAAGACTGAAAACACCCGTGCCCGCTCAAAAGCTGGGTCAGATAGAAGTCAGTCTCACCATGCCTTCGATTTAGCCACGGTCTCACATCCGGGATGAGGCGCGCAGTCCACCTTCCCTTCGTGCAATTCCCCCAAGACTGCTGCCAATCGTTGAGTGAGCGTTGTCTCTCCTCGCGGACAACCATCTTCCTCGCATCCTCGTTTCGGCGCAGGTAAATAGCGCGCCGCTCTCTAGCAAGGAGGGCGACAGGTATCACGCCTGCAATCACCCTCACCACCGAGTCGGAGACTGTTGGATACGAAGATGCAATTCTCAGTGCTCCTCTTCTCTGTACCTGTGCCAATCGTTTTCGGTATACCTCCTTGCTGAGAGCGTCGCCCCATACCTCTGCTCCGTACAGTAGCACTGACCCTACAGCACTCATCAAGAGGCGTCTTCTTGATGGACTGGGTCCCCCTACGTTGGCCATAAGTCGACTCAGGGCCGATATTCCCGAAGCAGCCTTCCCAGCCGTTGCCCTGATTTGCTCAGAGAAACTCATCTTCGAGTCGATCAGTAGCCCCAGGTACTTCACCGCTGGCTTCGATTCGATCTGTATATCTCCAATACTGATCATCCTTACTCTAGGGATTCTCTTTTTTGTCAAGATGACCACTTCGGTTTTCTCCAGTGCTAAACTGAGCCCGCGAGCAGTCATCCAGTCCCTCACTCGGCGCATTAGCATACCTAGCCTAAGTTGCGCTTGTTCAATGGTGCGTCTGGCGACGAGGGCCGCAACATCATCCGCATAGCCGACCAAGCGCGACTCATCTGGCATCTCAAGTCTCAGTAGCCCGTCGTAAGACACGTTCCACAGGTCCGGACCAAGGATAGATCCCTGGGCAACACCCGAGGTAATTTCCATCCTTCGTTGGCCCTGTGTCGTGTCGTAGAGCAGGCTTCGGTCCTTAAAGTAGTTCCTCAAAAGCCGCATTAGATATTCTGGAACTTGAAAAGAGTTTTCCAGCGTATCCAGAATATCCACCCATCTAGCGGAGTTGAAGGCATTCCTGACGTCGAGTGTCACCAACAGGACGATCCGTCGCTTGGTGCGACTATATGCCTCTGCCTTTTGGACCGCGTTCACCACCTCTGCAATCGCATCAATGGTAGAACGTCCTGCTCTAAAGCCGTACTGCCGAGGAGATAGGTCCCCAGCAGCACGAATCGCGTCAGTGAGTCTTCCCTTGATGAGTTTCTCTAGCACTTTCCCAGCCGTGTCTAGCATGCATAACGGGCGGTATGCAGACGGCAACCATTCATTAAAATTGATCAAAAGCAAGCGAAAACTATAGCGGTAAAAATCAAACGAAATGATGCATTTCACATTAATTTACGTTTCTTCATCGTCATACGAAAAGATAAAACGATACAGGCATTTTAATACCTGCTATGGAACGTCGTTTCTTCATTGGCCCAATTTCCACCTTTAAAAGATTATCGGTGAACTGAATGCTCAATCAAAGTCTCAAACGCTGGATGTATCTTCATTCATATGTAATTTTGCAAGCAGAGATCCCTCTAATAGGTGTTGATTGGTAAACAGAAATTAAGTCCAGACTAGCTGTTCACAAACAACATAATCACCTTCATCCTTACTAATACTGCTTTCAGACAGACCCCCTGGCAAATTTATAAACACTAAGAAAGTACATGGTCAGAATGATTTGTTCATGCTGCTTCTAATATAGGGTGGTCTAATCAAAACGCACGATGTTAATTCTAAATAAATCCAAAATTTTTCAGAAAATCATGTCAATATTTTTTGTTATAGTAGAAGGACCTATGACAATTATGTGTAAAACAAAAGGTCCATAGCCTCAAGTTTTGGCCAGAAGAAGTCCGTTATCATCTTGCAATAGCGAATACCATCCACGGTAACTGCTTGGCCGTCCTCATTTTCGAAGAAATACGGCCCGATAACGCCGTCAGCCCATAAACCGCACCAAACAGTCACTCTTTGTGGATGCATCGGCTTTTCACAACCACCCATGGATTCTCATTTGCCCAAATGTGGCAATTCTGCTTGTTAACGAATCCACTGAGGTGAAAGTGTGCCTCGTCGCTGAAGATGATTTTCTTTGTAAAGTCACCATTCCCTTCTGTCTGGTCAAACAACCATTCGGCGTATTGCCAACGCTTGAAACGGTCAATAGGCTTCAGCTCTTGACTCAATTGAACGTTGTAAGCGTGCAAATTGAAATCTTTGTTCGAAATTCGCATCGGTGAAAGTCGTGAGATGTTCAATTGTTAAACACAAAGGCGTGTCAAGGTTGACGACTCTTCAGCCACACTATCGCTAACAACAGAAATGTTTTCCGTAGAACGAACTGGACAAGCATACACAGGTGATTTCACATTTCCTACAGATCCGGTCTGTTGAAATTTGTGCACAATTCTACCATTTTTGTAAAAGCCTTCAACAACCTTTACGCACTGCGCAATTTTGTACCTCTCCATCGTTGAATTTGTCAAACACGGAAACAAAGAAATGTCAAAATAAGCTATGCGGAAGACTTGACGTTAAGGTGTGACTTACAATTAACATCGTGTATTATGGTTGGACCACCCTTTAGTAACTATAACAGAAGATGGGAGATCTCGCCACACTATGGCATATACATATTTGCGTCGATTTGGAGGAGTAGTCTTCACACAAAAAAATAAAGTATTCGCTACATCGATTGAGTGTGCATACATGCTAATGCATTAATATTCATACTTATACCTCTAACACCACGACCATAGCATTACCATTCGTTCTGTATAGAAGGCATTGCTGTCTCGAAATCACAGCCCACGATCTTTTGTAATTGAAACCCCGCGTACGAACCACTCGAACGCCTTTTTAATTCACGAAACAGACATATTTTCCTCAAAAAAACCTCTTCTTACTTCAAAACAGTTGTGAACACAAAGGCTGTCAAGCAAAATCACCCTTGCCACACTAGGGCTTATATTTACATCCTGTGAAGTTTCTTTCCCCGGTACACAAAACACAAAAATAAGCAATACATAAAAATATTCAACGTAACACCTTTGTTCGACACCGATGATCAGTCAGTAGATGAATCCACTGAAGATCGTTTCTACAATCAAGCAATCATAATTTCATTCACTCAAAACTATGTAATTTGCAATCTTATGCAAATTAGATACACCCTTTCACACAACATCTTACTATAAACGACCGTGATTATCATCAACTTCATTCTTTTCTTGTAACCTGCATAAATTTACATTGCACACATCGTAGCACCTGGAACTTGCCTCCTTTCTTTCATCTCATATTTCGCAAGATAAAAACCAACACCGCAAAACTTAAGATGGTGGCCATCAATGTGATAAGCTTATCAGATGACGAGAAGACACTTTTGACCTCAAGCCAACTCGCCGAATGCATGCCAAAATGACAAAGATGACGACAAGGACCTTCCAATTTAAACCAACTCATGTTGCTTGCCGCTTGTTTCGCAAAGCATTCAACGTAAGTCGTTATCTTATCATATCATTTCGCATATCATCCACACAAATACCTTGTGGATTTCACTTTGAATCTCAACATAGTGAACGATATTTATCTCCATGACGGTATCACCTCCCAACATACAGGTGTGCATAAGATCGCACTATCTCTTCAGTTCATAATACTCATATCTAGGTAGATGGTGTTTTACAAACGAAACCGTTCTTTTTCAGCGTACCGCCTGTCTCACACCAATTTTTACACATAACCAAACCACATTTTACGTTATACGAGTACATTCAAACATAATAGTCGTTTGCTTATCCCATATGAATGAATTCATATACAATGTGGTAAAATATTTGCAGTTTCATATAAGACGACATGTGCTCGAATGTTAACAGAGAAAAATCAAGTTTACCAATTCAAGCCTCCACGTGCTACACATCACTAAAGAAAACATGTGGTAAAGAAAATCATCTGAGAATCACATAATTTTTTGTTTGTAAACAGAGAGACTCACCGTCTTAGAAGCAATCGAACCTAGCTACTTATATCACTCTCACCCTCACTCTCAAATTAGCACCACCATGCTCAGAAACACAGCTCTATCTCCCTCACATACCTACATCCATCCCGTTTCGGCATTAAGTGGTAAAGGCTATCAGTATGCTCAGTATAACTCGTCCTTACCTACGATTCCCATTTTGCATACAAAAACTGGTCCATGAACCGATTATTACTTCTGCAGGGTCGGGCTTTAGTTGATTGGATAGAATTAAAACCTCTTCATCACAAAGGCTCATACTTGATAAAAAAATAAGATACAGTTGGCTGATACGAAACCCTCTTTAATTTCTTTGTCTTCTTCCTTTGCATATTTTCTCTCCTACGTTGAATCATCAATATCACCAAAGTGGCAGTCACTCGGTAATGGATTTACTTCGAGTGAACCTCGTTACGCTTTATTCTTCTGCATGATATGACAATCTGAAGTGATTGAATTTTACGAAATTAAATAAAGTTCCTTGCCCTATATTTCTTACTCACTTATCACTATAATCTTAACATGTTGCCAGTTTTGAAATGAAAGCAAATGAAAATTTCGAGAACTACAATCCACTCCATTTCTTTTTGTGGTTGGGAGGTGGATTCCATTTACGCATTGATTATGAGACCCCCATGCTTGCAAGTGACTGGACTACTCACTAAATACCTCGCATGTTGGCCCGAAAACCAACCCTGGGACCGTTTAACACATTATTTTGGGCCAGGTCCAGAGGTGTCTTCTTGATCGGTTGGATTCTCCTACGTTGGCCATAAGTGGACCCAGAGCCGATGCTCCATGATTTGCTTGGGGAAACTCATCTTCGAGTCCACCGGTAGCCCCAGGTACTTCACCTCTGGCATTGATTCGACTAGTATGTCTTCAGTACTGGTCATCCTTACTCTAGAGATTCTCTGTCAAGATGATCACTTCGGTTTTCTCTAGTGCTAAACTGAACCCACAAGCAATCATCCAGCCTCTCACTTGGTGTACTAGCATACCTAGCCTAAGTTGCGCATGTTCAACGGTGTGTCCAGCGATTGGAGCCACAACATCATCCGCATAGCCGATTAAGCATGGCTCATCTGCCATCTCCAGTTTCAGCAACCCCTCGCAAGATACGCTTCACAGGTTTGGACCAAGGATAGATCCCTGAATAATACCCGGCGTAACTTCCATCCTTTGCTGGTGCTGTGTCGTGTCATAGAGCAGGCTTCGGATCCTCAGGTAGTCCCTTAGAAGCCGCATCAGATATTCTGGAAATTGAGAAGGGTTTCCATTAGATCCAGAATATCTACTCATCTAGCGGCGTTGAAGCCGTTCTTAACGTCAAGTGTCACCAGCAGAACGATTCGCCACTTGATGAGGCTATATGCCTCTGTCTTTTGGACCACGCTCACCACCTCTGCAATCGTATCAATGGCGGAGCGTCCTGCTCTAAAGCCTTACTGCCAAGGAGATAGGTTCTCAGCAGCACGATCATGGCAGTGAGTCTTTCCTTGATGAGTTTCTCTTGCGCTTTCTCAGCAGTGTCTCGTATTCATAACGGGCGGTATGCAGACGGCAATTCTGGGTTTCCCTTCCCCTTGCTGATCAGTTCGAGCCTTGCCACCTTCCATTGATCCGGAAAAACCCCGTCCCGCAAGCAAGCGTTGAATGTGCTGAGCAACAGTTCAGGACAACGGTGATTGACAAGTTGCAGCACCTCAGCTGGAACGCCATTTAGACTTGGAGTGTTCCTCGCTTTTAGTGCCAATTGTATGAAGAGCAGAAACTCAATTGCTGTTTCATCGTGGACGGCGTCAACACGGACGGGATGGGCGGGGAAGAGTGCTCGCACTAACTTTTCCATCTTTTCCACTTCTTGTTTGCAAGGTGTCCGTAGGGCACCAAGCTTCCACATAACTAGTTTGTAGACAATCCTCCTTGTATCCTTGCTCACATTGTCCAATAATTATTGCCAGCAGTGAGCCTTGCTGTTGTTAATCATTTGGTGAAGGCACTTCCTGGCCGACTTAAATGCTGCTACTCGGTTGCATGCTTCGTCACAATCCCGTGCCGGTTGAGCCTCACGCCGACACTTGGGACACTTCCTTCGCTTTTCAGCAATTTTATTTGTCTACCAGTACACTGGGGCTTGCCATGCCGGGCTTTTCGATGGGTTATAGAAGCCACAAAAGTAGTTGTGATGATGCTTATAGTTGGGTTCACTACGTCTTGAGCTGCCAGTTCTTCTGTCCCCTGCGAATCGCCCTGCAGCGTAACATCTGTCGTAAGTACCTTGACAAACATCTCGTCGTCCATCTATCCAATGCTCCACGCAATTGTAGAAGATCGAAAGCATGAACGTCGCGAGAAAATATCACAGATCCCAAGCAGAATGCATTGATGATCACTGGCTGAGTAGTCCTCTAATACTCTCCAATTGTGTATTTTCCATACTAAGGACTTTGAGGCAAATGGCACGTTCGGTATGGTTCCATCGTAGCAAATACAGCGCAAAATCGGCGTATTTTCAGTGTTTTGTACGACGAGCGCTATCTTGGATGCCATTTCTAGGATTCGTTTGCCCCGCGGATCTGTTGGAGGCGGCCCCCATCCCATTGCGTTGACGGTTTGAAGTCTCCCCAATGAGGATGTTGACGTCTGTATTCAAGACAGTGCTTTCCAAAGCATTAAGCTTGGGTTGGAAATAAGATATCACTTCTTAACATTATTTCAAGCGACATTGTTCTAACTTCAAGCATCATATAAACCTTCACGTAAGCCGAATCAATCCTCACATAAATGATCTTAAATTTATACTGCATCGCTTCATACATAAAATACTTGCACATGTGTGGTGATTGCTCAATCCAAAACATTGTGTCTATCACGCTTCTTTTCTACTTCACAGCTACTTGCAAATCGCATTACTGACTTCAACACCTTTAATTTCATCAAAGCAACCTATTTGTGCTCGTTACACTTCTATCATCTGAGCGAAAAAGAAAGACAAAAAACCACTCACTTAATCCTTATACATCATTCACTACCAACCTACTACTACTACTACTGAACATCTTTGATTATCAAAACCACCTCACTATCTTTATCACCAGCACCTGCTTCTACATTACACTCCTTATCTCCACACACCAAAACAACAACAACATGCAAGTTCAATCCAATATATATATTTTATACAGTAGAACTTAAAATATCCGAAGCCCAATTATCCGAGTGTCTAATTATCCTAATCGATTTTCGGCGAAATAATGAATATTTAAAAATACAGCGCGAGAGCGGGCGGATCGTGTATAGGCAATGCTTACGTGGCGTTACTATAGCAACGACTCGTTCACTATCCTCCACTAGTCCTTGAGTATGCGCTCCCTGGATTCTCACCGATCTGCCTTGTCTGCTTTGCTGCTCTCATCCTGGTTGATTAAGTTCACCCGTGCCGGCGCACCAGAGTATCTATCCGCATCCGAGCTTTCAACCGTTGCATTATTCTTTTAGTGCAGTTCATTTTCGTTCTTGTTGACATTGCGTTTAGCGTCTACTGCTGGATTAAGTGTCCGAAATGAGTACAAAACGTAAATGTGTTGCACTTTCACTGAATGATAAAGTGGAAACCATCAATCAGTTAAGTAAAAGTGTGCCTGAAACACAACTAGCAGAGAGATTTGTTCTTCGGGTTTATTTTGTTTAGCTAATATAAGTTATGAGGGGTTGGGGAGTTGTAGTTTGTTGATAAACCGGGGATTGTTAAATTTTATGCATAATTTGGCTCTTTGATGATTTTTATTGTGTTCGACTAATATGGTGGTGCCTCCTTCATTAAATTTATTGGGAGAAATTAGTTTATTAAATAGAATTGTGGGTTGGTCTTGGTTATCTTTAATTATATTAGCTTTTATTTCTTTTTTTTAGAGCAGCTTATACTTTATATTTGTACTCTTATAGTCAACACGGACACTACGCCGACACTACTGACGCAAGTTGCTCCGAAAATTGTTATTGGCTGAAGAGAACAACGGAGAAATAGTTTTGCATTCATTTACAAAAATCAATTTGAAAGACTGTTGCTACATGATTGCCGATTCCTGAAATATGGTGAAAAGTGTTTCACTTAAACGAGCTTGGAATAGAATAAACGGCACATCAGCATAGGAACAACTGGAAGTCGAAAACCAAAATAAACAGAAAACAAGAGCTACCGTTGATAAACAGGAACACAATCTGTCCGCGGTAGAATTTGTTAACATTGCCAAAGAAATCTCAGGCTGTTGAGAGTGCGATGTTGATGATGTGGAGGATTGGCTTCAATGTGATGAAGATGACCAAGGATTTCAGATTATGACATATGATGAGATTACAGAGAGTTTCATGAACGAACAACAAGATGATACCAACGACAACAATGAAACCGGGGAAGAAACCGAACATGAAAATGTTCCCACCCACGGAGAAGCGTTTATGTGTTTTGAAAACGCCTTAAAGTGAATGGAGCGGTAACCAAAATGTAACGTAGTACAACTTTTAGCCGTCAAGCGCCTGCGGGACCTCGTTGCTCGGAAACTTTTTACTTCATCAAGGCAATGTACTCTCCTTAAAATGTTGCTTTGCGCGGTAGCGCCAAGTCCACACTTGTGCGTAAAGAGCTCCAATTCAACCCTCAGACTGTCTCGATCCCAGCAAAACCTTGGAAGGCCTCGGAGTACGTTCGAAGTTTGCACCATTAGGTTAGTGATGTAGGTTCGGTCGAGACAGGCCCCCGATTCGCTCTGGTCTGGCTTTGAGCACTTGTCCCCATAAGGACTTGTGCCAAACTTCGCATGGCCTCCCTGCCCTGCAAAGATAACCATGGGACCCAAAAGGTGACTACACACACGACCAAAAATGGCGGCTCCGAGGTGGGACCCAATAAAAATGGAGCAACCAACGATCATAAAAAAAGATAAAAAAAAACCCAAAAAAAGAAAGTAAAAATAACAACAACGCTGACGCAACCAGCGGCTGCAGCCACGATGTTAACAGCATATCGGGAGCGGTACTAAGGATGACAAAAACGACGACTAATACAATGACAGTGAAGACGGATGAAACATGGAGATTAACAGACAGTCTTGTCCAGACTGAGATCCCTGCAGCATTCGGGTGCAGCAAAAAAATGCGTCCTTTAAACGAAAAGCGGGAAACTCTGCACGAAGCACCTGAAAATATAAAGAACATCGAGAATTGAATGGTCACTGCTACGATCGCAACCGAAGCGACTAAAGTAAGGGTCATAGATCTCGATATAACAATGAACCATCCTGAAGCCCACGAAGAGATTATGGCAGGAAAAGACAGGATTGACCAGACAAATAAAGTGACATTGTGTGATTTCATCGCCAACGTCAAAAATGTGCCGAAAGTACTGTATTTAGAAACGGAAGCTAATAATCTCTCCTAAGAACGATGGTCGCAAAGTACAATTTCTGTCCAGTGAAATGAAGTGGAAAAGCTATGCCGAAAAGCGGGAGATGTCCTGAAAAGAATACAGTCTACATGCGACTCGCCAAAAATCAACAAGGCAGTAAAGATTGGGTTCCATAAACTAGAGGAGCTCTTAGGCCACATAGGGCATTATCGGAGGAGCTTGCAAAAGGCCAAAGAGGTTCAGAAGGCTAAAGAGAAGCAGAAGCCTAATGAAGCGCTTGGGGCTAAATCTATAGAGCACGTAAAGATAGCTCTGCCATCAAAAATCAATCAAATAATGGTGACTAGCCCAATCGAAAGAGATCAGAATAAAAAAAGGAAGGAAAAGGCACTTGATGGATGTGGAACGCCAGATCATGGGTTCCAGATAGTGCTGACAAAAGAAATGAAGAAACTTCTTCAAAAAGTGCCAGAAAACAAAGTTCACACGGACGCCTAACAAGACTAAAGACTTGATACGAAAAAGGAGGGCAACAAGCCCCGACAAAGGCCCCGGCAGCGGGCACTGCTCGTTAAACCCCAACATAGTGGATCCTACGTGGAGGTGCGGCGGGATATCAGGAGAAACGTAAGGCCCAAAGACACCAACACTGCCATTAAAGCAGTACAACCAGCGCAGTCAGGCCACATACTACTCAAATTCAGAGCAGAGGACGACAATGGGGAAGCATTCTGCGATGCAGTAAAGAAAACCCTCGGCAAAAGAGCAACTATGGCCTCGCTCGAGACGATGGCAACGATCGAAATAAGAGACATTGACTGTGTCACGGATCTGGCCGAGGTAGAAGATGTCATCAAAAGGGAGTTCCCTAGTGTGGGTAGGATCAAAGCGAGGTTGACACTAGAAAACCAAAGTGGACAACGTCTGGCCATAAAGGACTTGACCGAAAAGGATACCGAACAATTTCTGCATGAGGGCAAAATAAGAAACAGGTGGGTCGTTTGTAGGGCACGGCAAAGAGCACGGCCTTTTGAATTTTTCAAATGCCTTGGCTATGGTCACACCGCATAAGTATGCAAAGCATCCGATCGGTGTTCCCTATGCTACAAATGTGGTGAAATGGAAAACGTGTACGAAGGAGGCACACTGTATGATATGATTTTGGACATTTCTTGGGATGGGAAATGCCGGGTTTTCCAGGAGACCCTACCCAAGGCAAAATCAGAACTTCGATGATCCGCACCCTGCAACTAAACGAATACTCCAGTTCAACCGCCCATAATCTGCTTGAGCAGTTTGCGATGGACATGACAGACAGTTTATGTTGCTAAGTGAGCAGTACCTTGATAAAAGTGTGGCATCATGGAATCCTGATGAAACTGGTACTGCCACCATCTGGATTCAAAACAGAGTTTTCCAAGTGGTGCGAATCCAATAAATGATGGCCAGAGCGACGCTCGTGACTAAACTCCGGAAATATGCCAACTTTCCACCGTATCGACTTTTAAGGAACCACACCGGACGTGACATTCGCCTCAAAGTTCTTAGTAGGGAGTATTTGCGATTGGAGAGTATTAGCCGACTACTCAGCCAGTGATCATCAGTGCATTCTGCTTGAGATAAGCGATGTTGTCTCTCGACGTCTTTGCTCTCGGCTTTCCACAATTGGATGGAACATTAGAAGGATGGACGTCACGAGGTTCGTCGAGATGCTCAGAGCAGGTGCCCTGCTGCAGGGAGATTCACAGGGGATGGAAGAACTGGCAGCTCAAGACGTGGTGAGCTCAACTATAAGCATCATTACGACTGCTTGGAACGCTTCTGTGCCGCGTTGAAAACCCTGGCACGGTAAGCCCTCAGTGTACTGGTGGTCAACTGGAATCACTGAAAAGTGAAGGGAATATCACAAGCTTCGGCGTGAGGCTCAACGGGAAAGGAATGCAACTAGATGGCAGCATATAAGCCGGCCAGGAACTGCCATCGCAAATTGATTAACAACAGCAAGGCTCGCTGCTCACAAAACCTAGTGGACAATGTGAACAAGGATTCGTGCTGAGGTGTTGTGGGTTGTATATCACCATTGTCCTGACTTCCTGCTCAGCACATTCAACAAACAAATGGAACCAGGTCGCACATTATGTTCGGGGGTGTTGAGGCTGGGTATTACTTGTCTGACACTTCGTGCTTCAGCTCGAAGGCGCCTCACGGCACTGGCCCGAAGTAGTGTGTCAAATGCTTCCAGGCTAGGTTCTCAGGTTGATAGGGGAGGTGTTTAGTGGGTAGTCCAGTCGCCTTCTTGCAAGCATGGGGGTCCCATACTCTGTGCGTAAATGGACATTCATCTCCCTACCACAAAAGACATATATATATATATATATATATATATATATATATATATATATATATATATATATATAATTATATAGTATATATATATATATATATATATATATATATATATATATATATATATATATATATATATATATATATATATATATATATTCATTTATATATTTATATATATATTTATATATATATATATATATATATATATATATATATATATATATATATATATATATATATATATATATATATATGTACATATATAAAGGGTGATTCATAACAAGTGTACACATGTGAATGCGCCTTAAATCTTATTTATCACCAATTTTCGATCCATATATTGGGAGATTATGATAGTTTGGTCTCTTACGTTTCTAACCATGGTGTCATACACATCAGTTGACCGTTTTATTTTTGTTAAAACTTTTTACAAAAATAATGAATCGCCAGTGCAAACGTTTCGCGCTTTACGTGAATTTTTTGGTCCACCCATAAATTGGCCGGCGAGATCGTGTGATTTGACTCCTTGTGACTTCTTCCTTTGGGGATTTCTGAAGGATCGTGTTTACGCTGATGCTCCCCAGACTACTGAAGCATTAAAAAACAATATTCGAGCCAACATACGCCTAATAGCGCCGGAAATGTACGAAAATGTCATCGAAAATTACAATCATCGTTTGAGCAGCACGTGGTGCACGTATGCCCGAAGTAATGTTTCATATTCAATTGTAAGGGACCAAATTTGTATAATAAATAAATGTGACAGCTCAATCTTCACAAAAACTATATTTCTTTGGACAAAAATCTGTACACTTGTTATGAATCACCCTTTATAATTTATATATATATATATATATATATATATATATATATATATATATATACATATATATCCTCTGATTCGACTATTATGTCTCCGATACTGATCATCCTTACTCTGGGGATGCTTTTTTTTGTCAAGATGACCACTTCGGTTCCTCCAGTGCTAAACTGAACCCATGAGCAGTCACCTAGCCTCTCACTCGGCGCATTAGCATACCTAGCCTAAGTTGCACTTGTGCGTCCAGGTACCAGAGCCACAACATCATCTGCATAGCCGATCAAGTGCAACTCATCTGACATCTCCAGTCTCTCCAGTCTCAGTAGCCCGTCGTAACACCCATTCCACAGGTCACGACCAAAGATAGATCCCTGGGAAACACTGGATGTAACTTCCGTCCTTTGTTGGCCTTGTGTTGTGTCATAGAGAAGGCTTCGGTCCTTCAGGAAGTCCCTCAAAAGCCACATTAGATATTCTGGAACTTGAAAAGGGTTTTCCAGAGTTTCCAGAATATCCACCCATCTAGCGAAGTTGAAGGCGTTCCTGACGTCGAGTGTCACCTTTGCTTGGCGTGACTTTATGCCTCATCGCGTCAATGATAGAGCGTCCTGCTGTAAAGCCTTAGCGCCAAGGAGATAGGTTCTCAGTAGCACGAATGAGTCTTCCCTCGATGAGTTCATCTAGCACTTTCCCAGTCATGTTTAGCATGCATAACTGGCGGTCTGCAGACGGCGATTCGGGATTTCCCTTCCTCTTGCTGATCAGCACGAGCCTCGCCACTTTCCATAGTACCGGGAGACCCCCTTCCAGTAGGCAAGCGTTAAATGTGCTGAGTAGGAAGTCAGGACAATGATGATATACAACCCACAACACCTCAGCACGAATCCTTGTTCACATTGTCCACTAGGTTTTGTGAGCAGCGAGCCTTGCTATTGTTAATCAATTTGCGATGGCAGTTCTTGGCCGGCTTATATGCTGCCATCTAGTTGCATTCCTCGCCCGTTGGGCCTCACGCCGAAGCTTGTGATATTCCCTTCATTTTTCAGCGATTCTAGTTGACCACCAGTACACTGAGGGCTTACCGTGCCGGGGTTTTCAACGCGGCACAGAAGCGATGCAAGCAGTCGTAATGATGCTTATAGTTGAGCTCACCACGTCTTGAGCTGCCAGTTCTTCCATCCCCTGTGAATCTCCCTGCAGCAGGGCACCTGCTCTGAGCATCTCGACGAACCTCGTGACGTCCATCCTTCTAATGTTCCATCCAATTGTGGAAAGCCGAGAGCAAAGACGTCGAGAGACAACATCGCTTATCTCAAGCAGAATGCACTGATGATCACTGGCTGAGTAGTTGGCTAATACTCTCCAATCGCATATACTCCCTACTAAGGACTTCGAGGTGCAGTGTGTGATGCCGCTTCCCACATTTTGTACAGCTTCGTGAGGTGTACACTTTTACTGCATGACCTGCTTTTAAACAATTGAAGCACAGCTGCCACTTGTTTGCGAGTTTCCTCCTGTTGGTTTGATTGAGGTTTACAAAACCGCTGCATTGATGTACTCCTCTACACATCTTACATTTTGGAGACCTTTGGTTTGGTGTGTGTCACACCTGCTGCAAGAATTGGTATTGGGATGGCAATGATCTTGGCGAAAAAAGCGAACGCTCAAATGCTACATGTGTAGTGCTGTCCAGTTTTTTCAGTAACAGGAATACCGAAATTGGATCCCATTGATCTACGTTCACCTCCAACGTTTGGAGCTCCCAAATGCATTCGTGCGGAACGTCGTGTAGCCCCTTCAAGCTATTGGTCGTTTTCTGGCTAATATTTGGCTGCAAAATGAGTGTGAGTCCTAAGTTGCCCTGGTCAATCAGCTGGCAAAACAAGCCACAAACTCTTGCCACTGCAAGTAGTGTCCGTCAAACTCGGGCAACTGGATCCGTGGAAGCTTTACGGTTGGAGTTGATGACGTTGTGGCACTAGAAGATGTTAGGATTGAGAATCTAGCTTCCATCATGCTTATTTGAAGAACTTTAACCTCTTCTTTCATCTTCCTGTATGCCTCGGCATCGTAATCACTAGGAACGACAGCTGATTTCAAAATGCTGAAGTGGTTATATTGAATCGCTTCCCAACGTTTTCGCACGGTAACTTGCTGCATTTCCAAAAACTGTGTTGTTTGTGGCGATGTCGATCTGCTATTTAGACGCTCCATTACTTGTCTTAACTACTGCATCAAAATTTTTAAGGTGTTGACCATAGGTAAAATCTTCACCGGCAGCTGCTTATGAGTGGCCTCTCCCTTCAACGATGTCGCTAAGAGTTCCTTTGGTTGCTCCCTTTGAGTGGCTTCTCCCTTCGATGATGTGGCCAACAGTTCCACTAACTTCTCCAATAGGCTAATCGCAAGATTCTTGATTTGGTCGTAGTAATTGTTCCGTAGATACTCTGACACCTTGTAGCTGTCTATGGCTGCCTCGATGAGTCCGTGGTTACGTTTGAATTCTCGCCATAGTTGGCTGAGCTGGTGTTGTTGCTGCTGCAGATATTCCTTAGTCTTCCTGGATGAAGAATCCTTGGTGAAGTTCCGCAACAGCCGCTCTATCTCGCCTCCTTATGATTGCTGCTTCGCAGTAAGGTCCGACATCCTGGTTTGTCGAAAGTCCTGCCACGGTCGCCAATGAATGAGCTCGAAAGGATAAGTCCGAGTGGTTGAGAGACAATACATAAAGTAAAGTTTTGTTATTGCACTTTACTTTAAATTCATTTTTAATTACAAACAAATTCAATCTTCTCATGGTTCAACGCGTCGATGGAATTTGCTTCTAAGCATATTATTTTCGCGGTTTCATGTTCTATGCTAGATCGTGGGATCGCACCACATAGAACTTTATTGTTTTGTCTGGCGATGTAGTCTTAACACGTTGGACCATGGGAATTACAAATTGTCTGAAATACATGCGAATGCATATTTTGCATACTATTTTTCCTACACGAACTGTGAGAAACGATGATGCGAAACAATCATTTATGCATTTGGAATTAGGTAAGTTTTAAAATTCTCTTCCTAGTGATTACGATGCCGAGGCATACAGGAAGATGAAATAAGAGGTTAAAGTTCTTCAAATAAGCATGATGGAAGCTAGATTCTCAATCCTAACATCTTCTAGTGCCACAACGTCATCAACTCCAACCGTAAAGCTTCCACGGATCCAGTTGCCCGAGTTTGACGGACACTACTTGCGGTGGTAGGAGTTCCACGGCTTGTTTTGCCAGCTGATTGACCAGAGCAACTTAGGATTCACACAAAAACTGTTTTTATTCAAAGTGTGTGACAAAAATTACAGTCCAGCTTGGAAACTCATAAAGGAGCACTATCAGAATAGATGCTTACTAGTCACCTCCATCATACAGAAGCTCATTTTGCAGCCAAATATTAGCCAGGAAATGCCCAATAACTTGAAGGGGCTGCATGACGTTACGCACGAATGCATTTGGGAGCTCCAAACGTTGGAGGTGAACGTAGATCAATGGGATCCAATTTTGATATTCCTGTTACTGAAAAAACTGGACAGCACTACACATGTAGCATTCGAGCGTTCGCTTTTTTTCGCCAAGAGCATTGCCATCCAAATACCAATTCTTGCAGTTCCTAGAGTTTTGGTTCCAAGCTATGGAAGCAACAGGCGTGACACCCACCAAACCAAAGGTCTCCAAAATGTAAGATATGTAGAGGAGTACATCAATGCAGCGGTTTTGTAAACTTGAATCAAACCGACAGGAAGAAACTCGCAAACAAGTGGCAGCTATTGTTTGACAGCAGGTCATGCAGTAAAAGTGTGCACCTCACGAAGCTGTACAAAGTGTGGGAAGCGGCATCACACACTGCACCTCGAAGTCCTTAGTAGGGAGTATATGCGATTGGCGAGTATTAGCCAACTACGCAGCCAGCGATCATCAGAGCATTCTGCTTGAGATAAGCGATGTTGTCTCTCGACGTCTTCGCTCTCGGCTTTCTACGATTGGATGGAACATTAGAAGGATGGACGTCACGAGGTTCGTCGAGATGCTCAGAGCAGGTGCCCTGCTGCAGGGAGATTCACAGGCGATGGAAGAACTGGCAGCTCAAGACGTGGTGAACACAACTATAAGCATCATTACGACTGGTTGCAACGCTTATGTGCCGCGTCGAAAACCCCGGCACGGTAAGCCCTCAGTGTACTGGTGGTCAACTAGAATCGCTGAAAAGTGAAGGGAATATCACAAGCTTCGGCGTGAGGCCCAACGGGCGAGGAATGCAACTAGATGGCAGCATATAAGTTGGCCAAGAACTGCCATCGCAAATTGATTAACAACAGCAAGGCTCGCTGCTCACAAAACCTAGTGGACAATGTGAACAAGGATTCGTGCTGAGGTGTTGTGGGTTGTATATCATCATTGTCCTGACTTCCTACTCAGCACATTTAGCGCTTGCCTACTGGAAGGGGGTCTCCCGGTACTATGGAAAGTGGCGAGGCTCGTGCTGATCAGCAAGAGGAAGGGAAATCCCGAATCGCCGTCTGCATACAGCCCGTTATGCATGCTAAACATGGCTGGGAAAGTGCTAGATAAACTCGACAAGGGAAGACTCATTCGTGCTACTGAGAACCTATCTCCTTGGTAGTAAGGCTTTACAGCAGGACCCTCTACCATTGACGCGATGAGGCATATAGTCACGCCAAGCAAAGGTGACACTCGACGTCAGGAACGCCTTCAACTTCGCTAGATGGGTGGATATTCTGGAAGCGCTGGAAAACCCTTCTCAAGTTCCAGAATATCTAATGTGGCTTTTGAGGGACTTCCTGAAGGACCGAAGCCTTCTCTATGACACAACACAAGGCCAACCAAGGACGGAAGTTACATCCAGTGTTCCATAGGGAGAGACTGGAGATGTCAGATGAGTTGCGCTTGATCGGCTATGCAGATGATGTTGTGGCTCTGGTACCTGGACGCACAAGCGCAACTTAGGCTAGGTATGCTAATGCGCCGAGTGAGAGGCTAGGTGACTGCTCATGGGTTCAGTTTAGCACTGGAGGAACCGAAGTGGTCATCTTGACAAAAAAAGCATCCCTAGAGTAAGGATGATCAGTATCGGAGATATATTAGTCGAATCAAAGGAAGCGTTGTAGCACACTGGGCTTGTGATCGACTCGGAGATGAGTTTCTCCGATCAAATCAGGGCAATGGCTGAGAAGACTTTTTCAGGAGTATCAGCTCTGAGTCGACTTATAGCTAATGCAGGGCGACCCAGCCTATCAAAAAGACGCCTCTTGATGAATTCTGTAGGGTCAGTGCTACCGTACGGAGCAGAAAGATGGGATGACGCTCCCATTAAGGAGTTTTACCGTGAACGCTTGGTAAAGGTACAGAGAAGAGAAACACTGAGAATTGCGTCATCGTATACGATAGGTTTGATTCGGTGGTGAGAGTTATTGCAAGCGTGATACCTGTCGCCCTCCTTGCTAGAGAGCATCGCACTATTTACCTGCGTCGGAACGAGGTTGAGAGGGCTCCACGAGGAGAGACAGTGTTTACTCAACGATTGCCAGCAGTCTTGGGTGAATTGCACGAAAGGAAGTTGGACTGCGGGCCTCATCCTGGATGTGAGACCGTGGCTCAATCGAAGGCATGGTAAGACTAACTTCTATTTGAACCAGCTTTTGAGCGGGTTTGGGAGTTTTCAGTCTTACCTGCACAAGATTGGTAAGTCACGGTCCCTGATTGTCGGCATTTCCCAGGAGAGATGCCCAAAGCCTGCCATTAATTTTCTGCGTGCATAAAATGGGAAAGGCTGCGAAGGGACCTCTACCAGGAGTTGGGAGAGCTCACTCTGGATAATATAGTTGCAGTGATGCTCGAGTCAGTTGACAAATGGAACCAGGTGGATCATTATGTTCGGGGGTATTGAGGCTTGGGATAACTTGTCTGATTACTCATCCCTCAGCTTGAAGGCGCCTCAAGGCATAACGCAACGAAACCTGGCCCGAAGTAGTGTGTCAAATGCTCCCAGGCTAGGTTCTCAGGTTGACTGGGAAGGTGTTTAGTGGGTAGTCCAGTCGCCTTCTTGCAAGCATGGGGGTCCCATACTCTGTGTCACCTCCCTACCACAAAACACAAATATATACACATATATATATATATATATATATATATATATATATATATATATATATATATATATATATATATATATAAATATATAGTATATATATATATATATATAAACTATATATTAAATATATATATATATATATATATATATATATATATATATATATATATATATATATATATAAACTATATATTAAATATATATATATATATATATATATATATCTATATATATGTATATATATATATATATATATATATATATATATATATATATATATATATATATATATATATATCTATAGATATATATATATATATATATATATATATATATAATATACATATATATATATATATATATATATATATATATATATATATATATATATATATATATATATATATATATAGATATATACATAAAAATATAGTATAGATCTAGATATATATATGTATATATATATATATATATATATATATATATATATATATATACATATATATATATATATATATATATATATATATATATATATATATATATATATATATATATATATATATATATCTATATTTACACATATATATATATATATATATATATATATATATATATATATATATATATATATATATATATATACTATATATTTATATATATATATATATATATATATATATATATATATATATATATATATATATATATATATATATAAACACATACATATTATATATACTATATATATGTATATATACATATTTATATATATATATATATATATATATATATATATATATATATATATATATATACATACGTATTATATAGACTATATACATATATGTTTATATACATATATACGAGGTGTGTTCAAAAAATATCGCGAATTTTGTTTTTTTTCCAAAAATTATTTATTTATTCATGAATATCTATTTTGTCCCCTTCAAAGTAATCCCCATGAGATATTATACACTTGTGCCAACGGTTTTTCCAATCTTCGAAGCACTTCAAAAAATCATTTTTTTTAATCTTGTTCAGCTCCTCCTTCGATGCCGTCTTTATCTCGTCAAGCGTAGCGTAACGTCGTCCTTTCATGGGTCTCTTCAGTTTAGGAAACAAGAAAAAGTCACAGGGTGCCAGATCTGGGGAATACGGTGGCTGCGGCATCATTAGTGTGTTGTTTTTGGCCAAAAAGTCGCGCACAAGCAACGATGTGTGAGCAGGGGCGTTATCGTGGTGCAAAAGCCAATTTTTATTCTCCCACAAATCCGGGCGTTTCTGGCAGATTGCTTCGCGCAAATTGCGCATAACTTGCAGGTAATATTCCTTATTGACCATTCTTCCCTGTGGCAAGAACTCATGATGCACCACGCCCCTGCAATCGAAGAAAACTGTCAGCAAAACTTTCACATTCGACCGAACTTGGCGCGCTTTTTTCGGTCTTCGTTCATGTGGCAGCTTCCATTGAGATGATTGAGCTTTGGTTTCCACGTCATTACCATAAACCCACGATTCGTCACCAGTTATGACCCTCTGGAGCAAATTTGGTTCGTCGCGGACAGAGTTTAACATCTCATTAGCAATGTTCATGCGTTGCTGTTTTTGGTCGCAATTGAGCAATTTTGGTACGAATTTCGCGGCGACCCGTCTCATGCCCAAATCGTTGATAAAAATCGAATGGCACGAGCCAATCGATATGTTTAGGTCCTCAGCAACTTCTCTAACGGTGATTCGACGATTGGCCAATACCATTTTCTCCACTTCATTAATTTTTTCGTCTGTTGTTGAAGTGCTCGGGCGTCCGGCACGCTCTTCGTCGTTCACATCTTCTCGGCCTTCTAAAAACATTTTGTACCACCGATAAACGTTGCTTCGGTCCCAAGTAGCTTCTCCGTATGCCACAGTCAACATTCAGAATGCATCCGCGCACTTAATTTCGTTTTTCACACAAAATTTGATACACGTTCTTTGATCCATTTTTTTGAATAAGTAAAAATCGAAGACGATTGAAAACACGTGCAAGTAAAGCAGCTATCACCAATTAAGTGAACATTCAAAATGGCCGAGCTTGTCGGCATAAGTGACAGACATGAGTACCAACATAACGCCACAAAAAAATCGAAATTCGAATATACGTAACCCGCGAAAATTCAAAATTCGTGATACTTTTTGAACACACCTCGTATATACATATATATTTATATTTATTATATATATATATATATATATATATATATATATATATATATATATACATGTGCTGGTTCGCGGCCAGTAATTTTAATGTTTCGGGAAAGTGACAACGCAATGTCTTTTAAATTAAATTAAAAGAGTTTATTTAATTACTTAAAAATGCACAATCACTTATTTAACTATTTCACAATATTAATTTTCACCCTTAAAAGTCTAATTTCTACTTGTCCATAAATTTCTCTCGCAATTGTCTTCTAAAATCACTTCACAATCAACGAAAATCACTTTTCTATTCGTTTCACACTTCCGCAGTTTTTACTATCGCGTGTCTAATGAATGATCCCCCCATTCATTCAGCTCGCCTTTATATAGGGTCTCTACCTATTCAAACCATTTCTCGTACATTGGCGAATGTTCTGCCGAGAGGTACGTGGTATATTCGAGCAGCTTAATGAATGGAGTGACGTCATTTACAGATGTTGATCATGCTTGGTGGGTTCTCGTGGTTTCGAGTAAATTCATTTTGTTGATGTTCTAAATGGTTGTGAAAACAATTGCAACAGTAGCTCGCAGAATTATTTGTACATGTAACACTGCCCCCACCTCTGTTCCTTTCGCCCCGAAAAGAGGTGTCGCCAGTTGTAGTCAATTCTCCCTGGATGTAATATGGGGCACGACGGTCCAGGTGTACGATTTTCATTTTGGCTCTTGGCTTACGATGTTCCTGTATTCGGTATACGACGTCGTTGATTCGCTTTGCAACTCGGTATGGTCCCTTCCAATTATGTTGCAACTTTGGAGACCTACCCTTTCGCCGTTGCGGGTTATACAGCCACTCCAAGTCATCTTGCTGGAAGCCAGTAGAATTTGCCTTTAGATCATACCTGGTCTTCATGCGGTCAGTAGCCGATCCGAGGTGTTTTCGCACTGTCCGGTGTATCTGGTTCAACCGTTGCCTTGGCTCACTTGCGTACTGCGTGATCGTTTGGGGTTTCTCAGTGGGTGTTCCGAACTTTATATCAGCCGGCAGACGGATAGACTTACTAAAAATGACTTTGCCTGGGGCTTGACCCGTCTATGCATGTTCGGCAGCTTTGTACGCCATCAAAAATAGTGGGATATGTCGGTCCCAGTCCCTTTGGTTCTCGTCAACCATCTTGGCCAGATGTTTATTGAGAGTGCCGTTGAAACGTTCGACCATTCCATATGATTGGGGATGCAGGGGTGTTGTCCTCGTTTTCCGTATTCCTAGCTGCTCGCACATTTTACCAAAAACTAGTGACTCGAAGTTTCAGCCTTGATCCGAATGTAGTTCGCAAGGTACGCCGTACCTGCTGACCCAATTTAACACTAGCTGCTCGGCTCCGGTAGTTGCTTCCTGGTTGCGAATGGGGTAGACCTCGGGCCACTTGCTGAAATAATCGGCCACAACCAGCGCGTATCGATTTCCCCATTCGGATTCAGGAAAGGGTCCTGGGATGTCAACAGCAATCCTTTCAAACGGTACATCCACGTTGTAGGTTTGCATCTGTCCCCTCAGTCGTCGCTTTGGAACTTTGACGAAAGCGCAATTGGTGCATCTACGGCACCAGTCCTCTACGTCTTCTCGAGCGTGCAGCAAGTAGAACCTTTCCCGCAATTTCGCTAAGGTCTTGTTAACACCAAGGTGGCCTCCCGAGGATCCTTCATGCATTCCCTTAACCACATCGTGGATTTGGCTTTTGGGAAGTATAGTTTGCATCCTATACGAGCTGCCATCCGCCGTTTCCCATTTCCGCTTGAGTACGCCACCCTCCACCTGAAGGGAGCTCCATTGTGCCCAATAGCTTTTCAGTGTGGCGCCATGCATTGAAACGTCCTTCCACTCAGGTCGCCCAGCCATCTGCTTCCATACGAGCAATGGTGCGATGTCTTCATCGGCTAACTGGGCATTTCGAATCTCCTCCGATGACCAACCTTCATCGAATTCGGCCGTTATCAATCGCAGATCAACGGGTGGTTGCTTTTTCTCAATCCTTCGGCAATGCTTGCAGTTAGATAGACATGGATGACGAGATAGGGCGTCAGCATTTCCATGAAATCTGCCCTTGTGAAGTAGTTGGGGCCTCGCTAGGTCTGGTCGGATAATCGATCGGGTTACACCAGTTTCGTTTGTCATGGTGCAATGTTCTTCATCAACTTGACCAGGAAGGCATAAGTCTGCTTCTCCACGATGTTGCCTTGACACGGTGATGGGGGTGCTAGGGATGTCGATCCTCCTAGCTGACGTCCGTCTTATTATGTTGGCCCTTTCAGTTTGATGGGCTTCTATTCTAGCCTCCTGGCACGGTCTGGATCTCCACCACTCTGGACAATAGCTCCGTTTTCTTCGCTTCTTGCAGTCTCTTTGCAGGTGCCCCTTCTCACCGCAATTCCAGCATCTACGCGCACCATTTACTTGCGGATCTCGCTCATTTTCGACGCGCTCACACCTGCACTCGTCTGCAACTACCTTGCGAGCCCGGGCAGTGGTCCGAGTCACATTTTTCACTGCCTCAAAGTTCAGACTATAGGCCAATGCATCCTTGACTGTTTGTT
>OZ017738.1:197579765-197649765 GCA_963969285.1 Odontomyia ornata | reverse complement strand
TAAATATGTTCTCAAATATTGAAAAATCGATTGTTCAGTTTTTATGTATTCTGTACGGGAAACCTAATCTGCCTCGAAATTTAGTAGAAAATATTTTCGTAAACTTTACAGAAAATCTTTTAAACAGTTTACTCGATAACTTAAACCTGATGTTTTGTACTTTTTTATCTGAAAAGGAGCAACGGGCAATTGAAACTATTTTTAGTGAAGTTAAACATTTATTCCAAAAATGAAATATGTTTTACAAGTTCATACAAACTATGAAGCAAAAAGATTTATACGAAGAACCATATCAATTTATCATTAATAAGGAATTAACTCTGCAAACAGGTATGATACCATCTTTTGAAGAAGTTGAGTCAAAGGGAACACTATTACCAATCAAATTTCAGTTTCGAAAATTTTTGAGCTACCCGGCATATATGAATCTGTCCTGAAGAACGTAATCCACAGAACAGAAAACAAAATTCCTCATTTTATAACTAGTAAACTGTGGAAAGATAAAGTATCAGAGCTATCTAAAACTAAAAAAGGGACTATTTTACCATATTTTCTTTACTTCGACGATTTTGAATCGAACAACCCCTTGGGATCGCATGCAGGTTCCCATTCGATTGGTGCAGCTTATTATAGTTTTCCAACTCTTCCTCAGTGGACTTTGTCCAATCTTGACAGTATTTTCGTTGGAATGTTATTTTATAGTAAATACAGGACATTTGGAATAAACTCCATTTTCCATAAACTTATTTCGGAGTTGAAGGACTTGGAAGAAAATGGTTTAACAATCAATTTTAAAACGGGTCAGATTCAAATATACTTTGTTTTAGGGTTAATTCTTGGTGATAACCTTGGACTCAACATTATCCTAGGGTACACTAGAAGTTTTAGTGCAAATTATTCATGTCGCGTCTGCTTATGTTCTAAATCTGAACTTGACTATTTTCTGGAAGATAATTTTACTTATCACAGACAAATTGAAACATATAACTCAAATTTTGAGAAGTACTCAGATCCTAAAGAAAGAGTTAATCTTTGCGGTATTCGAGAGAAGTCTCTTTTTAATGACATCGCAACGTTTCATGTCCTGAAAAATTACGTTGCTGATGCTATGCATGATGTTCTGAAGGGGGTATGTCATTACGATATTTGTGAGGTTTTGATTCATTTTATTAGTGTAGAAAAAAAGCTCTCTCTTGGCACTTTAAATAATCGCATTCAATTATTCACTTATGTAGAAACTGAAGTAGGTAATTTGAGCAGTCCTATTAAAAATGAACATTTAGATAAAAGAAAACTGAATATGTCTGCAACAGAAATGTGGACGTTCTGTCGATTTCTGCCATTATTCATTGGTGATCTGATCCCTTTAATTAACGAAAACTGGCGTCTAGTAACTGTGTTGAATGAAATAATTGATTTAATTTTCAAGACCTCATTTACAAGTGACGAGATTATCAAATTTAATACTCTTATATCTGAACACCATTCATTGTATAAAAACTTATTTGGATGTAATTTAAAACCGAAGTTTCACAACATGGTTCACTATCCTTTCTTGTTAAATATGGTAGGACCTTTAAAACACATTTGGAGTTTAAGATATGAATCGAAACATAAATCATTGAAAGGTTACTGCAATAATGTTACTTCCAGAAAAAACTTGCCGTACTCTTTAAGTATCAAATCTGGATTAAGTTTTTGTTATCAAGTAAGCAAAGAACACGTAATACCAGCTAAAATCTGCAATAAATCGAAAAGAAAAACTTTTATTATAGATGAGCCTTGCTATGATAATATTAAAAATAAAGATGTTTTTCCACGTGACGAAAATATTTTCTGTTATTAATTTTTGAAATTCCAAAATTTAATATATAAGAAAAATTTGTACTTCACAATTACTAAGGCTGAAAATGTGATATTATACAGAATAGAACGGATCATTGTGCGAAAAGACGATGCAATTATTTTATGTGAACTATATGAAACGGCTGATTTTTCTCCTCATTATCAATGTTTTGAAGTTTTAAAGCCATGCAATACTTTTTTCTTACATAATACCGACAAGTTTGATGGTCCACCAATAAAAACTCATAAAAATTCTAAAAATAAAACTTACCTTAAGACTAAATACTTTTGAAAATACATAGCCTGATATACCTTTTTATTCATTTCAAACGTACAATTTTTCACTTCACGATTCCCGATTTTCAAATACTAATTCACACTTTTCAAAATAAAAGTAACATTTTCAATTTAAATTCACGTTTTTCAAAACAAAAGTCATAATATTTTTCCAATAGAAATTCATGTTTTTCAACACTTTGAAGAAATTGGGTAAAACATGGGAATTATTGACAAGGATGGTTTCTATTCGGTTTCATACATAAAGTTATATGAATTATATCTTATTTGGATTGATATAACCCGGATAAAAGCCATGCTTCACAATAATTCGCAGATTTTACTCAATTTCTTCTTTCTGTTTGAAAAATGGGAAATTTCGAAATGAAAGTTGTACGTTTGAAATGAACAAACCACACTTTTGTCCTGAAAAAGCCATACTCTGTGACCAAGCAGTTAATTAATGATTTGAAGACCTATAGTTATTCTATGAAATAATCATATTATTACAAATTATCAATACAAACACTAATTATTTTAGGATTAGTAATACCTCTCTAAATTGCCGTTGTCATATGACACAAATTTTGACACTAATGTTAGCTTAAGCTTCATAAAGAAACAAAATTTATATTCTAAATCTAAAATAAGAAATAAATAATATTAAAATGGGAGAGACTGTTACTTGAATTCAATTTATAACATATTTAACTATATTTATGTTGATTTTAAAGCAGTCAAGGGAAAATGGAAAAGAATTTTTGGTACGTTTATTTTATTATTGTAATCTGTGAATATCTTCCCAACTTTCATTTCAATAAACTAAAATAAAAAAAAGAATCACTGATTCTTGGAAATAATCATATGATTACATATTTGCATGCCTTTATCATATGACATAAATTTTGATACTTATGTTAGCTTAAGCTTGCAACACAAAAAAAGTCTTTTCTAAATTTAAAATAAAGAATAATATTCAAATGAGAAAGAATGTTACCTGAATTCAATTTATATACCTTTCTCAGGACAAAAGTGCACTTCGTTCATTTCAAACGTACAATTTTCATTTCTAAATTTCTCATTTTTAAAACAGAAAGTCCTTTTTTTCATTCTAGCTTCCCAATTTTCAAATACTAATTCACACTTTTCGAAATAAAAGTTACATTTTTCAATTTAAGAACTACATTTTCCAAAACCAAAGTCACACATTTTTCCCAATCGAAACTCACGCTTTTTAAAGCAAATTTGTCAACTTTCAACAACAATAGTATCACTTCGAAGAAATTGGGTAAAACTTCCGAGTTGATGTCAAGGATGGCGTCTATCCGAGTTTAAATATACACTTACGAGTATATGAACTGTTTTAAATTCGGATTGATTAAACCTGGATAAAAGCTATTCTTGACAATAATTTGCACGTTTTACCCTATTTCTTCGAAGTGTTACTTTTTTGTTGAAAATTGATACAATTGCTTTGAAAAGCGTGAGTTTCGATTGGAAAATTGTGTGACTTTTATTTTGGAAAATGTGAACCTTAAATTGAACGTTGCAACTTTCAAAAAGTGTCGATTGCAATTTTAAAATTAGGAATCTTGAAATGAAAAAAAAAAGGGACTTGGTGTTTGAAAAATGGGAAACTTAGAAATGTAGATTGCATGTTTGAAATGAACAAAGTGCACTTTTGTCCTGAAAATGATATAACAATTATGATAATGTTTATGTTATATTTGAAGCAGTCAAGGGAAAATAGAAAATAAGAATTTTTACTACGTTTATTTTGTTAATCTTATTTTACAAATTTTTTTTCCCAACTTTCATTCCAATAAAATAAAATAAAATAAGATTGATCTTTGATTTATTTACATAATTCAACTAAGGAATAATATCAACCAAAAACTGGAATGTGGTAAGGTGAAAACAAAAGTAATTAAAGCAAAGATGAGAATGGTAGGTTAATTACTTTACTTTTCGTTATAGCAACAATGAAAAGTATTTATTTCAGCTATAATATGAAATATACTAAACACGAAAATGTGGTATCTTGAAAATATGGGTAATCAAATCAATTACCGTGAGTGGTAGGTTAACAATTATGCTGAACATACCATTGTAACAGCAAATATGAAAAGTGTTCCTTAACTATCGATTTGAAATTGGTTAATCACCAAGAAATAGTTAGACTAACACATTTGTTGTTCAAATAACATCGTCTCATGGTTGGTCAATCACTTTATCAAATACGATGCTATTGAATCAACTAAGGAACACACTCAATTTATTTTGACAAACAAATATGAAAAGTGTTACTTAACTATGGTATGAAGTTGGTTAATCACCAAGAAATAGTTAGACTAACACATCTGTTGTTAAAATAACAATGTCTGATGGTTGGTCAGCAACTTTATCAAATACGACGTTGATGAATCAACTAAGGAATATATTCAATTTTTTATGACGGAATCAACAATGGAATACTACTTGATTTGAATATTTTCATTAATTGACGCAAAATCAAATAAGTTTTATATTTGATTTTACCAACGTTTTTCTTTGAGTGTATATATATATATATATATATCTATATATATATATATATATATATATATATATATATATATATATATATATATATATATATATATATATGTATATATATATATGTATATATATACGTTATATATATATATATATATATATATATATATATATATATATATATATATACACTCAAAGAAAAACGTTGGTAAAATCAAATATAAAACTTATTTGATTTTGCGTCAATTAATGAAAATATTCAAATCAAGTAGTATTCCATTGTTGATTCCGTCATAAAAAATTGAATATATTCCTTAGTTGATTCATCAACGTCGTATTTGATAAAGTTGCTGACCAACCATCAGACATTGTTATTTTAACAAGAGATGTGTTAGTCTAACTATTTCTTGGTGATTAACCAACTTCATACCATAGTTAAGTAACACTTTTCATATTTGTTTGTCAAAATAAATTGAGTGTGTTCCTTAGTTGATTCAATAGCATCGTATTTGATAAAGTGATTGACCAACCATGAGACGATTGTAATGATTTTCAACATTTTAAGTTCGAACGCGGAACCGACCTCTCATCGGTTATAGACGTTAAGTCTGAGTAGTGCCAACGGATGGTACCAACAGGTCAACCAATCCGTGCACCGTAACCCATTCACGCGGTGGCTGCTTGTCGGCCAGCTAGTTCGGAGAGGATTTCGGTCGCGGGTCTCCGAATGGGTTACGCTCAATCACAATATTTTCAGCCACCTGAACATGCCCGTTTTCAAAACGCGTTATCAAACAAATCCATACGGAGAAGAAACCTACTTTACGTTACTCCGCATTTCTTCATTCATCCAGTTAAAACACAAAAATCTAATTTCCGTTTCGCGTTCCCGAATTATACCGACGCGGTACCGAAAAATATGCTACTCGAAATTAACACGACGAAGACTACTCTAACAAAATGTCAAAACTACAAAGGTACCGCGTACCGCGCACGACGCGAAACCGACCTCAGCGGATTTGGCGAAACCCTAGCCTCGCGACGGCATACCTACCCTGCACTCACTTTCCCGCTGAAACAGAACGAACCACTGAAAAGGAAAGTCTTGGGTTATTTAGCAATTCATTTTATGTTTATTTTTTTTTTTAAATATCTGGAAATAATATTTATTACATGTTTACACACTAAATCCATCAAAGTTATTTAAACTGAATATTGAAATCAAACCGTTCAACTTATTATTTCATAGTCATCTATCATTTGCTGACCATATAAAACAAATGAACATCTACACCAACAAGATGGCGGTAAAAAGGCCAATCTATTATTTACGTTATATGTATATATTTACTTTATTATTTATTTTAAATCTTCTTTCCAACACAATGTCATAGTGGTCATGTGAGATCAAATACAATATTTTTTTATATATTTATATATGATGACACTATGAATAAAATATTCATTATAGAATTTTATTAAGTTAATAAAAATATAATATCCAAATCAAAATCGTTATAATGATATTATTTAAGGATCGTCTACAATCAAAATAATGGAATCATTGGTATAATAATCTTAACATTTTTCTTCTTTTTACGCTTGTTCATCAATCGTTTACTATACACGATTGCTCCAACTTAAACTACGCTTTTTTGTCACGTGACCTTACAATAATAGTATTATGAATAAATTTATATCATGTTTACAGACGGCTAACAGAAAAACTTCTCATGGTACACCAGCATATACGCTTTTCGTTTCCTACTGATTTCGATAGAGGCGAGTTGATAAGTTACTTAGTGAGGTTGTGCTTTACAAAGGAAAGTATGTAAGCAGTAAAAAAAATTTTTGCAGAGAAAGTATTATAGTATAACGCAGCAGTTAAATAGCAAAATTTTGAAAGCACGCATCTCTAACGACACGACTCATTCAAACTGAGAAACGCAAAGCAGATATGCAATCTATCATGTCTACGATTAATTATTTCAATGCTATTCATTATTATAATTATACACATATTTACTAAATACATTGATTAACTCCTTTTCTTTTTCAATTAATTACTACTGAATGCTCGCGGTGTTTTATGAAAAATGGCATGAAATGACCGAATCAGATCGTGTCGTCATATATACACTGGGATACCAATCGTTTTTTTCATTTTTTTACATTTAATTCTATTTGGTTAGCTCCTTTGCCAATAAAAATTATTTTTCAACGAGCGAAATTAATTAACGCACGTATATTTCTTATGCAAAGTCGAGACAGAGGTTGCTAGGAGAGTTGTGGGTTTTAGAATAAAACAACACATTCTATGATGCAACACATACAAAGCACAAGTTTATCCGAATCGCTTAAATAATTTACATTTTTTTTAAGACAAATTGTTTTTGATTGTATATACAATGAAACTGCATTAAATTTTTAGTGTTACTTATTGGGTCGTACAAACATTGGAAAACTTATTCAAAGAACTCAACTTACTCGTATATTGATCAGCAAATTAGGATGAATTCATCAAATAAAATTTGAATATAAAATAAGGAAAAAAAAATTCGTGGTATGAATTCAAAACAAGTTGGGTAGACAGACCTATGCTCATGTCAGAAGGGTTTTGTACTCAACTTACAAAATGCAGTAACCAGTAACGAATAAAGTCAAGAAACATGTCATGTTCGAGGATCATACTATTATTAGCAACGTTGAAAGAATTTTGACTTCTGAGGTATTTGTTATAGTTATACCCACAAATATCCCCCTTGATAATTAGTTCAGATTTTTTAAGATCAAGGGTGTCCATTTCCGAGGGAGGTAACACATATTTCATGTACTCCCCCCCCCTGTGCCCCCACTGAAGCAAAAAATGTCAGTTTAAGAACTGTTTTGAAAAGCTATCATAGAGAACTTTCATTTGATACTCATATCGGCTACCTTTCATGAAAATTTTTTTCAGGGGCCACTCCTCTCTACTGTAATCATCGATTCATGGCCTGTTTTTTCGAATCTTAGAGTGGTTACAAAGCCCTTTTGCTAGGAGCTCTCTCCTGCCTTTTCGACTTGTTTCAATTGTATGTACTCATCTTCATGATACCTATCATTCCTGAAATTTTCATGCAAATCCTAGCAAAGCTGTAGTGTCTAAGTCGGTAAATATATCTCCATAGCCATATGTTTCCATAGTAATACAGGGCATATTGTTCCATAGTAATGTAAGAAAATTCAAATCGCTATAACTTCGTTAAATACTATTTGATCTTTATGAAACTTTCAGAAAAGATCAATCTTATAAATAGTCATCTGTGTGCTAAATTTTATTGAATTTAAGGGTACCGTCTAGATTTTATTCAAGAAAACATAAAATCAATAAATCATACTATTACTAACAAAGTTGAGCGAATTTCGACTTCTCATGTATTTGCTGTTGTTATACTCACAAAGGCCTACATCCATGATTTTTTTCAGATTTTTCGGATGGAAGGTGTCCAATCGCGAGGGGGGCTACGCGAAAAGTTCGTACATTTCGCCTTCCCCTGCCCCCCTCGGTACTTATAAGGCAATTTTAAGACTTGTTTTGAAAAGATCTCGTTGAGACCTTTTCAATGACACCCTATTCGACTATCAATGGTGAAATTTTTTTTTGAGGGGTCACCTCCTTATATGGGGAGACCCCCCTTAAACCCCTTTGAAAAATTTTTCCACAATTGAACTTTCAAGAAGTCACTACTTTTGACCTTTCCACAAAGTTTCATGGCTGTAGCTTCTATAGTTTCGGAGAAAAAGTGCTGTGACATACAGACGGACGGATGGACGGACGGACGGACAGACGGACACAGGTCGTGATTGCAATAGGGTTTTGTATTTTAGTACAAAACCCTAAAAATGATAATTTATGTGTTATTGACTTAGCGTTTAAGAATTCCAAGCATATTGTATTTTTCAAATTGAATTAAACCATAGCATAGTGTAATGCTGCTTGCGACTGAGAAAGTTTGCCTTGTATGCGAGTACTTTTTATATAAAAGATATCTCAAGAAAAAAAAAGGTAGCCCAGAAAAGCGGAACCGAGTTTGATCCAGCTATTGCAAAATGGGTTTAAATATTCATTAAGCTTTCACTGTTGATGCACCAGATAAAATTTTATCGAGTTGAAATAAATCCTTAAAACTGTATGGTCCTCAATAATTTTGTTGATTTGATATCCGCAAGCCAATTTTTTGCATGTATTTGCAGCAAAAACGATATTTTCCCGGCAGGCTCCGACATAGATAGTCAAGCCGCAGGAAAGATGATTCGCAATTGCTGACAGTGATGCGCTAACGATTGCGAATGAAGCGGCATCCAACTGTGCGAAACAAAGGCTCCATTCCTCTCGACTATAAACAGCAGAAAGTAAATGTTTTTGAAAACTTACCGCAGTGGGTGTACAATACACTCAGTTCTTTACCTGTTACAATGTATTGGCGTCCGTGCACGTGTGGCCAAATATCCCCATCTGGGCTAATTGCTCCAATTCCAAAGTGCATGAATCCCTTTCATGGCGCCACGCAACATTTCTGCATCTTCTGTTGGTTTGAAACCCGAATGTGGTGCAACAGTTGGATGTGGCTGGTAATCTATTCTGTTTACTTTCTATTTTGAGACACTTCACTTGCTGAACGGTATTTTACTACTGATAGTATCATATATGTATACAATATGTGCTCGCGCTTGGCTTTTCGGAGAGCTTTCACTTGTCAAATTGACTACTTTGTCTTCTCCTCGGACAAAACAGATGAGCGGAATGGAACACCACATGGCGGCAATGTGCATTTTTATTTGTCGCCAGTGGCATAGTGTTTTGATGGCAACGGTGGAGGGGGGCATTCCCAGATGGATATGCCTCGAAATGTGTCGGGGTTTTGATTAATATTATGTTTCAAATATTTAAATCCACAGATCTAAATATTTGGAGAGAAAAAAAAATATTTTCTGCGCAACGATATCCGCACGAAAGATGAAGTCCGCTTGCATTTCGAGGTCATACCCATCTGGCCGGGTGCAAGGGTTCGGGATCGGAATCACTTCGATTCCCGGGCGTAGGCATCACATTACACATTCCCCCCCCCCAAAATCGAAGTAATTACGATCCCGCCTCCTATGTAAAAGGTCTTGGTTAGGGCCGTGGCGGGTCGAAGGCCGATTTCGAGGAATAGGCTACAACCATGTTCGTGAAGACTCGATAGTGGCTATAGAGTAGGGAGTCAGGTGTTGTTCGGAGGTCTTCGTCCAGGCAGAGATTTAGGTAGGCCAAGGTTTTGCGTGTGAATTAGTTGTACTTCATCGTCTAAGGTCTTTTGCGTGGTAAATTCCCAGGGTTTTACCAGCCACTTCCGCGATGAGGTATCGGGTGGGGCTTATTGCTTGTAGGACTCGACACTTCACGAATTTCTTGTCTAGTTTGGCATCGTAATGTCGGGTGGCATCGCTCTGCCGGAAGTTTCGACGATATATTTCGTCGCCTGCCTTAAAGCCAGAAGGATGAGATCGCAAGTTGTACCGCTCCTCTCCCATCCGTCTACTTTCTTCAATCTTCTCCCGCAGTTGATCTCGCAGAAGTTGGAGCTTTTCGTGCGGTTCCAGAACCACGATTGGGTCCTCTAGCGATTTCAGTTGCCGCAATAGCCGGTAAGCGCTTCCGTGACAGATCATGTACTGGCCAAACAATGCGAAATACGGCAAAATGCCGGTAGTGGCGTGGTACGACGAGTGCAGAGCACTAGTGATGGCGGACAACTTGCGATCCCAGTCCTTCTGATTCGGGTGGACATAGGCGCGAATGGCCGCTATGAGCGTACGGTTCAGTCGTTCGGATGCGTTGGCTTGTGGTGAATAGACGGCGGTTCGTTGGTGGATGATGCCGTATTTGGACATTAGGTCTCGGAACTTGCTGGAGGTGAACTGGACCCCGTTGTCGGAGACAAGTTTCTCCGGAACTCCAAACATGTGAAAGACTCGGTTCTCCAAGAAGCTGATTATAGGTCCAGTGTGCATGTTACGTAGTGGTTCTATGATAGGGAATTTAGAGAGCTGATCCAGGACCACGACAGCTCCCGTGTGACCAGAAGCAGATCGAGGGTAAGGACCGATAAGATCAATGTACAAGCACTGGAACACGCGTTCGGGGACCTCAACCTTACCCATGGGAGGCCGAAGAATGGTGTTGGGCGCTTTAGTGCACTTGCATAGCTCACAGGAGGCTACGTACGCTTTTATCTGTTGTGCCATCTTAGGCCAAAAGAAGCAGTTTTTCAACCGCCTAAGTGTACAACCGTAACCGCCGTGCGCACTTGATGGGTGGTCATGGGCCCGCCTGATAAGATCAGTGGTTAATTCTTCGGGCACCCACAACTTCCACTGTTCTTCTTCTTGTATGGGGTCTCCGGATGCGTGTCCCATCCGCTTATAAATAAATCCATCCGTCAACCGCAGTTCCGGAAGCTGGGACAGTTGATTCTGGATAGTGTGGATCAGTTGGGTGTAGCTGGCTGACTTGAAGGCAGGATGGTCCAGATCGATCAATTGGGGGCTGTCGTCCTCCTGGACCAACTCGGCTCCTTCAGGAGCGAACATTCTGGATAAGGTGTCGGGGACTACATGCTGGCTTCCTTTTCGGTGGCGGATTGTGAAGTCAAATGCCTGTAGTTTCAGTGCCCACCTGGCTAATCTGCCGTTGAGATCAGTCTGGCTCATTAGCCATTTCAGAGAAGCGTGGTCCGTAACGATTTCAAAGGTGTGTCCCTCCACATAGGCTCGGAAGCGTTTCACTGCCAACACTGCAGCTAGACATTCCTGCTCGGAAACCGTGTAATTTCGCTGGGCTGTGTTCAACTTGTGAGACATGAAGGCTATAGGTCTCTCCTCGCCGTCTTGTGCAACCTGGACTAAGACTGCTCCCACCCCATGTTGACTCGCGTCACAATGGATTGAGAACGGTTTGTCAAAGTCCGGGCTGTGCAGTACGGGGGCTGTAGTCAGACTCTTTTTTAGCTCTTCAAAGGCTCGCAAGCTGGGTTCTTCCCAGACGAATTTACGTCCCTTACGCAGCATGCCGGTCAAAGGAGTGGTTATGGTGGCATAGTCACGTACAAAACGCTGGTACCATCCGCATAAGCCTAAGAATCGCCGTAATTGTTTGGGGGTCTTGGGTAATGGAAAAACGTCAATCGCTTGAGTCTTGTCCGGATCGGTCTTGATATGGCCATGCCCAATGATGTGACCTAAATACTTCACCTCCGTCATCACGAACTGACTCTTCCGTATGCTGATGGTTAATCTTGCCCTCCAGATGTGTAGAGCCACCTCCTGAAGCAGGTCGATGTGTTCGTCAAAGGTCTCGGTTATAAGCAACAGATCGTCCAAGTAAACGAAAACTTGGTGCCGCAAATGAGGTGGTATCACCTTATCTATAAGGCGCGTCATTGTTTGGGGGGCATTGCACAATCCGAATGGCATTGTCACGAATTGATACAGGGGTCGACCTGGGACTGTGAAGGCTGTTTTCTCCTTTGAACCAGGGTCTAAAGGAATTTGCCAGAAGGCGTCCTTGAGGTCTAAGCTCGTGATGAAGTGGGCTTTAGGCAACCGACTCAAAATGCCTTCAATCAACGGTAGAGGGTATGCGTCCTTGACTGTGCCGGCGTTCAAGCGTCTGGCATCTAAGCATAACCGGACCTTGTTCGGCTTGACAACTGAGGTGACTGGGGAAGCCCACGCGCTCTGTGATTCTTCGATTACGCCTAATGCTAGCATTCAATCCACTTCGGCATATAACGATTTTTCCTTCGCCGGAGATATGGCGAAATGTCTCTGTTTTATGGGTTTAGCGTCCCCCACATCTATAGTGTGGAACACCAGGGCAGTCCGCCCGAGACCTTCCTTCTCATGCGATGGAAAAGCCGATATAGCCGAGTCAAGACGCAGTTGCTGATTTACCTCCAGTGTATGTCGTAATAAGTGAATGGGTTGAGATTGGTCAGGAACGGTGGTGACTGACTCCAGGGTCGTACCGGAGAATAGTGCCGGGGCCAGAGGTTTAGTTACTCCTTTAAAGGTGACATCCGTCATAATTTTTCCCACTACAGAGTGACGAGTTCCGTCCGCCGTGCTTAACCAGGAGGTGAAATGACGAATTTGATCCGCGTGCATTGCCAGTGCCTCCCCTGCAAAATCGGCGGATATGCAATTCACGCTGGCTCCCGTATCGACTAAGCCTGACACTCGTTTTTGCAGGAGGTGTACTGACGCATATGGCCGAACGTCATCCCTCAATAATTCGTCTAAGTGTATGTCCTTCAGCACCTTCCTCGACTGCCTGACTTTTCTCCAGAAGCTCCGCATCTGACGCGTGGCTCGCTTTCTTCGCGGTGGGACAGTTGTAGCCAACTCCTCATGGAAGATGCGCTGTCGAGTAGCCAAATAATTCCGCAGCCTGACGTGGAAAGGTTTTACATGCCAAGGAACTTTCGCCTCGCTATCATTTCCCTGCGCGTTGACCTCGGCGAAGGATGGCGTCGGTTGTGGAACTTCGGGAGAACTGTGTTTAGCGGTGCGAGTCAGCAGAATTGGAGTCATGTCGGGAGCTTGGTCATAGCTAGTGATGGGGTCAGGATTGGTTCGTCCGGGGTTTAGGAGTGCCGACGGGTGGTTGCGGCACTCGGTGGCAAGTTTTTTCGCATTTTGCAATTTGCGCAGTCAGGTGTGTAGGCGTCGGCCTTCCCGCAGCGGTAGCAGAAAAGCGTTGGCTCCGCTGGACATGCATAGAACCGATGCCCCGTTTGTCGGCAGTTCCAACAGACCGTCGGGCTAGTGATTGCTTCTAGGGAGGGTCGATCAATCAATGCTGGGTCCTCAAGCTCCTGTGGTGCTCCGCTCCTCGGTACTGGTACTGGGTCAGCAAGCAGGTGGTCCGCTGCCATCAACTCCGCGGTATGATGATTTCGGGGATTTGGTCCCGTTATGCGAGGTTGTGGACGGAAGGTGCCTCGCCGCTCATCCAATTGTTCTTGCCTACGGGCATGGAGGCACAATCCCTGTATGGTGTTGATGGGAAAATGCAGAAGGCTGTTCTGAAGATCCCAGCGCATATTCTCTCTGATAATTTCTACCAGTTCGTCCTCGGGCATGGTAGTTCGCAAACGAGTGCTCAATCTCACTATACTTGTGTAGTACTGGTCGAACGGTTCGTGAGCGCCTTGTTTCCGTTTCTTTATCTGTTCCCTTAGTTCTCTCTCAGTGAAGCCATCATCAAATCGATTGCGGAAGGCTGCACTGAAAGAGTGCCAAGTGGGACGTGGCGTTGATTCTTTAAAGCTCCAGTACCAGTCGGCAGCGTCGCCGCTGAACAAAAGATGTGCATGCCGGAGGAAGGCCGAGGAATCACCTCCCAGGGTGCTGGATACTAATGCCTGAATCCGGAAAAGGAACCGGTCCGCCGATATCATATCGTTGAAACCCGTAAAGTTCAGGCGCCAACTCTCCATGATACGAGGCGTCGGGTCTCGAAAAGGTGTCAATGCGTTCCTGGGGGGAATCGCATCCTCGATTGACCTGTTGTACGGAACTGCCTCGGGGACTAGAGGTACCAACGGAGGTGCGGTGCTGTGTCGTGGTCTATATTCGGGAGCTCTGGGATCCATTCCCGAGTTCCTTGGAGGTGGGACTCATTGCTCGGATGGTCGATAGTGGGGCATAGCCACACTGGGATTGGGCTCCCAGCCAAGCGGAGTTCTCACGCGGCTGGGTGGTTGGCTCATAGGGAGATTCTGGAGCTTTCCCTCCAGGTTGCCAATCCTCTCCAACATATCTCTCATCAGCGCCACGAGGGTGTCAATGGAGTGGGCGGAAGGCATGGGTGTCGCCTCGGACACGACACTTGCGGCCGGAACTTCACCGCCTACGGCTCCTTGAAGGTCTAAGAGTGGTTGGGACGGTTCGACCTCTGGAACTCCTTTCGCCACTGCTCCACGCGTTGGGAGGGGCGTTCCGAGGGGGACGTCTAGGGCGGTCCGCTCGATGGGTCGCCGGCATAACGGGCAAAGCTCGGACGTGAGGAGGAGCTGTTGGACACAGGCACGATGGAATAGATGTCCACAATCCAATCGCACGCTGTGTACCCCCTCCACTACGTCCTCGAAACAGATCCCGCAGTTCGCGGGTTGGACCGTGTTGGATCTGGTCCAACGTTTTTCTGGGGTCCGCTTCGTTGCCATTTTCGTTTGGTCTGGGTGGTAGAAGTAAGTTTTTTACAAAAAAAAAATGCAACTCTAATATGTATAAAAAAAACTTAAGAATAAAGTAGTGGCCGATAGTGGCGAGCTATATATAGAAGGTAGAGAAAAAAAAAACTATTTGATATACACTTTCCTTTTCAGTGGTCGGCTCCTCCAACGGGAAATGAGAGTGCGTGGTAATCTGCCGAAGAAAGGGTGCTTTTGGTCGATTTACGAAATTTAACCCCATACCCACATACATTACAAAACCGTCTCTAAACTACGTTAAGGGACTCGACGAGACAAGTGGTAGAGCTACCGTAACGATTTTGTACGCGGTCAAAATTCCCGACGCGTGGAAGCATTCCGGGCTTCGCAACTCCAGCATACGCCACCGAACGTTGAACCGATACCACTCGTCTATCACGCATACGAAATAAGTAGAATCCTTCCGCGACATAAAGGCAAGGTAGCCTTCTATTTTCTTGAGAGTCCATGCTGATAGGTAAAACCATCAGGCTGGCAGTTCCATCAAGAAAATAGAAGGTCCTTACGGGGGTTAACCTGGGACAACACATCGGAAGGATTCTGTCACGAAAACAAAATCAAACAAAGGAGAGCGGAAGCTACAACTCACGTGAAGCGACTGCTAGAGTGTATCACACAACTCCACTGCTCCTGATAGTGGGACTCGAGTACCAGAGTACCTTACATCCTCCGTAAAGGACCAACTCGTCAGAAGACGCGAATTTCTTTCCCCCTTAGGATGTCTTAGGCCCCACGTTGGGCGCCATTTGTAATGATTTTCAACATTTTAAGTTCGAACGCGGAACCGACCTCTCATCGGTTCTAGACGTTAAGTCTGAGTAGTGCCAACGGATGGTACCAACAGGTCAACCAATCCGTGCACCGTAACCCATTCACGCGGTGGCTGCTTGTCGGCCAGCTAGTTCGGAGAGGATTTCGGTCGCGGGTCTCCGAATGGGTTACTATCAATTACAATATTTTCAGCCACCTGAACATGCCCGTTTTCAAAACGCGTTATCAAACAAATCCATACGGAGAAGAAACCTACTTTACGTTACTCCGCATTTCTTCATTCATCCAGTTAAAACACAAAAATCTAATTTCCGTTTCGCGTTCCCGAATTATACCGACGCGGTACCGAAAAATATACTACTCGAAATTAACACGACGAAGACTACTCTAACAAAATGTCAAAACTACAAAGGTACCGCGTACCGCGCACGACGTGAAACCGACCTCAGCGGATTTGGCGAAACCCTAGCCTCGCGACGGCATACCTACCCTGCACTCACTTTCCCGCTGAAACAGAACGAACCACTGAAAAGGAAAGTCTTGGGTTATTTAGCAATTCATTTTATGTTTATTTTTTTTTTTGAATATCTGGAAATAATATTTATTACATGTTTACACACTAAATCCATCAAAGTTATTTAAACTGAATATTGAAATCAAACCGTTCAACTTATTATTTCATAGTCATCTATCATTTGCTGACCATATAAAACAAATGAACATCTACACCAACAAGATGGCGGTAAAAAGGCCAATCTATTATTTACGTTATATGTATATATTTACTTTATTATTTATTTTAAATCTTCTTTCCAACACAATGTCATAGTGGTCATGTGAGATCAAATACAATATTTTTTTATATATTTATATATGATGACACTATGAATAAAATATTCATTATAGAATTTTATTAAGTTAATAAAAATATAATATCCAAATCAAAATCGTTATAATGATATTATTTAAGGATCGTCTACAATCAAAATAATGGAATCATTGGTATAATAATCTTAACATTTTTCTTCTTTTTACGCTTGTTCATCAATCGTTTACTATACACGATTGCTCCAACTTAAACTACGCTTTTTTGTCACGTGACCTTACAATAATAGTATTATGAATAAATTTATATCATGTTTACAGACGGCTAACAGAAAAACTTCTCATGGTACACCAGCATATACGCTTTTCGTTTCCTACTGATTTCGATAGAGGCGAGTTGATAAGTTACTTAGTGAGGTTGTGCTTTACAAAGGAAAGTATGTAAGCAGTAAAAAAAATTTTTGCAGAGAAAGTATTATAGTATAACGCAGCAGTTAAATAGCAAAATTTTGAAAGCACGCATCTCTAACGACACGACTCATTCAAACTGAGAAACGCAAAGCAGATATGCAATCTATCATGTCTACGATTAATTATTTCAATGCTATTCATTATTATAATTATACACATATTTACTAAATACATTGATTAACTCCTTTTCTTTTTCAATTAATTACTACTGAATGCTCGCGGTGTTTTATGAAAAATGGCATGAAATGACCGAATCAGATCGTGTCGTCATATATACACTGGGATACCAATCGTTTTTTTCATTTTTTTACATTTAATTCTATTTGGTTAGCTCCTTTGCCAATAAAAATTATTTTTCAACGAGCGAAATTAATTAACGCACGTATATTTCTTATGCAAAGTCGAGACAGAGGTTGCTAGGAGAGTTGTGGGTTTTAGAATAAAACAACACATTCTATGATGCAACACATACAAAGCACAAGTTTATCCGAATCGCTTAAATAATTTACATTTTTTTTAAGACAAATTGTTTTTGATTGTATATACAATGAAACTGCATTAAATTTTTAGTGTTACTTATTGGGTCGTACAAACATTGGAAAACTTATTCAAAGAACTCAACTTACTCGTATATTGATCAGCAAATTAGGATGAATTCATCAAATAAAATTTGAATATAAAATAAGGAAAAAAAATTCGTGGTATGAATTCAAAAAAATGATAATTTATATGTTATTGACTTAGCGTTTAAGAATTCCAAGCATATTGTATTTTTCAAATTGAATTAAACTATAGCATAGTGTAATGCTGCTTGCGACTGAGAAAGTTTGCTTTGTATGCGAGTACTTTTTATATAAAAGATATCTCAAGAAAAAAAAAGGTAGCCCAGAAAAGCGGAACCGAGTTTGATCCAGCTATTGCAAAATGGGTTTAAATATTCATTAAGCTTTCACTGTTGATGCACCAGATAAAATTTTATCGAGTTAAAATAAATCCTTAAAACTGTATGAAGTGCTCAATAATTTTGTTGATTTGATATCCGCAAGCCAATTTTTTGCATGTATTTGCAGCAAAAACGATATTTTCCCGGCAGGCTCCGACATAGATAGTCAAGCCGCAGGAAAGATGATTCGCAATTGCTGACAGTGATGCGCTAACGATTGCGAATGAAGCGGCATCCAACTGTGCGAAATAAAGGCTCCATTCCTCTCGACTATAAACAGCAGAAAGTAAATGTTTTTGAAAACTTACCGCAGTGGGTGTACAATACACTCAGTTCTTTACCTGTTACAATGTATTGGCGTCCGTGCACGTGTGGCCAAATATCCCCATCTGGGCTAATTGCTCCAATTCCAAAGTGCATGAATCCCTTTCATGGCGCCACGCAACATTTCTGCATCTTCTGTTGGTTTGAAACCCGAATGTGGTGCAACAGTTGGATGTGGCTGGTAATCTATTCTGTTTACTTTCTATTTTGAGACACTTCACTTGCTGAACGGTATTTTACTACTGATAGTATCATATATGTATACAATATGTGCTCGCGCTTGGCTTTTCGGAGAGCTTTCACTTGTCAAATTGACTACTTTGTCTTCTCCTCGGACAAAACAGATGAGCGGAATGGAACACCACATAGCGGCAATGTGCATTTTTATTTGTCGCCAGTGGCATAGTGTTTTGATGGCAACGGTGGAGGGAGGCATTCCCAGATGGATATGCCTCGAAATGTGTCGGGGTTTTGATTAATATTTTGTTTCAAATATTTAAATCCACAGATCTAAATATTTGGAGAGAAAAAAAAAATATTTTCTGCGCAACGATATCCGCACGAAAGATGAAGTCCGCTTGCATTTCGAGGTCATACCCATCTGGCCGGGTGCAAGGGTTCGGGATCGGAATCACTTCGATTCCCGGGCGTAGGCGTCACATTACACAATGTTATTTGAACAACAAATGTGTTAGTCTAACTATTTCTTGGTGATTAACCAATTTCAAATCGATAGTTAAGGAACACTTTTCATATTTACTGTTACAATGGTATGTTCAGCATAATTGTTAACCTACCACTCACGGTAATTGATTTGATTACTCATATTTTCAAGATACCACATTTTCGTGTTTAGTATATTTCATATTATAGCTGAAATAAATACTTTTCATTGTTGCTATAACGAAAAGTAAAGTAATTAACCTACCATTCTCATCTTTGCTTTAATTACTTTTGTTTTCATCTTACCACATTCCAGTTTTTGGTTGATATTATTCCTTAGTTGAATTATGTAAATAAATCAAAGATCAATCTTATTTTATTTTATTTTATTGGAATGAAAGTTGGGAAAAAAAATTTGTAAAATAAGAATAACAAAATAAACGTAGTAAAAATTCTTATTTTCTATTTTCCCTTGACTGCTTCAAATATAACATAAACATTATCATAATTGTTATATCATTTTCAGGACAAAAGTGCACTTTGTTCATTTCAAACATGCAATCTACATTTCTAAGTTTCCCATTTTTCAAACACCAAGTCCCTTTTTTTTTTCATTTCAAGATTCCTAATTTTAAAATTGCAATCGACACTTTTTGAAAGTTGCAACGTTCAATTTAAGGTTCACATTTTCCAAAATAAAAGTCACACAATTTTCCAATCGAAACTCACGCTTTTCAAAGCAATTGTATCAATTTTCAACAAAAAAGTAACACTTCGAAGAAATAGGGTAAAACGTGCAAATTATTGTCAAGAATAGCTTTTATCCAGGTTTAATCAATCCGAATTTAAAACAGTTCATATACTCGTAAGTGTATATTTAAACTCGGATAGACGCCATCCTTGACATCAACTCGGAAGTTTTACCCAATTTCTTCGAAGTGATACTATTGTTGTTGAAAGTTGACAAATTTGCTTTAAAAAGCGTGAGTTTCGATTGGGAAAAATGTGTGACTTTGGTTTTGGAAAATGTAGTTCTTAAATTGAAAAATGTAACTTTTATTTCGAAAAGTGTGAATTAGTATTTGAAAATTGGGAAGCTAGAATGAAAAAAAGGACTTTCTGTTTTAAAAATGAGAAATTTAGAAATGAAAATTGTACGTTTGAAATGAACGAAGTGCACTTTTGTCCTGAGAAAGGTATATAAATTGAATTCAGGTAACATTCTTTCTCATTTGAATATTATTCTTTATTTTAAATTTAGAAAAGACTTTTTTTGTGTTGCAAGCTTAAGCTAACATAAGTATCAAAATTTATGTCATATGATAAAGGCATGCAAATATGTAATCATATGATTATTTCCAAGAATCAGTGATTCTTTTTTTTATTTTAGTTTATTGAAATGAAAGTTGGGAAGATATTCACAGATTACAATAATAAAATAAACGTACCAAAAATTCTTTTCCATTTTCCCTTGACTGCTTTAAAATCAACATAAATATAGTTAAATATGTTATAAATTGAATTCAAGTAACAGTCTCTCCCATTTTAATATTATTTATTTCTTATTTTAGATTTAGAATATAAATTTTGTTTCTTTATGAAGCTTAAGCTAACATTAGTGTCAAAATTTGTGTCATATGACAACGGCAATTTAGAGAGGTATTACTAATCCTAAAATAATTAGTGTTTGTATTGATAATTTGTAATAATATGATTATTTCATAGAATAACTATAGGTCTTCAAATCATTAATTAACTGCTTGGTCACAGAGTATGGCTTTTTCAGGACAAAAGTGTGGTTTGTTCATTTCAAACGTACAACTTTCATTTCGAAATTTCCCATTTTTCAAACAGAAAGAAGAAATTGAGTAAAATCTGCGAATTATTGTGAAGCATGGCTTTTATCCGGGTTATATCAATCCAAATAAGATATAATTCATATAACTTTATGTATGAAACCGAATAGAAACCATCCTTGTCAATAATTCCCATGTTTTACCCAATTTCTTCAAAGTGTTGAAAAACATGAATTTCTATTGGAAAAATATTATGACTTTTGTTTTGAAAAACGTGAATTTAAATTGAAAATGTTACTTTTATTTTGAAAAGTGTGAATTAGTATTTGAAAATCGGGAATCGTGAAGTGAAAAATTGTACGTTTGAAATGAATAAAAAGGTATATCAGGCTATGTATTTTCAAAAGTATTTAGTCTTAAGGTAAGTTTTATTTTTAGAATTTTTATGAGTTTTTATTGGTGGACCATCAAACTTGTCGGTATTATGTAAGAAAAAAGTATTGCATGGCTTTAAAACTTCAAAACATTGATAATGAGGAGAAAAATCAGCCGTTTCATATAGTTCACATAAAATAATTGCATCGTCTTTTCGCACAATGATCCGTTCTATTCTGTATAATATCACATTTTCAGCCTTAGTAATTGTGAAGTACAAATTTTTCTTATATATTAAATTTTGGAATTTCAAAAATTAATAACAGAAAATATTTTCGTCACGTGGAAAAACATCTTTATTTTTAATATTATCATAGCAAGGCTCATCTATAATAAAAGTTTTTCTTTTCGATTTATTGCAGATTTTAGCTGGTATTACGTGTTCTTTGCTTACTTGATAACAAAAACTTAATCCAGATTTGATACTTAAAGAGTACGGCAAGTTTTTTCTGGAAGTAACATTATTGCAGTAACCTTTCAATGATTTATGTTTCGATTCATATCTTAAACTCCAAATGTGTTTTAAAGGTCCTACCATATTTAACAAGAAAGGATAGTGAACCATGTTGTGAAACTTAGGTTTTAAATTACATCCAAATAAGTTTTTATACAATGAATGGTGTTCAGATATAAGAGTATTAAATTTGATAAACTCGTCACTTGTAAATGAGGTCTTGAAAATTAAATCAATTATTTCATTCAACACAGTTACTAGACGCCAGTTTTCGTTAATTAAAGGGATCAGATCACCAATGAATAATGGCAGAAATCGACAGAACGTCCACATTTCTGTTGCAGACATATTCAGTTTTCTTTTATCTAAATGTTCATTTTTAATAGGACTGCTCAAATTACCTACTTCAGTTTCTACATAAGTGAATAATTGAATGCGATTATTTAAAGTGCCAAGAGAGAGCTTTTTTTCTACACTAATAAAATGAATCAAAACCTCACAAATATCGTAATGACATACCCCCTTCAGAACATCATGCATAGCATCAGCAACGTAATTTTTCAGGACATGAAACGTTGCGATGTCATTAAAAAGAGACTTCTCTCGAATACCGCAAAGATTAACTCTTTCTTTAGGATCTGAGTACTTCTCAAAATTTGAGTTATATGTTTCAATTTGTCTGTGATAAGTAAAATTATCTTCCAGAAAATAGTCAAGTTCAGATTTAGAACATAAGCAGACGCGACATGAATAATTTGCACTAAAACTTCTAGTGTACCCTAGTATAATGTTGAGTCCAAGGTTATCACCAAGAATTAACCCTAAAACAAAGTATATTTGAATCTGACCCGTTTTAAAATTGATTGTTAAACCATTTTCTTCCAAGTCCTTCAACTCCGAAATAAGTTTATGGAAAATGGAGTTTATTCCAAATGTCCTGTATTTACTATAAAATAACATTCCAACGAAAATACTGTCAAGATTGGACAAAGTCCACTGAGGAAGAGTTGGAAAACTATAATAAGCTGCACCAATCGAATGGGAACCTGCATGCGATCCCAAGGGGTTGTTCGATTCAAAATCGTCGAAGTAAAGAAAATATGGTAAAATAGTCCCTTTTTTAGTTTTAGATAGCTCTGATACTTTATCTTTCCACAGTTTACTAGTTATAAAATGAGGAATTTTGTTTTCTGTTCTGTGGATTACGTTCTTCAGGACAGATTCATATATGCCGGGTAGCTCAAAAATTTTCGAAACTGAAATTTGATTGGTAATAGTGTTCCCTTTGACTCAACTTCTTCAAAAGATGGTATCATACCTGGTTGCAGAGTTAATTCCTTATTAATGATAAATTGATATGGTTCTTCGTATAAATCTTTTTGCTTCATAGTTTGTATGAACTTGTAAAACATATTTCATTTTTGGAATAAATGTTTAACTTCACTAAAAATAGTTTCAATTGCCCGTTGCTCCTTTTCAGATAAAAAAGTACAAAACATCAGGTTTAAGTTATCGAGTAAACTGTTTAAAAGATTTTCTGTAAAGTTTACGAAAATATTTTCTACTAAATTTCGAGGCAGATTAGGTTTCCCGTACAGAATACATAAAAACTGAACAATCGATTTTTCAATATTTGAGAACATATTTAGATTGGTAAATTTCGCATCATTTTGTTTATTATTGCTTCCTTGGGAAGCGAAATCATTAGAAAGAACTTGTTTTATACTTGATGCGGCTGCATTCAAACTATGATCAGGTAGGTTTAAATTAACACCCCTTTCTGATAAAAGAGAACGACATGGTCGAGTAAAATTTCTTTTAAAGCTTTTCAAATTATAGTTGTGATTACAATTACAGCAGTGGTAATCATCTATTGCAGAAAAGTTGTGAACAAATTTATAATGACCAATTAAAATGTAAACTTCATTGAAATTTGTTTTGCATATGTGGCAAATCAACATGGCTGCAAGTCTTTGAGGAGTGACAAAATATTAGGCGAAATTTATTTATTTTTTGGATGAATTGCCAAACTAATTTCGATGCTTCGGAATACTTCAAATTTAAAACAAAAAATGTTTTGAAGCATGTGTCAAGAGCCGGTAAAAATTCGTCAAAACTGTATTTGATATCGTCATAATATACTATAAATTTTGCTTCTGAAGTGACGTGAATAATGATTGGTTGAAGTGTGTCACCCTTTCCCTTCAGGTGCAAAGAAAGTCGATCAATTTCTGGATAAAAATCGTCTATTGTCGCAATTTTCAACACCATCGACTGTTGTGCATCTTTAATCGTTGATTTTACGACTCTTCTCTTTTTGAATGTTGTATCTTTTTTGCAACGTCTTATAGTTGGGGACAACACTGCATGTTTTAAATCGATAATACAGGGGTCATCTAAAACTAAATCACGCAATACAATAATCATATTATGCTAACTTTTGATAGTCATTTAACTTACTTGTAAATTGGTCGCATTCATTCAGCCTTTTCAGGATGCTTCGACTTGCTTTATTTTTTATTTTTTTGTTGAAAACCTGTACGATTCGCCTCCGGAATTCACTCCAGTTGTTAATTAAATTGTGTTGCTTAGCGGGGTAAAGTAGAGCAAAATCAGCGTGTATCTGCAAGTATCAGCGTTGTAAAACAACAAGTACATTATCCTCAAAAGAGGATTTTACTATGAAATATAACTTACCAATGAATATCCAGCTGCATGCTTGAAAAGAGGCCACTGAACAAAAATTGACGCTAATTTGTTGGATGCGTTCAATAAAATCTGTTTTGTTCTCTCTTTAAAAGTATTGCACCATTTTTGCTTGACTTCCTCCCAGGGTTCTCGATAGACTTGCAGCCAATTTATGTATGATGTAAGGTCTAAAACCAGTATTTGAAAAATTTGTTGCAGTTTAAAAATTGGTATTTTACCTTCATTTCCTTCCGTTACGATTTCTACTGCAATTTCATCTTGTGAAGAAGATGCTGTAGTTTGTTTTTTGTCTAAATTTAAACCTATTCTTCCCAATCTGCATTTTGTGTTGTAATATTTGCTATAAAGCCGGCCACAAGGATTTTCGTTTATATTTTTTGGTGCTCTGTAGTATAAATCCTTATCATCGTTGAACCTTTCTGCGATACGTTGGGCGATAAAATCAAACTGCCTTCTAGAGATAGATTTGTTGTTTTTTACGTGCCACGATATTGTTGCGTCAATAATTATGTTTCTGGAACTATCATTTAGCTTTTTATTTTTTGTAAACTCTTCAATAACAAAACGGCCCATTAACGAAGATTCCAGCATAGAATCGATATCCTAAGAAAAATGGAATCAATAAATGTAACTCAACCAAACTTCAATTAAAAACGTGTATTAGAAAATGCTTCACTTGTTGTTGGCCTCCAAAGAAAAATATGAAGAAAAAACATTTCTTTCTTTTGTTGTTTATCTTCAAATTTCTAGGAGTATGCGTTTCGGCTATCTTTGGCCATCTTCAGTTCGGTCTGAAGATGGTTAGATACAGTCGAAACGCATACTTCAAGAAATTCAAACAAGGACCGGTGGACAACAAAAACACAAATTGTTCATATATTTCCCCTTCCCCGTTACCCCATGAAACTGGTTACCCTAATTGAAGCCTTGTTTTTGAAAGCTGTTATCATTTTTCACCTCCCTCGCACCCCCTTTGCTGTTATTGCACTTTTTTCAACTGATTCGGACGCTTTTAAAACCTTATTAAAAAAGTTTTATACCTGTACTTCGGAGAGACTATCACTTCTAACGTCCAAAATTGCATGATTGTAGCTCACGGCGCAGCCCCCAGTAAAACTGCCAATTTGGGATAAGTATACAGCCGTCCGTCCATCTCAGAAACCTTACAAATATTTGCAAAATTTTTTTGAAGCAGAAATTAGAATGGACCTTTGGCTATTGAATCAGTTCATTACATTTCATAAAAAGTTTGTTGCGAAAATTACAAAATTCAAACAAAATAGCATGTTTTCGTTAAAAAATGTAGTAAATCTCAGAAACTACTTAGCGTACCGAGTTGATTTAAGCTATGTTTGTTACATCTAAATTATTTACATTGAATTAACTCATCAAAAATTTAATAAAAACTATTGCAAAAATTTTCTAGAACAAAATGTATAATTTGCACACACTGAACAAATATCATGCATGTACATTGATTTGTATCAAATTTCCAAATTTTGTTCTAGGAAATTTTTTTGCACAAAACTTTTTTAAATTTCTGATGAGTAAATTCAATGCAAATAATTTAGATTTAACAAACGTAGCTTAAACAACTAGGTAGGTTAAGTAGTTTCCGAGATTTGCTACATTTTTTAACGAAAACATGCTATTTGTTTGAATTTAATAACTTTCGCAACAAGCTTTTTGCAAAATATAATGAGTTGAGCCAATAGTAAAAGGTTTATTCTGACTTCTAGCTAAAAAATTTTTGCAAATATTCGTAACGTTTCTGAGGTGAACGGTTGTAAAGTTTACCCAAATTTGCAGTTTTACTGGAGGCTGCGCCTTAAGTAGTTTCTAAGAAAACTTGCTGTGACGCACGGATAAACAGATGGACGAACTAACAGAAAGGTCGCGGAACTATTATGATTTTGTTATTTTTTCTAAAAAAAGGTACTCAAGGTACAGCTTACATGTCCCCGAACCAACATGTAAACATTTCAAAACTGAAAATAGTTTTATGTTCCTTGGATATTTTATTGTTTTTAATATAAAGCGGGCTTTTCATTGTCATTTACAGTCTTCCTCAGTACTGAGGAAGACTGTAAATAATAGTCTAAAGTTCGTTTTATATTAAAAACAATAAAATATACATTGTTGAAAGAATTTTACATTATTTTCATTTTTGAACAATACAAACATAAGAATCGATCCAAGAAAAATTAAATGTGTAAATACTTGTTTGATATTTGAAGTACTTACAGGTAGCACATATTCAAAATGTGAAGTTAAACTAGTTGCTGGTGATACAGAATAAGCATAATCGGGTATTGGAGATGATCTGGAGGAGCACGAACATGAACAATCGAAGCGATTATTGTACTTCAAAACTTCCTTCACGATACTTTCAATGTTACTCGTATCAATTTTATTTTCCGGATTCGGGATATTCTGTAAGATAAAATTCTTTAGAGTTTTCACTGTATACATATATATATATATATATATATATATATATATATATATATATATATATATATATATATATATATATATATATATATATATATATATATATATATATATATATATATGCATAAATTATTTTTTCGAACTTACATTTTCCTTTCGCCATGTTGCCAGCTTTTGCCGGAACAACGCCTTCGCTCCTAACGGCTTGTGCAGAAACAGCTCATCAATATCTTTCTCCAAAAAGACGCTTAATGCACTTAAATTTATCGCGCGAGAAACTAACTCCGTGTAAAGATCGTCGAAACCCCAAGAAATCAACACATTGAACAATGCAATATCAATAGTCTCACTATCACACACGGCACTTCCCTGTAACGCGGTATTAATTGGACTTAGGGTTCGGGCACATTGCGATTTTTCTGCCGTAACCAGCGATTTTCAGACGCAAATACGAACACACTGCGACAAGATTTGCAAAGGAACTTCAGGCATGCGCAGAACTAATATGCTCATTTGAAGGTATGTCTTTGCCAGGAACACATGCGCTAACTCATTTGTGCGCTATGCAAGAAACTTCCGTGCACGTCAGCGTCAAATGTCCAAATGATGTGCGCCTGCGCGAATATCACAAAAACTACCTACTAAACTGGTTTTAGGAAAAATCGCAAATTCCTGCGGCTGCCGACCTGGACAAAATTGTCGAAAATCGCAGTTAGCGGGCTTCCATTTAACCATGTGTAACTTGCGACAGAAGTGCGGCTAAATAGTCGTAGTCTGATTCATCCCTTAGAGTGTTCGACATCACGTTTACACAAACTAACATAAACAACGGAAATATGTATCACAAACCGCACTCTTGGATCTCCAAACATGGTGTGAGCATGAGTGTTGACGATCATTGCACTGTAACTTCTTGCTTTGGAGAAGATCTTAAACATCTACAAAACAAAAGAGCAGTCCATCAAAACAGCGAACTTCGGTTCTTAACACCATTCATAGATCCAGACGGACTTACATGAGTTGCCGGGCAAATTAAAAATAGTGACATTCCAACGAACGCCCAGCATCCGTTGCTGATATCATCAAACCACGAGTTTACTCCACTTATTTTCAATAATCCCCATCAGAAATACTTGCACGCAGGAGCAAAAGCGCTTCATTATGCGTCACGTGAAACATTTTGGTGCATTAATGGCAGAAGGGTGGCATCTAAAACAATTCGGCAATGAATGCTGTGTGCACGACTTAAACCAAAAACTCTAACTTAATTGATGGGGGACTTACCAGCGGACATAGTACGAAAATCGAGGCCATTTCTCTATGTTGGAGTCTACTTTTGTGGTCCAATCCAGGTGCACCATAAAATTCGTGGGAGACGTCCAGATAAGGCCTATATATTTGTATGCTTTTCAACAAAGGACATTCACTTGGAGCTAGTTTGTGACCTTTCATCAGCTGCCTTCATAGCATGTCTTAAGCGGTCCATCGCAAGGCGAGGACGTCCTGCGAAAATCTTTAGCGATAATGCTACAAATTTTGTTGAAACAAACACGGAGCTCTAGAAGCTCACTTTACTGTTTAACCAGCAGTTTGCACAGATTGAAGATAGCTGTGCTGATGAAGGTATAGAATGGTTGCACATACTGCCACGCTACCCCCACTTTCGTGGGTTATGGGAAGCCGGAACTAAGTCCGCTAAATATAATTTGAAACGAATGGTAGGATGCACTTCCCTGGCATAGGAGGAACTAAGTACAGCAATCTGCCAAATAGAGGCCGTACTGAATTCTCGATCAATTAGCCAGATGTTACTGGATCGGACTGATATACAGGCACTAACACCAGGCCATTTCTTGATAGGCAAACCTTTAACAACAATTCCAGATCCTCAACTTGACCCTGGATCCATGCCTCTTTTAACTCGATGGAAATTGGTGAGAGGTCTTCGCGAAGCCTTTTGGGGCCGATGGTCTAAAGAATACCTTCAAGACTTACAACAGAGGCAAAAATGGCAAGAAATCAAGCACAATGTAGGGCCAGAATTACTAGTTATGCTAAAGGAAGTGAACTTGCCACCTCTCAAATGGCGCTTGGGAAGAATAATCAATGTAAAAAAGGGATTTGATCTCAGAGTAAGAGTGGTTGAGATAAAAACCGCTACAGGAATGACCTCGAGAGCAATAAATATAATCAGTCCACTACCAACCATCGGAGAGCCTTCCACAACAGAGAACAACACTACCAACGACCTTTGCCAGCAATATATCAACACTGATCTCATTGACGCAGTTGAAGGCCAATCCAGGAAAAGAGTAAAGAATGTATCCAATGAATCAGCACCGAAACGAGTACGAAAGTTTCCTCTACAAACCTTACTCTGCTTGCTACTAGTCCTTCCGGTATTGGTATTTGGAGAAATGAGAACGACTTCAGCCGAAGGAATAGTGGAGCTAATACCATTCAAGGAAACCCCTGGTTTATATTTTGAGGAAGTCAATAGGATAAAATGAACGGATTCCAACTGGAAAATAATCACATTTTACGACTAAACAACCTACTGGATGGAATTCAATGGTATTAGAAGATATATACCTATACTAATCGATATATTTTCTCAAGAAGGTCAGCTACTCTACATCGGCCGATATTGCAAGACCCTAATATTGCAGTTCGAATATTGCTCCGCAAAATTGAGCACAAAACGAGCTTTTGCATCCAAATCAACTACGCGCACGAAGATCACCTCTGAATATAATAGGGTCAGCTGCTCACGTTTTATTCGGAGTATTAGATGAAGAGTTTGCCACTCAGTACGACGAATAATAATACTTGATACTTCAAACATACTAGCCAAGGAAACAGAAAAAATCAACCAGCAATTTCTTTTCATGAAAATGCAGTTTGAACACTTCGCAAACACAACATTCCAAATTGAGACTCTCAACAATATTTTTAATTCTCTAGCCCTGCAAACAACAATTCTTCTATCTAACTTTAAAGGCGTGCAGGATTTCCTATTGCAAGTTGTAACCAACACATATCAGGGCAAAATAGATCCATTGCTAATGAAACCTTCACAACTTCGCAGACAACTGCAAATCATCAGAGAAAATCTGCCCAGAAACCAAGTGCTTCCGGTATCTTCAGAATTTATAAATAAAATATACAGCATTGCTACCGTGCGTATGAAAATCACTATGAAGCGAATCATATTTGATATGCAGATACCACTCACACCTGTGGAAGAGTTTCAGTTCCTCAAGCTTTACGTGGTTCCAACAATTTTGGACAACATATCAGCATGTATAAAACTTTCCACTGAGTATCTAGCGACCAACTTGAAAGCAGACAAATTCTTACCATTATCAATACAAGAACGCAGTAAATGCCTCCAACTATCAGACATTGAACTGATATTCCCTCAGAACCAACGTATTTACACCACACATTCACATATGTACAAATGCGAGACAGTCCTTCTTGCTCACTGAGTTAATTCTTCTGCATACTGCAATGTATAGATTGGGCCAATTTTTTTTTTTTTTGGTAGGGAGGTAAATGCCATTTATGCACAGAGTGTGGGTCTCCCATGCGTGACTGGACTACCCTCTAAACACCTCTCCTGTCAACCTGAGAACCCAGCCTGCAACCGTTTGACACATTACTTCGGGCCAGGTCTCGTTTTGTTACGCCGTGGGGTGCCCTAAAGCTGGGGAGCCCCTTTCCTAGCGGGAGGGGAGAAGGGAAGAGGAAATGCCAGAAGAGCGATCCCCCAGATCCAGCGCCCCCGGCTGCTGTGAGTCCCTTTTATATTTTAGGACTGCCCGAGCATAATGTGCCACCTGGTTCCATTTGTCAACCGATTCGAGCATCACCGCAACTATATTATCCGGAGTGAGCTCTCCCGTCTCCCTGTAGAGTTCCCTTCGCAGCCTGACCCATTTTTTACACGCACAAAATGCGTGACAGGCATTGTCCTCCTCTCTTGGGCAGAACCGACAATCGGGAGACCGTGACTTGCCGATCTTGTGCAGGTAAGACTGAAAACACCCATGCCCGCTCAAAAGCTGGGTCAGATAGAGGTCAGTATCACCATGCCTCCGATTTAGCCACGGTCTCACATCCGGGATGAGGCGCGCAGTCCACCTTCCCTTCGTGCAATTGACCCAAGACTGCTGCCAATCATTGAGTGAGCGCCGTGTCTTCTCGCGGACAACTATCTCCCTCGCTTCCTCGTTTCGGCGCAGGTGAATAGCGCGCCGCTCTCCACCAAGAAGGGCGACAGGTATCACGCCTGCAATAACTCTCACCGCCGAGCCAGAGACTGTTGGATACGAAGATGCAATTCTCAGTGCTTCTCTTCTCTGTAACTGTGCCAAACGTTTTCGGTATACCTCCTTTCGAGAGCGTCGCCAATTACCTCTACTCCGTACAGTAGCACTGACCCTACAGCACTCATCAAGTGGCGTCTTCTTGATGGGCTGGGTCCCCCTACGTTCGCCATAAGTCGACTTAGATCCGATATTCCCGAAGAAGCCTTCTCAGCCGTTGCCCTGATTTGCTCAGAGAAACTCATCTTCGAGTCGGTCAGTAGCCCCAGGTACTTCACCGATGGCTTCGATTCGATTCGTATATCTCCAATACTGATCACCGTTACTCTATGGATTCTCTTTTGTCAAGATGACCACTTCTGTTTTCTCCAGTGCTAACTGAGCCCGCGAGCAGTCATCCAGCCCCCCACTCGGCGCATTAGCATACCTAGCCTAAGTTGCGCTTGTTCAACGGTGCGTCCAGCGACTAGAGCCGCAACATCATCCGCATAGCCGACCAAGCGCGACTCATCTGGCATCTCAAGCCTCAGTAGCCCGTCGTAAGACACGTTCCACAGGTCCAGACCAGGGATAGATCCCCGGGTAACACCCGATGTAATTTCCATCCTTCGTTGGCCTTGCGTCGTGTCGTAGAGCAGGCTTCGGTCCTTTAGGTAGTTCCTCAAAAGCCGCATTAGATATTCTGGAACTTGAAAAGAATTTTCCAGCGTATCCAGAATATCCACCCATCTAGCGGAGTTGAAGGCATTCCTGACGTCGAGTATCACCAGCAGGACGATCCGTCACTTGGTGCGCCTATACGCCTCTGCCTTTTGGACCGCGTTCACCACCTCTGCAATCGCATCAATGGTAGAAAGTCCTGCTCCAAAGCCGTACTGCCGAGGAGATAGGTCTCCAGCAGCACGAATCTTGTCAGTGAGTCTTCCCTTGATGAGTTTCTCTAGCACTTTCCCAGCCGTGTCTAGCATGCATAACGGGCGGTATGCAGACGGTGATTCGGGATTTTCCTTGCTCTTGCTGATCAGCACGAGCCACGCCACCTTCCATCGTACGGGGAAACCCCCGTCCCGTAGGCAAGCGTTGAATGTGCTGAGCAGCAAGTCAGGACAATGGTGATAGACGAGCCGCAACACCTCAGCCGGCAGACCTGGAGCCTTCCTCACTTTCAATCAGAGGACTGCCTCTTCCAGTTCCAGCTGTGTGAAGAGTGGGCACTCGACTGCTGTTTCACCATGGACAGCGTCAACACGCATGGGATGGGCGGGGAAGGGTCCCCGCTCTATCGCGTCCATCTTGTCCACGTCATGTATACAAGTAGGGTGCCGTAGGGCACCAAGCTTCCACATGACCAGCTTGTAGCCAAGGCCCCACGGATCATTTTTCACATTGTCCACTAGGTCTTGCCAGCAGCGAGCCTTGCTACTGTTGATCAGTTTGCGAAGGCATTTCTTGGCCGACTTATATGCTGCCACCCAGTTGCATGCCTTGTCACGGTTCCCCGCCCGTTGAGCCTCATGTCGAAGCTTTTGACACTCCCTTCGCTTTTCAGCGATTTCAGTTGACCACCAGTAAACTGGGGGTTGCCGTGCCGGGGTCTTTGACGGGGCATAGAAGCGCAGCAAGCAGTCGTGATTATGCTCATAGTAGAGTTCACCACGTCTTGAGCTGCCAGGCCTTCCGTCTCTTCCGAAGCTCCCTGCAGGTGAAGGTGATCCCTGAGCACCGAACCCACACGAAACCATCCCCCGTCCACAACTCTCCGCTTGAAAGTCACTGTTCCAAACCCAGATGGCGGCAATACCAGTTTCATCAGAATATCATAATGCAGGACTTTTATTTTGGTGTTGCTCACTCAGCAGCAAGAAGTTGGCTTTCATGTCTCTCGCAAACTGCTGCTGATGTAGGTTTAGCTGCAGGATACGGGTCAACGGAGTTCTGATTTTGCCTTGGCTAGGGCTGCCTGGAATATCCAACATTTTCCTGATCCCAAGACGTGTCCAAAATCAGGTTTTGGATCAGAATCCTTGCAAAGAATACAGTGTGCCTCCTTCGTACACTCTTTTCTTTTATGTCCTATTTCACCGCATTTGTAACATAGGGAAATCCGATCGGGTCCTTTGCATACTTGTACTTGTTGCCACCCTATTCTTACTTTGCCCTTGTTCAGGAATTGTTCAGCGTTTTTTTCGGTCAAGTCAACTATGGCCATGCGTTGTCCCCTGTTGTTTTCTGGTGTCAGTCTCGCTTTCATCCTTCTCACGCTAGGGAACTCTCTTTTGATTGCCACTTCTACCTCAGCCAGATCCGTCACGCAGTCAATGCCTCGTATTTCGATCATTGCCATCGGTTCGCGCGGGGCTAAAGGAGGACTTTCTTTACTGCGTCACAGAATGCTTCTTTATTGCCGGCCTCTGCTCCGAATTCAACCAGTATGTGGCCGGACCGCGTTGGTCGTACTGCTTGAATAGTATTGGTGTCTTCGGGCCTTACGTTTCCCCTGATGCCCCGCAGTACCTCCGCGTAAGATCGGCCATCTTGGGGCTTTACGAGCAGTGCCTGCTGCCGGGGTCTTTGTCGGGGCTTCTGCCTCTCCTGTTTTGCATCAGGTCCTTTTTCTGATTAGGCGTCCGTGCGAACTTTACTTTCTGGCACTTTTTGAAGCCTTTTTCGCTACTTTTATAAGCACTGTCTGGAACCCGTGATCTGGTGCTCCACGCTCATCAAGTGCCTCTTCCTTCCTTCTTTTATCCCGATTGGGCTAGACGTTATTCTTTTATTGACTTTTAATGGTGAAGCTATCTGCATGTCGCCTTTAGATTTTGCCCGAAGCGCCTCTTTAGCCTTCTGTTTGTCTTCAGCCCTTAATCAGCTCGTCCGATAGTGCCCTATACGATATAGAAGCTCCTCTAGTTCAAGGAGCCCCATCTTTGCTACTTCGCTAATTTTTGGGGAGTCGCATGCAGATTGCATTCTTTTCAGAACGTCTCCTGCTTTTCGGAGCAGCCTTTCTACTTCGTATCACTGGGCCGCAATTGTACCTTGCAACCATCCTTGGGAGAGGTTATCGCGTTCCGTTCCCGAGTGCAGTACTTCTGCCACATTTTTGACGTTGGCGGTGCAATCACGCGGTGTCTGGTCACTGGTTGCTTTTCGTGCCGTAATCTCCTCGTTGGCTTCTGAATTTTTCGTTGCAATGTCGGGATTTGCGACCCTTGCATCGGTCGCTTCAGTAACGTTCGCAGTAGTGACAATCGAATTTTTGAAGCTCTTTACATTATCTTCCGCCACTCGAACACCTGAAGCGTCCTGCAGAGTTTCCCGCTTTTCCTTAAGAGAGTGCTCTGGCGTTCGCATCATTTTTTTGCTGCGCCCGGACGCCACAGGAATCTCAGTCTGAACTAGACTGTCTGCTATTCTCCGTTTTTCATCTGCCTTCACTGTCATTGTGTGATTCTTCGTTTTTGTCATGGTTGGTACCGCTTTCGATGTACTGTTAACATCATGACTGCAAACGCTGGTTGCGTCGTCGTTGTTATTATTTTTTGTTTCTTTTTTTTGGATGTTTTTGGTCTTTTGATTTTGTTTGCTCCAGCTTTGTTGGGTCTCTCCTCGGAGCTGCTATCTCCGTTCGTGTGTGTAGTCGCCTTTTTGGTCCCATGGTTATCTTTGCAGAGCAGGGTGGCCATGCGAGGGTTATCACAAGCCCTTATGGGGACAAGTGCTCAGAACCAGACCAGCGTTAATTGGAAGTCCATCTCAACCGAACCTACACCACCAACCTAATGGTGCGAACTTCGTACGTACTCCGAGGCCTGCCAAAGTTTTACCGGGACAGAGACGGTATGATAGTTGAATTGGAGCCGTTCACACACGAGTTTCACCTCGGCGCTACTGTGCAAAGCAACTAGGTCCAAACCATCACATCCGCCAGCCCAAAGCGTCAATTCCAGTTCGTTGTCCAAAGGGAAGTCCAGATCCAATCAAAGTCGTTACCTGTCATCCCAGGAGGGAACCACACGGCGCCACTCATATCCTCGGGTCCACAGGGGCGGCGCTCCCCAAAGAATGATAGCCTCCAAGAGTGTTCTTGTCGACCAGCATTCCCCCTGCGGGAATTTCCTCGGGTACGCGGGGGCGGAACTCCCCAAAGAATGCTAGCCTCCAAGAGTGCTCTTATCGACCGGTATTCCCCGTGATTGGGCCAATGGCCAATACATGGATACCATTAGCTAGCTGCTTCCAATAACTGGATATACGCTTTGAAAGCGCGAACAACATTCAAAGCTTCAGCTTCAGCTGAATGGTACTGGGGTTCTAAAACTAAACCCAATTTGTGAACTAAACCATCCAGCAATCATTATTACTGGCCACTCGGAATACCTTGATGGCATGAACTTTTCATTTTAGCCGATCAGCAATCTCTCCGACTACATCAACCAAAATATGTTACACTTCACTAACAAAATGGACTTCAATTATATAACCATTGTCAAAAGGCTATGGGGCCATATCAAGGAGGATATTGACAAAATAAAACAGGCCAAACTCGCAGAAACCATTTCCTTGCACAACACGCATACATACATTGTCAGCTCCCTCTGCTTACTCTCAATAATAACAGTTTTAACATGGTTGTCCTGGAAAAAATTATGCATTCACTGAAAACCATGTTCTCCAAGTATTCCATATCTACCACCAATACCCCGTCCTAGAACATCAATCCATCAAAAGGAACAAGAAATTATCGAAACCTATTCAACTGTTGAATCAGCTCCACGAGTTTTTCAAGTGAGGGAGGATATAAGAATTTTATAACTTACCTAATTCCAAATGCATAAATGATTATCGCGCATCATCATTTCCCACAGTTTGAGTAGGAAAAATAGTATGCATAATATGCATTCGCATGTATTTCAGACGATTTGTAATTATTACTCGTATGGTCCAACGCGTTAAGATTACATTACTAGACAAAACAATAATGTTCTATGCGGTGCGATCCAACGATCTAGCATAGAACATGGAACCGCGAAAATAACATGCTTAGAAGCAAATTCCATCGACGTATTGAATCATGGGAAGATTGGTTTTGTTTTTAATTAAAAATGTATTTAAAGTAAAGTGCAATAACAAAAAGTTACTTTATCTATTGTCTCTCAACCACTTGGACTTATCCTTTCGAGCTCATTCAATATTTATATGCATATATATAGGATGTAATGTAATTTGTGCCCTCACCAGAGGTTGCGATTTCGATTTTCACCAAATGTTCACCTTAGCTCTGATTTGGACGTAATTTGCTTGAAGGGGTTCATTAAACTGTATGATGAATCGTTCAATTAAACAAGCTGGGTAGTGTTACAAGTGTAACTGTGTCATTTTCTTCATCGGACTGCCAATTAATATATTTAGCTGGCAATAAATAATAATAAACAGAAGGAAAAAAATCTGTTCCGAGCCGAGGTCAGCGCTTTGCGTAATATCTACAATGTAACGCAATTAGAGACGTAGATACAGTTACTATTGTAAACTTTACTTTTTAAGTTTATGTATTGACAACCCATCGTTGGAGCAAAGAAACGTCGTGGACAGGACCAGATCCTGACAGCAACAGCGTCAAGCATACCAGACCCTAATCATCCTCGCTTTCAACAATATGGGTGAAGACCCAAAATAACTTTTCCCGTACCCGGAAAGAATGGAGACGGCACAATTACTCACGAATTACCATAGCGGATAGTTAAACTCATAAACGAAACTCCTTTCGTGAAAAAACACTCTTCCATATCAATTACGGAAGCGTTCTATTTTGCAGTTAAAGCTGTACAGGGAGCCGACAACGCATCGTTGAATTTGGGTGATATAAATAATCTAAAAATCAAGTAAGCATTACCTTTTGTGGATGAATTCTACATCACGCTTAAAAGGCCCTTATCGGTGTGGGCGCCGGCAGCACATCTCACCTCTCAATCAACCATATACGTGGGCAATTCACTTTAGACGCATTATACGCGAACAAGTTTTCAATACTTGCGACCTTAAACTATTTCACGTGACCAAACTTTCGCAAACTTCTTATTCGGATCAGGTTTCGCGAGCACGACACGTTTGTTAATATGCTGCGAGCGAACAAATACCACCTATATACTCACATACAAGCAAGCATATACGCCCATTGTTATCAAAGCATATACTTGTCGTCCAATGGGCATACGCTAGATCAATCCGCAATTTACTTCATACGTACATGGCAATTCACTTCATATGTACATGGTAAGCTTCACTACGATCAAGCACATAAGCTTTGGGGTGTGCTTCCAGCGAAGTGAAGCCGAAGAGAAACAAAAGCTTCCACTCGCTCAATTTCCCCAATTTTGTCGTAAAAGTCTACAAACGAGACGGAGAGTAAGAGCTTCCGTGGAATGGGAGCTCCTATGTTGCATATTCGGCAAATTTCAGCAAAATATGGAACAAAAGCTCGTTTCGCGATCAGATATAAACAATTTATCGAGTGCAATGAGTCAATGAGTACGTGATTTAACTTTGAGTTTGAAGTGCTGTCCAGTGTCCGAAGAAATGGTGAAGGGTGAGGCGTTGGCTTGTGCCGCGGCCCTCAATCGGCCTTTTGGCGTTTCACACCGTCTGAACGCCCCGATCCATTAGCTCGTCTAGTTGTTCCGTCTTCAAGCTGGCTGATAGTTAGATAAATCCAGTTGTAATCTAAATTATAATAAATTCAGTTATAAACAAAATGTTTTAAGTTAAATCCTTTCAAATAAACGCTCGTCTTTGTTGATTAAATTTAGTTGGATAGGGTAGCTGGTAAGTGGTGAACAGTGAGTTCTCTCCTGGAAGCCTTGATTTTGTTCATAGGTTACACATCAAATCAAGCTCCCAGTCCATACCAGTATACATAGGGTATATTGGTTGTGTAACAAATTTGGCGCAGTCGGTAGGATATCGGTTTTGCAGAGACCACAATGTAGCGCATTGTGTAGCGAATTTGAATTTGCTGAAAATCGATCTTCCCAGCCGGTATCCGAAACCATTCAACTCCAGTATGACACCATTGCTACTCATGTTGTCCATCAAACTAGATCAACCTTCTTAAAAAAATCAAACAATAATTTTAATTATTTAAATAAAAAAAATATATATTAATATCCGAAAATAATATTGATGCTACATATACTGTGCTTAAAATTAAATCGATTCCCTCAACAAAATAAAAATAAAATAGTCATATTAATCGTTTAATGAACAAAAATATAATCTCAGTAGCCAAGTATTATATAAACGCTACCCATACTGATCATCTTCCCAGATCAACCTTTAAACGAAACAAGAAGTTATATTGATCATTTTAATAACTAAAACATAATATCAACTTTCAAATATAGTATTATTTCTACTCATAATGTCCATCAAATAAGATCAGTCCCAAAATCAAATAGTCATATTGAACATTTAATTCTTCATTCATTTACTTCCTCAATCATTTATCTTAAATCTCATCTTTCTTATCTGAAGGTCATTCAAACTAACTCCTAACTCATTCAAACCCAACACAATTTAGAGAAGATATTAAGTTTCAATCAGCTAACATGCAAAACGCAAAACATTACAAGTAAATATAAATCACAAAAACGCAAAAAGAAAACTTAGTAGCGAGCAAACAAACGCATGCCCATTGTTATAGAAATATGATACCATTTATCACTCCAGCTATTTAAACAATAATAATAGCAATAACGCGTACCCACATGCATAAAAAGTCTTATCTTTCGAATTGAATGAGCATTCGAATTGCCTGCGATGCACTTAAAAGAGCAAACAAAAACAAACATTTAACTACAAATTGAATAGATAGACATCTGAGCAATAATTTTTAATGGCTATTACATGGACGAAATAAATTAACTGCACTAAACAAATATAAAAAATAATTTACATGAGAACGGCAATTTCCAAACGCAAATAAACATGAAACTAAGTCAATTGATACTGAAATAATTTAAGTATATGAGCTATGAAACAACAAAATTTTAGTTATTAGAACAATACAACAATGCAAACGATTTTACCCCAAAACCAATTATTTCTTTCAAGTTCCACTACAATTCATTCTCAAATCGCCAAACTTACATCCAGCACTAAATGTGGGATTTCACAATGTTAGCAGTAAGGAAACGAAAAAAGTGGCAGTTAAGTCGGTAAAACCCCGGCAAAACTCCAAACCAAAACCATCAGCAGACACGCTTTTTCTATGTCTAATTGCACAATCACTGGAATGAAAACCAGTAGATTTAACAAAAGCCTCTGAGCCGTTGACATAAGCTATCGACGGACACGCTATTTTCAGTTATAAGTCCCTAAAGAAACAAATAATGGCCTCTGAGCTGCCCGACTTCAATTTTGGGCAGACACGCCACATCTAGTACTAAGTCATATGCAAAACAGACATCGATTTACTATCCAGTCATAGCCTCTGAACTGTTGATCGAAAATGGTTTGCAAATACGCTATTAACCAAGTATCCTTTAAACAAGCCATTACGTTTCCTTGCACCATAAATACATTATAACAGCCAACTACTAAAAAAGCCACCAATAAAACTCCTGTGGAAAACGCAAGACAATTCAAAACCCACCCATTTCCCACCCTTTTACTTTATATATGGCAATGATATCAAATTGCGTCCTAGAATGCTATAATATATACTTGAAGATTCCTTAAACAATCGTTTTCTCAAGATCGAGAGTCAAAAATTTTATAAACGGCTAATGAAGTGACCTCGCACGGCACTGTACTGTCTTCCAGCAAGGACTAAGACAGCATTCTGCCAAATTAAGCAGACACGCACTAGGAAAAAATTAGACGGAAGAAATATAGGGTCTTGAATGAAGGCCAAAACTATATGTTCCCAAGCCCATCATATTGTGATAGTGTCGTTTTGATCATTTTTTACAATAATCTTTCTCGTATGATAGTTTTATAGTTTTTCTGTTTAACAGTTCACTGAAATCCATAAAAGTATATACCAGAACTTTTAAGCTTAGAATCTCTCTTTTTAATTTCAATTTCATAAAACAGATCATAATAATTTACAATTCAATCAAAATTTCTTTACTTAATAAAAAACCTTCATAATAAATAGTAGATCCTGATTTATAAAGAACCCACAACCGTTCAAACATAATGCGAAGAGCCTCCATTTCTAATAACCCTCCCTTTTTACCACCACAAATGGATAAACAAGTATGTAATAAACAACTTAAGCCAATTAAACGACAATAAAATGCATATACCTTAAAAGCTATTCCTCCTACACAATCCCACAGCATAGATGGATTAAAAGCTCTGCCCCCTACGAACTGCGTTAAGCCGACTTAATTAAAAACAAATGCTCTTCAAGGCAATTACCAGCCAACGACGAATTTGTAGATACATATCATATACTTCAAATACTTCCTAGCATTTGGTGCATGTGAAAGCTATAATATATCGCTTCCTTCAATTTACTCATGCGTCATTGCAGAAGCGATGCTAATCATACTTTCAAAGCTCATTAGCAGCGAGCAAAAACAATCATGTAAAGCTTCAATCCATGACTTCCATTCCCATTTACAACATTAACCATACATATTAAGGGGAAAGTTTATTTATCACACTCATTATCTTACACCCCATAAAGCCAAGTCTTGAGAATACAACAACAACGACTCCCAAGCTACATCAATGGAAAGCGATTCTCGTGGCAAAACTTCTTTCGAAGCGAGTCAATTCCCGAACGTGACGATCGTGTGAAATATTCATTCCCCGTTTACATATTAACTCGTTCCCAATAAAGAACCGCTAAAGCTTTAACAATATTTAACAATAAACTTCTCTACTAACCTATTAGCACAATAATTTACGAAATTAGTAGCAAGAGCTTACATAAAGAGCTCTTGTTATACCACCAAAGAAAGTAATTTAATAGACTATTAATAAACCATGAATGGTATAAAACAACGAAATTTTTTTTTGTACATTCAGACTATTTTGAACGTCGTCCACATTAAATCATCTCTAACGCTAACTGTTTATAATTTACTAAAACCTGCACTAACCAAACAGTAACACACTAATAATAACCACTAACCAAACAAAACGTCGAATTCTATCTTTGGCAATTACAGTTAATAATTACAATTACAGTATTTAAAAAAATATATATAGAAAAAGGAATACAATATATGCAATAATAAGATATCAGAAATAATTTTGGCATAAGTAATGATAAAAATAAAAGCAAACCATTAACTTCCAAAAAAAAATCGGCATTGCGTGTTAACGTAAAGTAAAGCCGATGAAAAGAAAAATTGACTTTCGGCATCTTTTAAATGCAAAAAAAACTAACAGTTTATCATCAAGAAAAAACGATTTAGGACCGAAAAGTATGTTCGATATATTCTACAACATTATAGTAAAACGAAATAATTTATAATCCTGTAGTTTACGGCAGAACCAAACGTAACACTATTCCATCATTGTATAGAATCAAATGAAATATTAACATCTTAATTTATAATTGTATCAAATGAAACAAAGATTATTTACTGTACAGAATCAAACTAAACACGAACTTGTGAATAATGATACTGATTAATGATTAATGATGATTAATAGATCTTAGCTCATTGCATCCAAAGAAATACTAGAGTATCATTATAGTAACTTATGGTTGGATCAAACAAAATATTATATGAAATCAAACTTCAACTTATTAATTTATAATTGTAGTAGTTTATGAAAGCAACTTGGATATGTAATACATATTAATTAACATTAACTCAAGGTACGAAACAAAATATTAAAATATGACACATAATTGTATAAAATCAAATCTTAACTTGGTGATTTTTAATTGTAGCGAAATATTGTTATATTAATTTGTGATTGAATCAAGCAAAGCATTGCATAGAATAAAACCGGACATCAACTTTTTATGATAATATCGAGCGAAAAACATTAATGGATAATTAGACTGATTAACGATTGAGGCAAAAAAAAATGATGAATTCATAATTGTATAGAATCAAACCAAATATTAACTTATTCATGTATAAATGTAGAAATTTATAATTATATCGTTGACTTGTAACAAAATATTAAGTAACGTCAATTGCAAGATATGAATACACAAAATAAAGGGAAAGAATTATAACATTGGCGCGTTAGCATATAGTAAATTACGCATAAACCAGCAGCAGAACAACGGTTAACAATAAGTAGCGAGAAGTGCAGTGAACAACAGCAATGGCGGTAACAGTGCGAAAATAATAATGATTTGCACAAAAGGGAATGTAGCGGGAATCAACCAACAACAAAATTTGCGAAAAACAAAAAGCGATCATAATCCATTCGGGATACATTAAGCAATCCGGATCATCGGAGTAAAGCAACGATTTATTGTACTCTCCAAGTACACTAAATCCCATTTTCAATTGCTGGAGGAAATGTTGCGAGCGAACAAATACCACCTATATACTCACATACAAGCAAGCACATACGCCCATTGTTATCAAAGTATATACTTGTCGTCCGATGGGCATACGCTAGATCAATCCACAATTTACTTCATACGTACATGGCAAGCTTCAATACGATCAAGCACATAAGCTTTGGGGTGTGCTTCCAACGAAGTGAAGCCGAAGAGAGAGAGAGAGAGAGCCAAAAAATGAAACAAAAGCTTTGACACGCTCATTTTCCCTAAAATAGTAAGAGCTTCCGTGGAATGGGAGCTCACATGTTTCGCGATCAGATAAAAACAGTTTATGGAGTACAGTGAGTCAGTGTGTGTTCAAGTCCAGTAGGGAGCGTGCTGCTGCCCAATCTATCTACATCGTTCAAAGTATTCGCGATGAAAGTTTAGACGGAGGGGTTGTCAAGTGTACAACGAAATGGTGAGGGGTGAGGTGTTGGTTTTTGCCGCGATCCTCAATCGGCATTTGGCGTTCCACGCCGTGAGGCCACTCCCAACCATTAGCACGTCAAGTTGGAGGCCTTCGACAACCTAAAAAGTGAAATGTAATGAATCAAGTCAATTGTAATGTAAATGTTTTAAAAAAATTAACAATACAATAAAAATAATGCTTTAAAGTTAACTCCCGTCTTTGTTGATTTGGTTTAAATGGACAGAGTAGCAGGTAAGTGATATTACAGCAAGTTCCCTCCCTGGGAGCCTTGATGATGTATATAGGATACACATTAAATGAGCTCCCAGCTTATACTAGTATACGTAGGGTATACTGGTTATGCAACAAATGTAAACAATCAGTTCAAAGGTCAGCTCTGTCTTGTTGCAGCAAACCAGTTCGAGAATCGTTGGAGACTCAAACTAATTGCCATGTTTGATATATTGATTTCAAATCGGTTGGAGGCTACACTAAGCACAGGTAGTCGCAGTTTGGGAAAATGCAACCAGAAAGACTTTGTTGCTGACTCGGGATTGGAAATGAAAGGTGGGTGGCCGGTCATGGTCCCTTTCGATTAGCAGGCAAGCCCCATTGTCACACATCTATTTAAGAGAGTAAAACGAGTGAGCGGGTCTCTTTTGTTGGATAGTACTCGGTACGATGAAGTATTTAGCTGGTGGTTAACTCGCGTGCAAAGTGATCGCGAAAGTTTTCAGTTACGGATCTTCCGTCGAATTAGTTATCTAAAGAATTTAGTACTTGAGAGGAAGTGAATGTTGTTGGTAAACCTGCGTGCGATGAGTTTATGGCCACAGAAGTGAAATATTTCATGGTAACAGTGTGAATTAGAAACTTAGTGAGTATGTGACCGAAAGACTTGTGAAAAAAAATTTAGTGGACAAAGTAGTAAATTTTTTGTTGGGACAGTGGAAGATGGCTAAGCCGCGAAGATTAGCGCAGAGTAAGGGAGAATTCCCGGCTAGTAGGTCGTAATTGATTGAAGCCCTTGGGAGCGTGCTTTTGTTTAAAGGACAAGCTTTGGAGCATTTGAGGAGAAAGGAAACTAATAACGAAACCCGTGACTTTGGGGAACTAATCGAATCGAGAATCTATTCAACATTTTGGGGAAACCGAGTGGAAGAAAAGGAAAACTCACAACTCTAAGAAACTATCAAACCCATGCAACAATCGGGGCTCTGCGAAACGGGGGTCCGGCATGGAAATGATGGACAAGTGGTAGCACAAAGGGGCCTCCAATGGTATCGCAGAGAATTTTCTTGCATTGTGATCATTCTGATGTTGATTGGAATCTAAATATTAGTTTAAATTGGAGTCATTTCTTGTTTTAGTGTTTTTTTTACATTGCCGTTTTGTCCTTGTTTTCTTTCTCGACTTTTCTAAATTTTCAGTGGTACCTTGACTCAGGAAGAGGTAAGTAAAAGAAGCGGTACGAATCAAACCTGGTGGTCCGATGGCAGTTGGGGGCAGTTTCTTTTTAGGGTTTTGTAAAATAATTTTACAATGCGGTACCGTCGAAGTGATGAGGAGGTTATTACGCCGTCCTTTGAAAGCGCAGCAAGCTTTTGAGGTAGCAATTGTGAAGGGAAAGCTTACCCGTTTACTCCCAAGAATGCTACCGTGGTTGTGCAGGAGAAACTGGAAGAAATGCAGACCTTGTTGAGTATCTTCACGGGTAACGCAAACAGGGGCAATTTAAAAAAATTAAAAACAAAGATCGAGTTCAGAGTGAGGCACTTGGAACACGTGCAGCCAGGGGATCGAGAGCAAGAGGATGAGGTTTCAAAGCTGAAGGGAGAATTATTGTGACGAATATGCCAGGGAGGAGCAGCTTCTACAGGAGAAGTCACTCAATCTCGTGAAGAAACCAGCATTGAGGCTCAACTGGCAGCTTTTTCAACAGCAAGAATTGATCGGGAACTGATTAAGCACCCGGACATTTCTAAATGGGGAATAACATTTCCAGTAGATGGCCCGGTTCTTTAAATGCTTTTTTGGAAAGTGTTGGAGAACTGCGGGTGGTTAAAGGCGTATCTAAGGCGCAACTCTTCTGGATGGCTGCCGAATTGTTTGAGGGCAGAGCACTGATTTTGGTTGGTGGCTACAATTGTGGGTAGTTGGGATGACTTGATTACAATGATAAGCTCTGGGAGGAAACTAAGCACCGCAATCAAGAAAGGGATGAGTCTTTTGAGGTAAATGCGGCGTTGATGGAAGGTATGTTCCGACAGCTGGTCGAAAAATGCTCGAAAAACGAGAAGTTGAAAGTCTTACGATGCAATAAAGCTCCCTTCTATCAGGAGCACTTTGAATGTGGTCCATCTTATCAGTGGAGGAATTATTTTCTTTGGGCAGGGAGTTGGAGTGAACTCGTTCATCAGTCCGAGCTTTTGTACCACCGCCAGAACCGAAGACGACGAGATTGTTGGAACCCGACTTAGCCAACGAGGAAGTTCCATCAGTTAATGAAGTAAAACCAGGCAGTGACGCTAAAGCAACCAGGTGCTGGAATTGCAAGGGGGCCGGCCACATGTCCCGTGCGTGTCGTCAGCCTCGGAGATGCTTTGGTTGTGGATGTCTTGAAGCAACCAAGTACAACTGTCCAAGTTGCTCTTCTCAACGGAATCAACTGGCTGTGCAGCATCGCATCGAGAAATAAGCTCAGTGCTCATTTGGTGGCGGAATGAGCAACGAAATTTCAGAAAAACAGAGAGTCGCGAGTAATCTTAATTATCTCTTTATGCCTAGTAACGGAGACGTTCGCCTACACCTAGAAAATTGGGTATTGGGTCATATTTTCAAAGGTCTGGTCGATTCTGGGGCGTTGAATACAATTTTTGTTCAAGACGGGTGGAATATAATGAAGGAGCTGGGTATTGGATGCATCTCCGCGGAGCATTGTGTAGTTACATCAGTGGATAATGGGCAGTATATCATAGAAAGGTAAGCTTGGGTGCCTTTTAGGTTGCAAGGGAAGACAGAATGGCTGGAAGTTTTGGTGGTACCCTAATCGTTACACAAATTGATCCTAGGAGTAGATTTTTTGCGTCAATTTGGGTTGATTTTGAATCCAAAGGAGAATCGGTGGGATTTCGTCTCTGAGGGAGGGTCCCCAGCGGGGGGACATTTTCATAGTATTGACGTAGGCCAAAGAAAAACAGTTGGATCAACTGGTGGAAGAGGAGTTTCAGAAGATGGAGAAGGGATTGGGATGTACGGGTCTAGGGGAGCACCTTATTGAGACGGAGTCAAGCCCAATTAAGCAGGAGGTACTATCCCGTATCTCCGACCATGCAAAAGCATATCAACTCAGAGTTGGATGAAATGCTGGCGTTGAGGGTAGTGGAGCCTTCCACGAGTGCCTGGTATTCACCGATACTTCTGGTCAAGAAGAAGGATCGGTCTTACATGGCTCGGCGTAGATTTTAGGAAAGTCAATAAGGTAACAGCTCAAGATGTCTATTCACTTCCGTACATTTCAGCCACACTGGATAAGTTGCAAGACAGAAGGTTCTTTTCGACGCTGGACATCGAATCGGCTTATTGGCAAGTGCCGGTGGCCGCAAATTGTCGACAGTACACTGCACTTACCATCCCAGGAAGGGGGTTGTTTCAATCTAAAAGGGTGCTTTTCGGCTTATCAAATGCACCTACAACCTGGCACCGACTAATCAATGGGGTGTTGGGTCCTGAAACGGAACCATTTATCTTCACCTATTTAGATGACATCATTATCGTGACACCGTCTTTTTGCACGCGTGTGGAGATCCTAGACTAAGTTTTCAGACGCTTGAGAGAGGGTGGTTTAAAATTATCGCGGGATAAGTGCCATTTGTGTCGGTTCCAGCTAAAATACCTTGGATACGTGGTCAATGAGCACAGTTTAAATGTGGACCCTGAAAAGAATGAAGTATTGCTGAGTATTCCCCAGCCACGTTCGGTGAAGCAGGATTCGCAATTTTTAAGGTATGGTTTCTTGGTACCGGCGTTTTATTCCGAAGCATGCTTCATTGATAGCTCTGTTAACCAATTTTGATTTGGCTGGACCTCCGGCTCTCTTTAAACATGCTGACAGACGCCTGGGACGTTGAACCAGGCTTTCCATGAGGGAGAAAAGGTTATTTGTTATTTGAGTCATGCCTTAACGAAGGTAGAGCGTATCCTGCAACCTCCTTTTCGGTTGTCCTCTGAGCAACGGAGGTGCTCCGGCCCTATATTGGAGGCTCCCATTTCCGTGTCATTATTCACTATAATTCCTTGGTATGGCTCAATAACTTGAACGACCCAATGGGTAGCTTGGTGCACTGAGGCGTCTGTTTACAACAACTCGATTATGAAGTGATACATATACGGGGCAAAAGCATTTAGTCCCGGACGCTTTGTCAAAATCAGTTGCAGTGAATGCCGTCCAAGAGGTGGATAAAGTCGTTGATGTTTGGTATGAGCGGATGAAAGCTCGAGTTAGTGACAATGCGCAGCAATATATTAACTGGTGGGTTAAGAACGATACGCTATGGAAATTTTTTTCTGAACGTTATCCTGATTTAAGGGGGGTTGAAGCATGGAAGAAAGTGTTGTTGAAACCGTAAAGAAGAGAGACGCTTCAGCAATGTCATGATCACCTGGCACCAAGCCATATGGGAATTGACAGGATATTAAATCCTTTATCGTGGCACTATTATCGGTTGAAGATGGTCGTGGATGTGTGAAACTATGTACGATGTTGCAAAGTGTGTCAAATGGTTAAAGTTGAGCGGAAAACACAAGCTGGGCATATGGTTTCAAGTAGTGGGGAGGCATCCCAGCCATGGGAGATGGTATGTGCAGACTTCGTAGGAGCACGTCAACTAGTGGTCACAGCTATATATAACCATGTTAGATTACGTTGTCAAATTTTCACTGATATTTGTACTCCGGGAGGGAATTTATCGTTTGTTGGAAGCTCAAGGCTCCCAGTCTTTGAGCTCCATGTTGGGTGCCAATCTGTTACCCTCCTCGTAGAGGGTATTCAGGCTGGGAGCCTGCGCTCTTGTATAGCTCCCTGAAGAATGGTCGTGAGCACCACTCACTTAGCCAGTGGGCTCGCAAAGCTGCCAAGTGAGAATCCGGCCGCGAGAATATTGGTTCGAATCCCATATTACAATCCCATCCACACTTTTGCTCCTAATTCTTACCGGAAACGAAGCGCAGTGGCAAGGGGGATCCAAACAGGAACGAAAAACAGAAACTGCCTCTTACTGCTGAAATTAAGGAAAATTGAGAAAAACACAAGAAAAAAAATGGCAATTTAAAAAGACCAGTAAAACAAGGAATGATTCCAGTTTAAATTAATTCATTCCAATCAACAATAGAATAATTACAATGCCAGACCTTTCCCCGCAATACCGTTGGGGGCCCCTTCCTGCTACCACTTGTCCACCTCATCCGTACCGGACCACCCGTTTTGCATAGCCCCGATTGTTGCATGGGCTTGATAGTTCCTTAGAGTTGCGGGTTTTGCTTTCAATTTTCCTCCCACTCGAATTCCCCAAAAAGTTGAACAGATCCTTGATTCAATTAGTTGCTTTAAGTTGTGGGTTTCGTTATTAGTTTCCTTCTCCCACGAACTCTTCAAAACTTTTCCTTCAAAAAAAAGCACGCTCCCAAGGGCTTCAATCAATTACGACCCACTACGCTTACCTTCGTGGCTTAGCCGTCTTCCACTGTCCCAATATAAAATTCACTACTTAGTCCACTAAATTTTCTTTCACTAGTTTTTCGGTCATACAGTCACAAAATTTTTAGTTCACACTGTTTTCATAAAATGTTTCACGTCCCCGGTTATAATCTCTTCGCGCGCAGATTTACCACCAATATTAACTTCGTCACAAATACTAAGTCCATTAATTCGACGGAAGATCTATATCTGAAAACTTTCGCGATCACTTCGCACGTGAGTTAACCACCAGGCAAAAGCTTCATCGTGCCGAGTATTATCTAACAAAAGATACCCGCTCATTCGTTTTACTCCTTAAATAGATGTGTGACAATGGTGGCTGCCTGCTAATCAAAAGGGACCTTGATTGGCCATCCACCTTTCATTTCCAATCCCGAGTCAGCAACAAAGTCTTTCTGGTTGCATTTTCCAAAACTGCGACTACCTGTGCTTAGTGTAACCTCCAACCGATTTGAAATCAATATATGAAACATGGCAATTAGTTCAAGTCTCCAACGATTCTTGAACTGGTTTGCTGTGACAAGACAGAGCTGACGTTTGGACTGATTGTTTATTTTAACAAACGTGATGTGTTTGCGAAATCTTAACCGAATAAGAAGTTTGCGGAAGTTTCGTCACGTGAAATAGTATAAGGTCGGAAGTGTTGAAAATTTTTTCGCGTATAATGCGTCTAAAGCGATTTTTCCACGTACACGATTGAGTGAGGGGTCAAATGTGCTACCGGTGCCCACACTGATAAGTGGCTTCCAAACATGATGTCAAATTTATCCGCGAAAGGTAATGCTAATTCAATATTTAAATTATTTTTATGACCCAAATTCATCGATGCGTTGTCGGCTTCCTGAAGAGTTTTAGTTGCAAAATCGGACGTTTTCATCCTTGATATGGGAGAGCATGCTTCCGAGAAAGTAGTTTCATTTATGATTTTAGCCATCTGCCATGGTAATTCGTGAGTGATAGTGCTGCCTCCATTATTTCTGGGTATGAGAGGAGTCATTTTAGGTCTTCAAACATATTCTTGATTGGAGTCCAGTATGTTTGAAACTGTTACTGTCAGGATCCGGTACTTTAGGTTGTGAATACAAAGACTTAAAAAATAAAGTTTACAATAGTAATTGCATATGCGTGTTGATTACGTCACATTGTAGACATTACGCAAAGCATAATGTTGTAGACAATACCTCAGCTTGGCGAGGATGTTTTTCTAATTCAGTTTATTATTATTTTATACCAGCTAAATATATCGACTGGCAGCCCGATGCTGAAAAGGAGGCAGTTTCACTTGTTACAGACTCCCTTTTGATTAAAGAGAATTTCCTGGGAAGTTCACTCTAATTCGATCTAACGCCAATTATGTAACCTAACCGTGCGCTTTTTTGAGACGTAAATAACTCACAAAAGCAATGAGTTCATCCTCCCTAACTGCTGGCTTCCCTTCTGAAAGGCTAGTAAAAGGTTTCTAGTTTTGGAAACTGATTATGTGAAAACCTTGGGAAACACTCTATGCTAAACTCTTAAAGGACTAAACTCAACAACGGTATGCCAAAATTTCAGTGGTATAGCTATGCAAAAATTAAAATCCAAGATTCTGCTTTAACCAAACTCTAATGAAAAAGAACAAAAATAGGCAAAAGAAAACAAAACCTGGCACTTCTCTTACTCACTATGCTGAACACCTTATGCTATTACGCTCAAAGAAAAAATAAAAATAAAACAGACAAGGAAAAAACTTACAAAGCCATGAATCCCGCTTAGGCCAAAAATACTTTACTAACTATCATGTGAGCTGTAAATGCTTTTCAAGGAAACCCACCGCCAAAATGTGTAGTTATAAGGGAGGTATACATGTCCGTAAAGGACATGTATACCTCCCGAGAATGCCCATGTCTGGTGACGCGTGAATGCGCTGGCAGGCTAGAATTGCGGTGTCCTGAAGGTGGATTAGTTCCCCCAGCACAAGGACCCACGACAAAAGAATTTGGCATTCACGATTTCTTGGGTCTCAAAACCGGTCGACCGAAGTCGAAAAATGTAAGTAACTACAAAGAGAAAAATTGCTTGTTCCAGAGAACATGTCGAAACAAACCAAAACAGACGGACTTAGGGCAACTTCGTCGTTACCCGACGTTTCTCATGGCCCACAAATAAGAGTGGAACAACCGGATGTTGGTGGTGCCCCCTGGCAGCAGCCACATGTTTCACCTCTGAGTGGAAAACTCATACAAACATACTTTGCATGAGCCTTCCCATCAGAAAAGAAATGCAACGGTGACTGATTTTTGTCATAGAGTTATGTGATCAAATCACACAACCCTATGCCATAAAAAGGCACCTTCACCAGAGGCCACCTAACCCGCGAGAGGCCCTGTAACTAAATTACATTAGGAGGACGCCCGATGGCGAGCTCATTTTTTTGGTGCTAAAAGCCTTCCACCGTACCGGGTCCTGTACCCGGTTAGAAAGAGCCAAAATGAAAAGACCGCCGTTCTAATTTAATGAACCGACATTATTATTTCAATTCCAAAACAAGATATATACACTTTAAATAAATATCAACAAAATTGTTATAGTTTTTTTCACAGTGTATTTATGTTGCTTCTAATTCAATACTTTCAAATTTATTTCAACGGACCATATAAGCGAAAAAAAATGAATTCTTTTATTAATCAACATAGCTTTTCCTCTTTACAGTTTTAACACTAGCCGTCGCTTGACAGCACTGTTTGTTTTCGAGCTTTATCTTTTCTTGATCTTCCTTCGCTTTGACTTTCGTTCCTTTTCGCTTGTTTCGATGGTTCAATTTAATATTTTTTTTAAATTCGGATTTCAAATCCCTCGACCACAATTTTCATACCCAACCACATCAAGCCAGTTAATTCATAAAGCAATGGAAACTACAATGTATCAGATACTAAATTCTTAATCCATCTATCAAACACATAAAGGCAAAAAAACAAATTCGGCATCAATTTGTTTCGCATTCGCGAAACAAATTGATGCCGGCAGATGCGATCATGCAACCAATTTTCACAACAAGAGTGTTACAAACTAAGGGTATATTATCCACTTTGTCCATTGAATGTTCATCCCGAGATCACATTCTTTCAACCGTTCTTATAAGATCGTAGATCCATATAGCACTCATTCATTCTTCTCTTACACTTCTGCCAAAAGTTTCACATCAACACATCCAAGGCGCGTTCCGCTCTACCAAATCAATTCAGTTTTTAGAAAATCTTCCCATGGCTAACGTTCACTCCTTTCACATATGTCCGACGGCCGTTTCTCTTCATAATCCGATTTCGTGAAATTTCACTATGCCGTATTTCAAAAACGCACTTGCATAAAATACGATTGTTTCTCCCAATTTTACTATAGTAGATCCCAAAACTTTCCTTTTCTCCACGTCTAATTAAACTCCTTCCCCTTTCGACAAAAAATCACCATCCCCCAACAGAGCCAACTCTCCAAAACCTCTTTCCCCGAGTACTGTCCGCGCGCGATCCCCCTTCATTCCTTTTTCCCTTCCATATTTTTTCTTGCTTTCCCGTAAGCACTTACACAAGCTGATCATATCACCAGCTGGTGCACCCATTTCGGATTCATCATATTTATTTTACGTTACTAAGGGAATCGCAGATAAGAGTTACAGTTTACGCTAACGTCAAGAATGGACTCGCATGCATTTTTAGGTAATGCACCGTTGCCCTGCACTAAGTCAGGGGTTCCACATCCTAAATTGTAATGGGCAGATTCAAATTTAAAAAAAAAACCAAAATTTAACTGCAGTAGGGAAATTTTAACTGAACTAAAGAAATTAAAAATTAAGTAAAGAAATTTTAATAAATAAAAAAAAAATTTACATGGAGTGAAGAAATTTACATGAAGGAAAGAAATGAAAATTTTAAATAGTAATGAGGAATGAAATTTTATGGAAAAGATAACTAACGTAGAACATTTAAATTTTAATATAGAGGAAAATTGATATAAGGCAACATTTACCAATAATAATAAGAAGAAAAACTATTCTACAAATTACAATTCCAGGGGAATAAATTACATACTTTTTTTTTAAACCTGCCATTACAATTTGGATAAGAGATAGGAGGGTTTTCAAGCAGTTTGCTAGTATAACTGCTTGATTACTACAAATGTTTAATAACTTACTACTTTCTGTCTACCAAGGGAAAGATGTGTAGTTCCTTACGTAACCTACCACCAAAATGTTCAACAACTCCATACCTACTAACTGCCTAGGAAAAGATATGTAACTCTATACGTATCTCATGCCAAAAATTTTACCATCCAATATTTGCTACAAACTCCCTGGATGTTGCAGGTTCTACAGCCTAGATTCGTCCTGTAATCTAAAATAAAAAAAATCTAATCCAAACCATAATAGAACCCTCATACTCTAATTAATCATCAGCAAATATTTCCCTCCTTACTCACTTATCCAAAACAAAACTCCGTTTAGGGGATAACATCCATGTATTAATTCAATTTGTATGCTTTTCTTTCGGGAGAACGTACTCTGTCCATACTTCAAAATGAAAGGGACGGAAAAAAACGACAGAAGAGGTTAAATTAAATACAAAGACAGGCACACGAGGAAATAAACCAACAAAAGTTGCGGTTTCGTTGTAGATGGCGGACACTGATCAGGAGCTGCCACAGGCCATTATCCACAGGGCAGCCTGACCGCGTGGTCTCAAGGTGAATATTGGACCCTTTCGCGGTCAGGCTGCCCTATGGATGATGGCGTGTGGCAGCTCCTGAGGAGTGTCCGTCATTCAAAACGAAACCGCAGTTTTGCTGGCACCAGCCCTATGCTGGCAACGCTGTTTTCCATCGGACCAAGATTGATAGCCGATGATGGCCCAACTGATGAATAAGTTGTTCGTTCACTTAGGAGACTGGCACCATTATACTTAAGCAACATAAGTTCCCAACATAAAGAGGCAACGGCAACCAGAAACGAACTCAAGATAAGAGATATAGCTTTACGTTTTTTTCTACTGAGAACTTTTTTTGGGATGTGTCATCCACCCGTATACTAACCCGAAAGCCTGATTTCAAAACGCGTTCATCTTACTCCCAACTCAACTAAAATTGGTAATGTTCGTGCTTCTCTTTGTAAGCCTATAAGTTCTTTACGTGCCAGACCCCTTCGGCTCTTCCCGAGTCGTCTTTAGGCAGATATGTCCACCCCGACAACTTATCTTTAATATAATAAGGAGCCAAATGTTCGGGTGCAAATTTGGCTGAAAAATATCTAGCCACATCCGAGATAGGATAATTTCGTCTCCATACTCGATCCCCCATCCGATAGGCTACGTCTATTTTCCACTGCTTTTTCTTGTGGCTGCTTGCATCTATCTACGTGACTCCTCCCGTATCCTTCCAAGCTTCTCTGCTCTAGCTTCTGGACTCAGTCTCGTATGGGAACTCCCTGGAGCCTGGGAGCTGCTATGGAAGGTCACCATCTGTCTTCCGAAATTATAGAAGTAAGGAGAAACCTTCATTACCCCATGTCTATAAGTCCAACAAGTTGGGTAGACAGACCTATGCTCATGTCAGAAGGGTTTTGTACTCAACTTACAAAATGCAGTAACCAGTAACGAATAAAGTCAAGAAACATGTCATGTTCGAGGATCATACTATTATTAGCAACGTTGAAAGAATTTTGACTTCTGAGGTATTTGTTATAGTTATACCCACAAATATCCCCCTTGATAATTAGTTCAGATTTTTTAAGATCAAGGGTGTCCATTTCCGAGGGAGGTAACACATATTTCATGTACTCCCCCCCCCCTGTGCCCCCACTGAAGCAAAAAATGTCAGTTTAAGAACTGTTTTGAAAAGCTATCATAGAGAACTTTCAGTTAATACTCATATCGGCTACCTTTCATGAAATTTTTTTTCAGGGGCCACTCCTCTCTACTGTAATCATCGATTCATGGCCTGTTTTTTCGAATCTTAGAGTGGTTACAAAGCCCTTTTGCTTAGAGCTCTCTCCTGCCTTTTCGACTTGTTTCAATTGTATGTACTCATCTTCATGATACCTATCATTCCTGAAATTTTCATGCAAATCCTAGCAAAGCTGTAGTGTCTAAGTCGGTAAATATATCTCCATAGCCATATGTTTCCATAGTAATACAGGGCATATTGTTCCATAGTAATGTAAGAAAATTCAATTCGCTATAACTTCGTTAAATACTATTCGATCTTTATGAAACTTTCAGAAAAGATCAATCTTATAAATAGTCATCTGTGTGCTAAATTTTATTGAATTTAAGGGTACCGTCTAGATTTTATTCAAGAAAACATAAAATCAATAAATCATACTATTACTAACAAAGTTGAGCGAATTTCGACTTCTCATGTATTTGTTGTTGTTGTACTCACAAAGGCCTACATCCATGATTTTTTTCAGATTTTTCGGATGGAAGGTGTCCAATCGCGAGGGGGGGGGTACGCGAAAAGCTCGTACATTTCGCCTTCCCCTGCCCCCCTCGGTACTCATAAGGCAATTTTAAGACTTGTTTTGAAAAGATCTCGTTGAGACCTTTTCAATGACACCCTACTCGACTATCAATGGTGAAATTTTTTTTTTGAGGGGTCACCTCCTTATATGGGGAGACCCCCCTTAAACCCCTTTGGAAAATTTTTCCACAATTGAACTTTCAAGAAGTCACTACTTCTGACCTTTCCACAAAGTTTCATGGCTGTAGCTTCTATAGTTTCGGAGAAAAAGTGCTGTGACATACAGACGGACGGACGGACAGACGGACACAGGTCGTGATTGCAATAGGGTTTTGTATTTTAGTACAAAACCCTAAAAAGCATAACCGATGTGAGCTAAGTATTGATTCCATGCGCGTTGGTTCTCCGAAACATAAGCACGCAACATCTGCCGAATGTCTTGGTTTCGACGTTCTGCTGAATTTGCCTGCAGATGGCAGAGTGCAGTGCTCCCGCAAATCTCGACTAGTCTTTGCAGTTCATTTCCCCGAAACTGCACTCCACTATCGCAAACAAGATATTTGGGTACCCGAAAGACTGGGATCACTTGATCTTCCAACAAACGGCAAATCCCTTTTGCCGTTGTTGCGAGCGAACAAACTCCGCATATGTACTTACGCTTCGTCACTGAATTGGGTGCGAGCGAGCAAACACTGCCTTTATACTCGCACCCATTGTTGTTGAAGCATGTACTTGTCGTCTAATGAGTAAGCGAAAAAGTAAATAAGCAAGCGAAAAAGTAAATAAAAAAATAGTAACCCACAATGAATTTCATATGAGCTATCGCATCGTGGGCGGCAAGCTTTGGGTGTGCCTTCGCTCAATGTCCTAAAAGTTCGTGGGAAAGCCGAAAGCTTAAGCGAAAAGCACTCCTTTTCTCAATTTCCCCAGTTTCGCATATTCGCCTACTGGCTCCCGCCAGACTAAGTGAGATGGAGTGGGAAGGAAAAGCTTCCGTGGAACGGAAACGCACGTGCTCGGCTACTCGCTACTTTTCAGGAGAATCGAGGCTGAAAGCTCACGCAAGAACGATATTTAAATTTCTTGAGCAAGCTATGGAAGGCAGTTTGTGTTCGAGTCTAGTAGAGAGCGTGCTGTTACTGTTATATTAATTAAAACATATGAGTAATCACGAGCAAAGTGTAAGAGTAATTACGGGCAAAGTGTTGGACAGAGAAATAGTGATAGTGTTCAACTTAATGGTGGGGGGTGAGGTGTTGGCTTGAGCCATGGACCTAAATCAGCCTTTTGGCATTTCAAGCCATGTGGCCACCCCGATCCATTTACTCATCTTGTCCGATTTACTCTACGGGCTAATGCTCACATGGAAAACGCGATAAGTCCCGCTAACATTAGGGGACTCCAAATCAAAGCGGAAGTCAAAGGCATCTTATTCAATATATATCGTTATGAGTTTACAAAGAGCACAAAGAACGTCCGAAAAATGTAACCATTAAAACTTAAACAGTGTGTAAAAATACAACAGCATCAATGACGAAATAGAAAAAATTCTTCGCAGTTATATCTTGCCTTGTTTGATTTAGTTTGGATGGTTATAGTAGCAGGTGAGTGTTATGCAGGACGATCTCTCTCTCCCCTGAAGCCTTAATGGTGTTTATAGGATACACATCAAATCGAGCTCTGAGCTCATGCCAGTATACATAAGCTGTACTGGTTGTGTAACAGCGTGATCTTTCGGAGTGGAAACAGTAGCGAAAATTTGAAAACGTGATCCAACACCGTAAGAATATAGTTATGATCACGAGTTGAACGTGACAAGGGTCCTACTAAGTCTACATATACCATCTTCTGTGGCTGGGATGCCCCCCACTGCCTGAAACCATATGCCCAGCTTGTGCTTTCCACTCCACTTTAACCATTTGACACACTTTGCAACATCGGACATAGTTTCATTCATCCACAGCCATCTTCAGCCAATAATAATGCTGCGCTTAACGATATCCGAGGCGTCCGTCTGCATGTTAAAAGAGAGCTGGAGGTCCAGACAAATCAAAATTGGTGCTGGCGCTAACTTCAATTTAGAACACTCAAGCAATGACTGGCATAATGGTGTCCAAACAAACTTACGATTCTTTCGTAGAAGAGGCGTTAACAGAGCTATCAATGAAGCATGCTTCGGAATAAAACGCCGGTACCAAGAAACCATACCTAAAAATTGACGATCCTGCTTCACCGAACGTGGCTGGGGAATACTCAGCAATACTTCATTCTTTTCAGGATCCACATTCAAACTGTGCTCATTGACCACGTATCCAAGGTATTTTAGCTGGAACCGACACAAATGGCACTTATCCCGCGATAATTTTAAACCACCCTCTCTCAAGCATCTGAAAACTTCGGCTAGGATCTCCACATGCGTACTAAAAGACAGTGTCACGATAATGATGTCATCTAAATAGGTGAAGACAAATGGTTCCATTTCAGGGCCCAACACCCCATTGATTAGTCGGTGCCAGGTTGTAGGTGCATTTGATAAGCCAAAAGGCACCCTTTTAGATTGAAACAACCCCCCTCCTGGGATGGTAATTGCAGTGTACTGTCGACAATTTGCGGCCACCGGCACTTGCTAATAAGCCGATATGATGTCCAGCGTCGACAAGAACCTTCTGTCTTGCAATTTATCCAGTGTGGCTGAAATGTACGGAAGTGGATAGACATCTTGAGCTGTTACCTTATTGAGTTTCCTAAAGTCCACGCCAAGCCATGTACGGCCCATCCTTCTTCTTGACCAGAAATATCGGTGAATACCAGGCACTCGTGGAAGGCTCCACTACCTCCAACGCCGGCATTTCATCCAGCTCTGAGTTGATATGCTTTTGCATGGTCGGAGATACGGGATAGTACCTCCTGCTTAATTGAGCAGTAAGGTGCTCCCCTAAACCCGTACATCCCAATCCCTTCTCCATCTTCTGAAACTCCTCTTCCACCAGTTGATCCAACTGCTTTTCTTTGGCCTACGTCAATACTATGTAAATGTCCCCCCACTGGTGACCCTCCCTCAGAGACAAAATCCCACCGATTCTCCTTTGGATTCAAAATCAACCCAAATTGACGCAAAAAATCTACTCCTAGGATCAATTTGTGTAACGATTAGGGTACCACCAAAACTTCCAGCCATTCTGTCTTCCCTTGCAACCTAAAAGGCACCCAAGCTTACCTTTCTATGATATACTGCCCATTATCCACTGATGTAACTACACAATGCTCCGCGGAGATGCATCCAATACCCAGCTCCTTCATTATATTCCACCCGTCTTGAACAAAAATTGTATTCAACGCCCCAGAATCTACCAGACCTTTGAAAATATGACCCAATACCCAATTTTCTAGGTGTAGGCGAACGTCTCCGTTACTAGGCATAAAGAGATAATTAGGATTACTTGCGACTCTCTGTTTTTCTGAAATTTTGTTGCTCATTCCGCCACCAAATGAGCACTGAGGTTATCTCTCGATGCGATGCTGCACAGCCAGTTGATTCCGTTGAGAAGAGCAACTTGGACAGTTGTACTTGGTTGCTTCAAGACATCCACAACCAAAGCATCTCCGTGGCTGACGACACACACGGGACATGTGGTCGGCCCCCTTGCAATTCCAGCACCTGGTTGCTTTAGCGTCACTGCCTGGTTTTACTTCATTAACTGTTGGAACTTCCTCGTTGGCTAAGTCGGGTTCCAACAATCTCGTCATCTTCGGTTCTGGCGGTGGTACAAAAGCTCGGACTGATGAACGAGTTCACTCCAACTCCTTGCCCAAAGAAAATAATTTCTCCACTGATAAGATGGACGACATTCAAAGTGCTCCTGATAGAAGGGAGCTTTATTGCATCGTAAGACTTTTAACTTCTCGTTTTTCGAGCATTTTTCGACCAGCTGTCGGAACATACCTTCCATCAACGCCGCATTTACCTCAAAAGACTCATCCCTTTCCTGATTGCGGTGCTCAGTTTCCTTCCGGAGCTTATCATTTTAATCAGGAGGTAAAAATTCCTTGTTTAGCTCCACACACAGTTCGTCCCAATTATCCACCTTTGCAGCCACAGATCGGAACCAAATCAGTACTCTGCCCTCAAACAATTTGGCAGCCATATGGATGAGTCGCTCCTTAGATATGCCTTTAACCATCCGCAGTTCTCCAACGCTTTCCAAAAAAGCAATTAAAGAACCGGGCCATCTTCTGAAAAATGTTATTCCCCATTTAGAAATGTCCGAGTGCTTAATCATTCCCGAATCAATTTTTTTTGTGGTAGGGAGGTGAATGCCATTTAAGCACAGAGTGTGGGACCCCCATCCTTGTAAGATGGCGACTGGACTACCCACTAAATACCTCCCTTGTCAACCTGAGAACGCAGCCTGGAACCGTTTGACACATTACTTCGGGCCAGGTCTCGTTTGGTTACGCCCTGAGGCGTCTTCAAGCTGGATGATCCCTTTCCTAGCGGGAGGGAAACGGGGAAGAGGTAGTGCCAGACAAGCGATCCCCCAGCGCCGCTGGCTGCTGTGAGTCCTTTTTATCTTTTAGGACTGCCCGAGCATAATGTGCCACCTGGTTCCATTTGTCAACCGATTCGAGCATCACCGCAACTATATTATCCGAGGTGAGCCCTCCCGTCTCCCTGTAGAGTTCCTTTTACAGCCTGACCCATTTGGTACACGCAAAAAATGTGTGACAGGCATTGTCCTCCTCTCCTGAGCAAAACCGACAATCGGGAGACCGTGACTTACCAATCTTGTGCAGGTAAGACTGAAAAAACCCATGCCCGCTCATAAGGTGGGTCAGATAGAAGTCAGTCTCACCATGCCTTCGATTGAGCCACGGTCACACATCCGGATTGAGACGCGGGTCTACCTTCCCTTCATGAAATTCCTCCAAGGCTGCTGCCAATCGTTGAGCGAGCGTTGTCTCTCCTCGCGGACAACTACCTCCCTCGCATCCTCATTTCGACGCAGGTTAATAGCGTGGTGCTATCTAGCAAGGAGGGCGATAGGTATCATGCCTGCAATAACTCTCACCGCCGGATCAGAGACTGTCGGATACGAATATGCAGTTCTCAGAGCTTCTCTTCTCTGTACCTGTGACAAACGTTTTCGGTATACCTCCTTGCTGAGAGTGTCGCCCCATACCTCTGCTCCGTACAGTAGCACTGACCCTACAGCGCTCATCAACAGGCGTCTTCTTGACGGGTTGGGTCCCCCTACGTTGACTATAATTCGACTCAGAACCAATATTACCGAAGCAGCCTTCTCAGCCGTTGCCTTGATTTGCTCAGAGAAACTCAGCTTCAAGTCGATCAGTAGCCCCTAATACTTCACCGATGGCTTCGATTCGATTCGTAAGTCGCCAATACTGATCATCATTAGACTAGGGATTCTCTTTTTTGTCAAGATGAAAACTTTGATTTTCTCGAGTACTAAACTGATCCCGCAAGCATACCTAGCCTAAGTTGCGCCTGTTCAATGGTGCGTCCAGTGACCAGAGCCACAACATCATCCGCATAGCCGACCAAGCGTGACTCATCTGGCATCTCAAGTCTCAGTAGCCCGTCGTAAGACACGTTCCACAGGTCCGGACCGAAGATAGATCCCTGGGGAACACCCGATGTAATTTCCATCCTTCGTTGGCCCTGTGTCGTGTGGTAGAGCAGGTTTCGGTCCTTTAGGTAGTTCCTCAAAAGCCGCATTAGATATACTGGAACTTGAAAAGAGTTTTCCAGCGTATCCAGAATATCCACCCATCTAGCGGAGTTGAAGGCATTCCTGACGTCGAGTGTTACCAGCAGGACGATCCGTCGCTTGGTGCGACTATATGCCTCTGCCCTTTGGACTGCGTTCACCACCTCTGCAATCGCATCGATGGTAGAACGTCCTGCTCCAAAGCCGTACTGCCGAGGAGATAGGTTCCCAGCAGCACGAATCGCGTCAGTGAGTCTTCCCTTGATAAGTTTCTCTAGCACTTTCCCAGCCGTGTCTAGCATGCATAACGGGCGGTATGCGAACGGCGATTCGGGATTTCCCTTCCCCTTGCTGATCAGCACGAGTCTCGCCACCTTCGATTGCACCGGGAAAACCCGTCCCCTAGGCAAGCGTTGAATGGTTCTTTGCATACTTGTGTGGTGTGACCATAACCAAGGCATTTGAAACAACCCACAACCCACCCTATTCTTACTTTGCCCTTGTTCAGGAATTGTTCGGCGTCCTTTTTGGTCAAGTCAACTATGGCCATGTGTTGTCCCCTGTTGTTTTCTGGTGTGAGTCTCACTTTGATCCATCCCACGCTAGGGAACTCCCTTTTGATTGCCTCTTCTACCTCAGCCAAATCCGCCACGCAGTCAATGTCTCTTACGTCGATCGTTGCCATCGGTTCGCGCAAGGCTATAATTGCGGTTTTTCCAAGGACTTACTCTACTGCATCACAGAATGCTTCCTTATTGCCAGCCTCTGCTCCGAATTCGACCAGTATGTGGCCGGACTGCGTTGGTCGTACTACTTTAATGGTAGTATTGGTGTCTTTGGGCCTTACGTTTCTCCTGATGTCCCGCAGTACCTCCGCGTAGGATCGGCCATCTTGGGGCTTTACGAGCAGTGCCTGCTGCCGGGGTCTTCGTCGGGGCTTCTGCCTCTCCTGTTTTGCATCAGGTCCTTTTTCTGATTGGGCGTCCGTGCAAACTTGCGAACTTTACTTTCTGGCACTTTTTGAAGGAGTTTCTCTGCGGCTTTCTTCGCTCCTTTTGCAAGCACTATCTGGAATCCGTGATCTAGTGCTCCACGCCCATCAAGTGCCTCTTCCTTCCTTCTTTTATCCCGATTTCCTTCGACTGGGCTAGACGCCATTCTTTTCTTGACTTTTAATGGAGGATGCATGTGGCCTTTAGATTTCGCCCCCAGCGCCCATTCAGCCTTTTGCTCGTCTTCGGCCCTTAACCAGCTCCTCCGATAGTGCCTTATGTGATCTAGGAGCTCCTCTAGTTCAAGGAGCCTATCTTTACTGCTTTACTGATTTTTGGGGAGTCGTATGCAGATCGTATTGTTTCTAGAACATCTCCTGCTTTTCGGAATAGCCTTTATTCTTCGTATCACTGGGCAGCAATTGTACTTTGCAATCATCCTTGGGAGAGGTTATCGCGTTCCGTTTCCGAGTGCAGTACCTCCGCCACATTTTCGACGTTGGCGGTGTCAACGCACAACGTCGCTTTATTTGTCTGGTCACTCGTTGTTTTACGTGCCGTAATCTCCTTGTTGTCTTCAGGATGTTTCTGTACAATGTCGGGATTTGCGACCCTCGATCGCTTCGGTAATGATTGCAGCAGTGACCATCGAATTTTTGATTCTCTTGATATGATCTTCCACCGCTCGAGCACCTGAAGCGTCCCGCAGAGTTTCCCGCTTTTCCTTAATAGGACGCTCTGGCGTTTGCATTATTGTTTTGCTGCGCCCGAACGCCGCAGGAATCTCAGTCTGAACGAGACTGTCTGCTAATCTCCGTTTAACGTCCATCTTCACTGTCATTGTATTATTCGTCGTTTTTGTCATCGTCAGCACCGCTCTCGATGTACTCTTAACACCGTGGCTGCAACCGCTGGTTGCGTCGTCATTGTTATTATTTTTATTTCTGTTTTGGATTTTTTTTTATCTTCTGATTTTGGTTACTCCAGTTTTATTGGATCCCCTCAGAGCTACTATCTCCGTTCGTGTGTGTAGTCGCCTTTTTGGTCCCATGGTTATCTTTGCAGAGTAGCCCTTATGGGGACAAGTGCTCAGAGCCAGATCAGCGCTCATCAGGAACGTACTCCAAGGCCTGCCAAGATTTTACCGGGACGGAGATGGTATATAGTTAAATTGGAGCCGTTCACACACGAATGTCACCTCGGTGCCACTGTGCAAAGCAACTACGTCCAAACCATCACATCCGCCAGCCCAAAGCATCAATAACAGTTTGTTGTCTAAAGCGTAGTCCAGATCAGTCGTTACCTGTCATCCCAGGAGGGAACCTCACAGCGCCCCCCATATCCTCGGGTCCGTGGGGGCGGTGCTCCCCAAAGAATGCTAGCCTCGGATAGTGCTCTTGTCGACCGGCATTCCTCCTGCGGGAATTTCCTCGGGTATGTGGGAGCGGAACTCCCCAAAGAATGCCAGCCTCCAAGAGTATTACTGTTGACCAGCATTCCCCCTGCGGGCTCCCAATCAACTCTTGGGGTTGAAAAAGCTGCTAGTTGAGCCTCAATGCTGGTTTCTTCGGGAGATTGAGTGACATCTCCTTGAGGAAGCTGCTCCTCCCTGCCTTCTTCGTCACCTTCCGCTTTCTCCATCAATTCCCCCATTGCCAACCATAGTTCGCCCTTCAGCTTTGAAAACTTAACCTCTTGCTCTCCATCCTCTGGCTGCACATGTTCTAAGGGCCTCACTCCGAACACGATCTATGTTTTTAATTTTAAAAAATCGCCACTGTTTGTGTTACCCGTGAAGGTACTCAACAAGGTCTGCACTTCTTCCAGTTTCTCCTGCGCAGCCGCAACGTCATCTTCGGGAGTAAACAGGCAAGCTTTTCTTTCAATCATTGACAATACCGCACTGCTGGCCTCTGACTTGCAACTCATAAGACAACTCATCTCGACTCAGCCGAGCCACCAAAATTTTCGCAGCCTTCATCTTGAGCACTTCTTTATCGATCTCTGTACACGTAAATCGCTTGACACTAAATTAATTGCACCTGATTATAGTAACGAACACTAAATAACCCCGCTTATTACTTTAATGAAAGATAAGTATATTAGTCATTCAACAAAAAAAAAAGAACTACTTAAATCTATTTACTTAAAAAAAAACGGTTTAAACCACTTCACGCAGAAAAATACAATTGTGCGAATTGATCTACACCTTGTCTCTGAGGAAATTGGTCCTCCTACAAAATTAAAGTTAATCTTGCCTTCATGGGAATAGATCCTCCTGTAATATTAAAATAAACTCTTGCCTCCCTAACAATGGGGCCATTGCTCCTTTAATTAAAGCTTTCACTGCTCTGGAAAAACAAAACACTCCTGTGTTTGGAACCCCCACAATAACACACTCTTCACTTTACCCATTTAAACACACCTCGTAACGTGTACTTGACTCTATTTTCAACTCTACCTAAAGAAATACACCAATTTGACAGGTTGGGTGCCGATTCGTTACCCTCCTTGTAGAGGGAGTTCTGGCTTGGAGCCTTCGGTGTGAAATTATGTCCGATGTTGCAAAGTGTGCCAAATGGTTAAAGTGGAACGGAAAGCACAAGCTGGGCATACGGTTTCATGCAGTGGTGAGGCATCCCAGCCATGGAAAATGGTATGTGTAGACTTTGTAGGACCTTGCCACGTTCAGCTCGTGGCCACAGCTATATTCGTACCATGTTGGATTACGTTACCAAATTTTTACACGTTGGAAGCCCACGGCAAAAGAGATTTGCCGTTTGTTGGAAGCTCAAGTGATCCCAGTCTTTCGGGTACCCAAATATCTAGTTTTCGATAGTGGAGTACAGTTTCGGGGAAATTAACTGCAAAGAAAAGTCGAAAGTTACGAGACGCAGATTAAATTCACTGCACTCTACCATCCACAGGCAAATTCAGCAGAACGCCGAAACCAAGACATTAAGCAGATATTGCGTGCTTATGTTTCGGAGAACCAACGCGCATGGGATCAATACTTAGCTCACATCGGTTGTGCTCTTCGGACTTATAAACATGAGGTAATGAACGTTTCTCCTTACGTCTATTATTTCGGAAGACAGATGGTGACCATCCAAAGCAGTTCTCAGGGTCCATGGAGTTCCCATACGAGACTGAGTCCAGAAGTTAGAGCAGAGAAACTTGGAAGGATACGAGAGGAGTCAGGCAGACGGATGCAAGCAGCCGCAAGAAAAAGCAGTGGAAAATATAACTTTTGGAAAATAGACGTATTAAAGACGACTCGGGAAGAGCCGAAAGGGTCTGGCACGTAAAGAACTTAAAGGCCTACAAGGAGTAGCACGACCATTATCAATTTTAGTTTATTAGTATGTTGGGAACTTTTGTTGGTTTATTTCCTCGTGCACCTTTCTCGTTTTTTCTGTCCCTTTCATTTTGAGGTATAGACAGAGTACGTTCTCCTAAAAGAAAAGCATACAAAATGAATTAATGCATGGATTTTATCTCCTGAAACAGAGTTTTGTTTTGGATTAGTGAGTTGGGAGGGAATATCTGCAGATGATTAATTAGAGTTTCAGGATTCTATTATGGTTTAAATTAGATTTTTTTTTCAGATAACAGGGCGGATCTTGGGTAAAGAACCTGTGACATCCGAGAAATTTGATTGTAAAATTTTTGGCGTGAGTTACTTATAGAGTTACATATCTTTTCCTAGGCAGTTAGTAGGTATTGAATTGTTAAACACTTTGGTGGTAGGTTACGTAAGGAACTACACATCTTTCCCTTGATAGACAGAAAGTAGTTACTTATTTAACATTTTGGTGGTGTCTTGCCTAGGAAATCATTTACAGTTAATATGTTAGTTAGTAGAGTATTTTTGGCCTAAGCAGGATTCGTAGCTTTGTAAGTTTTTTCGTTGTCTGTTTTATTTTTATTTTTTCTTGGCACGTAATAGCATAAGGTGTTCAGCCTAGTGAGTAAGAGAAGTGCCAGGTTTTGTTTTCTTTTGCCTATTTTTGTTTTTTCATTAGAGTTTGGTTAAAGCAGAATCTTGGATTTTAGTTTTCGCATAGCTATACCACTGAATTTTAGGCATACCGTTGTTCGGTTAAGTCCTTTAAGAGTTTAGCATAGAGTGTTTCCCAAGGTATTCACATAATCAGTTTCCAAAACCGTTTACTAGCCTTTAAGAAGGGAAGCCAGCAGTTAAGGAGGATGAAGTCATTGCATTTGTGAGTTATATAGGTCTCAAACAAGCGCACGGTTAGGTCATATAATTGGCGTTAGATCGAATTAGAGTGAACTTCCGAGGAAAGTCTCTTTAATCAAGAGGGAGTCTGTTACAAGTGAAACTGCCTCCTTTTCAGCATCGGGCTGCCAGTCGATATATTTAGCTGGCATAAAATAATAAAAAACTGAATTAGGAAAAAGATCCTTGCCAAGCTGAGGTCATCACTTTGCGTAATGTCTACAATGTGACGTCATTAACACGCATATGCAATTACTATTGTAAACTTTACTTTTTAAGTCTGTTACATCCGCGGGAGTCACCGCAGTTGCAGACATTATATTTCAGTAGAGGAGTGCGTAGCCCGGGGGGGGGGCAGGGAGCATACTGAGGCCGGCTAGCACTCAGTTGTGTCGTGAGACTTCCGGGACACCCTCTGTTCGTGCTGAGCCACCTGACATATAGTATAATAACTAACACGAAAGGAAAGGACGGGAAAGGCGGAGGTCATTTTAACAAATGAAAGATTATGCTCTTAATTCGACATAGCCATTTTATTTAATTTTAAAAGAAAATTCTACAAAGGAAATTCTCAAATTATAATTTCAATAGAAAAACCCCTTTAAAATTTTATTTAAAAAACAGTCAATAAAATTTTTATAAAAGAAAACAAAAAATAAACTTGATAATATGAATCAAATATAACATAAATCGAAAAAAAACCAAATAGGTACTCACTCTTTCCTCGTTGAACTCCAAGGGCTTGGCGAAAGACAAAGAAAGAAGCGTGAGGCCACTTTAAATTAAGGTTGAAATCTCTATAATGTAAAAAATCAAAGCAACATAGTAAAACGGCCACTTTTTGCAACTTCTGCACTGGCTTGTTTAAATTGTCGAACTTCCCGCTTTTATTTTCCGGTACTGTATCTTCGTTATTCTTCACTTTAGAATAAACGCCTTGATATTCACCGTTTTAAGGGTTTTGTACTAAAATACAAAACCCTATTGCAATCACGACCTGTGTCCGTCTGTCCGTCCGTCCGTCCGTCCGTCTGTATGTCACAGCACTTTTTCTCCGAAACTATAGAGGCTACAGCCATGAAACTTTGTGGAAAGGTCAGAAGTGGTGACTTCTTGAAAGTTCAAGGGTGGAAAAATTTTTCAAGGGGGTTTAAGGGGGGTCTCTCCGTATAGGGAGGTGACCCCTCAAAAAAAAAATTTCACCATTGGTAGTCGAGTAGGGTGTCATTGGAAAGGTCTCAATGAGATCTTTTCAAAACAAGTCTTAAAACTGCCTTATCGGTACCGAGGGGGGCAGGGGAAGGGGAAATGTACGAACATTTCGCGTACCCCCCCCCCTCGCGATTGGAAACCTTCCATCCGAAAAATCTGAAAAAAATCATGAATGTAGGCCTTTATGAGGACAACAACAACAAATACATGAGAAGTCGAAATTCGCTCAACTTTGTTAGTAACAGTATGATTTATCGATTTTAAGTTTTCTTGAATAAAATCTAAACGGTACCCTTAAATTCAATAAAATTTAGCACACAGATGACTTTCTATAAGATTGATCTTTTCTGAAAGTTTCATAAAGATCGAATAGTATTTAACGAAGTTATAGCGGTTTGAATTTTCCCGTATTACTAAGGAACAATATGCCCTGTATTACTATGGAAACATATGGCTATGGAGCCATATGCGCTTTTTATCGATTTAGACACTACAGCTTTGCTAGGATTTGCATGAACATTTCAGGAATGATAGGTATCATGAAGATGAGTACATACAATTGAAACAAGTCGAAGAGGCAGGAGAGAGCTCCTAGCAAAAGGGCTTTGTAACCATTCCAGGATTCGAAAAAATAGGCCATGAATCGATGATTACAGTACAGAGGAGTGGGCCCTGAAAAAAATTTCATGAAAGGTAGCCGATATGAATATCAACTGAAAGTTCTCTATGAGAGCTTTTCAAAACAGTTCTTAAACTGACAGTTTTTGCTTCAGTGGGGGCACAGGGGGGGAAATACATGAAAAATGTGTTTCTAAAAAATCTGGAAAATTATCAAAGGAGATATCTATGGGTATAACCAAAACAAATACCTCAGAATTCATAGTTCTTTCAACTCAGTTAATAATAGTATGATCCTCGAATTTCACATTTTCTCCAATGAAATCGTCTTTGACATGTTTCTTGATTTTATTCGCTGCTGGTTACTGCATTTTGTAAGTTGAGTACAAAACCCTTCTGACATGAGCATAGGTCTGTCTACCCAACTTGTTTTCTTTTTTTCTCACTCATGTTTAATTCATTTTTTACTTACAGGTTTCATTTATTTCATTAAGGCGCCGTTTACACCGAAATGGCAAAATCAATGGAATATGGCTATTTTCGAGTGCATAGTTCTCAACAACGGAAGAAGTGTACGTAATGGTTTTTTCACGTTATATTTATTGATACGAGCTCGAGAGATTGTATAGAACAAAATTTAAAAAAATATTTTTAAGTGAGCATTTATCAGGAAAAGTATCGGAGCGGTTTCGAAAAAGAGCCATTTTCGTGTCCGTTTTCTGACGATACCTTATAAGATAACTGCATAATTGTTTTATATATAGTTAGTTGGAATCTACAAAAAGGGATTGTATCAATTAAATTTTTGATTTTATGAATTTTTCATAATATTAACTCAACTCAAAATATCACATTTTAGGTGGGTTTCAATGCACGTTTTTAACTGTTAGCTTCATTTTTTGAGAAATGTTTATTGACCATTACAAAACTCATATCATTGAAATGACTATTAGATTTAAAATACTAGAAGTTTTCAATAACATTACCCTATAACAATTCGATCAAATATAGTATTTGATTCAATGTGAAATCGAATTCAGGTCACTCGCAGACAGCGAGCAGTACGCACGCAGTTTCCCCGCCGTTTCTCTTCTTCATGATTTTGTTTTGAATTTTTCATTCTTCTCCTCCACGAGAAAGTGAAAAATAAAACAAACACTGAATAATTATGAGATAGGTGAAATGACAAAATTCGATTTTAATGTAAACCGCATTGCGTTCATGATACTCCAAGTCGTATGTCAAGTGATAGCTGTTTCCCAGGAGAACAACAAAACATTCGATTTGTTATTTGTATTTATATTTTGTAAATACAATTTTATTTTTATTTCTTTTCGTTTGTAAATATTTTTATTTGTTCTTTGTAAATATTGCCTAAAATAAGATATAAACGAAAAATAAGATTTATATTTTGTTTTCCTGGAAATTAGCGCTATCAGTTGAAGTACATACATATACAATTTTGTAGTATCAAAAATAAGTTAGTAATTCAGTGCGTTATGGGGAATCGTAAGAATCGAGCAAGATATTTTATAAACAATAAGAAAAATTGCCGAAAGGTGAATGCGTCTCAGGCAAGGTAAATTGCGCACGAAATGTTTCCAATGTGTTACAGATAAAATAACAAAATCGGATTAGCAGCCGGCCTGTCTGTTTCATTATTTAAATTATTAAAATCTGTAGGTACTGAAATTTTATGATACATTGTATGGTGATTTTTTTTAAAGAATCTAACGTTTCGTGATTAATAGAGGTTTATTGATACATACACGGAGACAATTATAATTTGGCAACTATGAAGATTTTTTAAAGTGAAAACTTTTGGATTTTTTCGTGCGTGTAGATCTTGTGCGTTTGTGCTTCAGATCAAAATTCACTTGCAGGATACAGCTCATT
>OZ017738.1:197532265-197577265 GCA_963969285.1 Odontomyia ornata | reverse complement strand
AAATTTTACAAGCTCGGCCATATCAAAATATAACTGTGGAAAAAATCGAGTGTAAAAATCGATTGCTGCGAAACTACTGTAGGAAGATTAAATTTGTTTCGTGCAATACACTATTTCCATTAAATCTCAGACGAATAGTGAGCAACAACTTGGGTCGCCTTAGATTAGCGGTGAACGCAGCAATTAGGCACTGTAAGAGCGAAAGCTGCGATATTACAGAGAAAATTCAAAATTTAAACACCGACATAATAAATAGCCCGTATCATGTATTTGGTGAACATCGTAAATGTAGGCTTTATTTTTGCAAGCAAAGGACAAACGAGCTAAACTATGTTCCAGACCTTGAAGAATACGGATTATGGGCACATATTCTAAAGTCTGTTTTTTATTTGGCACAACAATCAAGAAGCCTCATCCACGATGTTCAAAGCAATATCGTTGAGTCATTTAATAGTGTTGTTGCAAAAGCTGTTGGGGGAAATCGAATTAATTATTCTCTAAGACGTGGTTACCAAAGCCGTTGCAGTGCTGCACTATTATCATTCAACACCAAGTGCACGCATTCTACATTGCGAAGAGAAATTTTTGGCAAAAACCCATCTTACAGAACATGCCTAATGGATCGTCGTATGATGAAACAAAATGCTCAGCATCCTAGAAAAAGGAAGCGTTCTCGAACCCCCAGAAAAGTAATGGATGATTGTGAATATGGTGATGCCTGCGAAAAACCAGATATAGAGCAAGATATATTCATGACTGCGCGATCTGAGTTCTTGAGGACTTTAGACATAAATGTTCAAAACCGAGCGAGCATCGAAAATAACACGATTTTGCAAATAAATTCAAGTAAGTGGTTCGAGTTGAGAAGATCTCTCTTGACAGCCTCTAATTTTGGACGAATATGCAAAAGGAAAAACAATATTAGCTGTGTGAATTTGGTAAAATCTTTGCTGTATCCAAAATTTTTCAGTACTGTTGCTGTAAAATATGGAATCGAAAATGAAGGCACAGCTTTGCAAACTGTTTCGATAATTATTTCTAAAGACATCATCAAAACTGGACTTTGTATTGATACATGTCACAACTTTCTAGGTGCATTTCCTGATGGTACAACTAGCGACAGTATCATTGAAATCAAATGCCCGTATTCTGCCTGCGGTATGCATGTATCAGATGCTGTTAAAGCAAAACAATTAAATTTTGGAAATTCGTTAGTAATGAGCTCGTGGTAAATACAACTTCCGGCTGGTATTATCAAACTCAAGGGCAGCTACATGCAACGAAAATTGATTTATGTGTTTTGGGAGTTTGGACTGGAGAAGATATTCCTATGAAAATTGAGCTTGTCAAAAGGGACGATTCATTTTTCAAATTGCGAATGGAGCAACAGCTGTTAAAATTCTACTTTGATTGTGTCTTGCCGGAATTATGATCCAAGACATACAAGAGGAATGCAAATCAGGTATCCTGATTATATATCAGCAGCAATAGAGGAAAGGCATGCAAAGCAAAAAAAATAAAATCTTATTTCCTGCAGCAAATATATCAGTTATTGAATAAATGGATGAAATGATGTATGTCATATCTCCCTAACATTTTATAAACTAACTGAAAGCGTATTAAAACATGTGAGTTATTTAAATTTAATGGCCTTAAGGTCACCCTAAAGGTCACGCTAAAATTTCTAAGATATTTGTTGCCCATGTTATAATATAATAATAATAATTTTCTTTATCAAATTTGAAGCTCAAGGATGTACAAACGCAAGGGAGGGACACCAATTTTTCACATATTTTGACCTCCACTGCACTTCCCCATGGTGTTACCGCATGTTTTGAACCTGATTTGAAAAGTTCTCATCAAGACCTTTTAGCTATTAATTACAACAAAAAATTAAGGGTTACATCTATATAAGAGGAGACCTTTTTAACGACCTATCTAAAAAATTGATATTCCTAGCTTCTATAGTTTCCGAGAAAACTTGCAGTGACAGACGGACAGATGGACACCGTTTTAAGCTGGGTTTTGTCAAATTATTTTTCAAAACCTCAACAAGAGTAATAAAATAACTGACCCTCTAAACAAAATAATATCTGACAAAACAAAGTTTGATTTTACGAATAGTCTTGAATTGTCTACCTTGCTTCTTTAAAATACAAATAAAATGATAGAAATATTTTTACTTCCATGCTAATAGAAACGTAAAATAATATTTTTAATCAAGTTTTTAATATCTTACAGCTTAAATTTGTTCACATAAATATATAAATTCAAAAGTTTATTCGTCACCAACTATTATGCAAATCAAACAAAAAACCTTTTTTATAGTCTGAACTATTTGACCAAATTCCAACATTACACAAATCAACAAAACTGAACTCATAAATTCCATTAATAGATTCAGTCAAATTCATGCTGCCAGTGATATTTTCCTTGTCGATTCCTTCTTTCCATTTTTTGTTGGCATCAGTTTGGGCAATCTATCACTCAAACGATTTTTCCCGACCTTGTGCGAATGTGCTTATCGGTTTGAGGGGAAAATCCATGCATACGTAATCAGTTCAAAGCAAACTAGGAAGGATTTTGAATTTTCCAACCGAACATACGGCGCCTTAATATCGAAGCTAAAATCTTCTCACAACAAACTTCTAATTATGATAATGCCTTCAAGTTAAAATTATATTCGGACACTTAAACTTTTGTCCACTAAAACTTTATCCACTACCACCCAAATTAAAAATGTTTTTCCCAAAATTCACTTAACATCCGCACTGAAAATCCCAAATCCAAGTTAAAATCCCCAAAATCCAAGTAAAATTTCACTTCCAATTACTGGATTAAAAAACGTTCTTCACACCGTCAAAAAACTTCTTCCACTTTTCAAACTCAAAACGGAATCCCAAAAATTAACGCCTAAATCACTATCTCTTAATTTTCAAGTTAAATACAAATATCGACAAACGCAACAATTTCCATTTTGCATATATGGTAACTTGCATAACCATGGGAGGTAGGTAGGATTGAGATGATGGGGGATTAAAATTTAGAGGGAAACTGGAAAAATGTTAGTAAAAATAAATAAATACACAGAGGAAAAGTTATGAGTGCACAAAGAAAGTGAAGATGTTACGGCGGCAATTTGAAGTTGCGAATGGGAGAAAGCCGGTACGACGGGATTTGCAACAATTGTGGGGACGACCCAGACCCTGAATGTGTCATCCAGCTGGGCAAACAAGGAATATCGGCAGGGGTAATTATGAGTCAGATCGAATGTCCTTAGCGTGAAAGCAGCTTACCGGATTCATCCTCAAGTTCATAAGAAACTTTTCCAGAATGGCAGCGAACCACTGCAGGAACCAATCTTTGAGCGAATTTAGCCACAAAACAATTGGCTGCATTGCTCACGGTGAAATTTCGCACGAAAACTTTCTAACCCTGGAGTAGCTCATGGGGGCGAGCCTGAAGGTTGTGACATTGAGCTGCCTTGTGATAGTAGTTTTCCAGCTTAGCTCGGACGCGGTCTTGTACAGCTCGCAGACGATCATTGTTTGCACCTAACTGTACTCCTCCATCTTCAAAATCATTCAAGCTTCTAAGGAGGGCGTACTCAGAGCCATCCTGGATAGGGTGGTACCCGAACGAGAGGAAGTAGGGCGAAAACACTGTGGACTCATGAATCACCTTGCGGAAGGCTAAACACGATTCCGGAAGATTCTCGTCCCGCTTGCTATGATTGGACCCTATGTGATGGCGTTCAATGTCGACTGTTTTGACCTCTCCGAGGCATTCGCTTGCGGTGAATGATGTGGAGTGAAGCAGTGCTGCACCCCATAGTCGCCAATAAGCTTAGCGAATACCTTGGAGACGAATTCCAGACCGTTGTCCGAGTGAAGCCATTTGGGAAGAAGATTTCGCGCTCCAAGTATCACAGGACTGATTTCGCAGTGGCTTTAGCCATGAGCTTGAGCTATATGAATTTGCGATAATGGTTCAGGACCACAAACAATAGAGTATTCCCTCATTTTGAACCTATGAAGTCCACAAAGAGGCACTGCATAGGTCTCGCCGAGTCTCGTGATGCGCCCATATTAGGTCTCAAAGTGGAATTTAAAGGCTTGATCTGCTTGCATATTGAACAGGTCTGGATGTGCTGAATAACATCTTGACGCGAACGAGGCCAATAATAATACCTTTGTGAGGCTTCGGTTGTCTTACGAATTTCACAATGAGAGCCCCGCGGATCGTCATGAGCTCGTACTATCTGAGCCTGTTGGTGTATCTCAGGAACCCACAATTTTGTTCGGGGAGTATCCAAAGCTAGCGTTACAGGAGAACCAGTACTGATGTACACTCAGCCATCAGGAAGGTGCAAATTCTAAAACTTATCAGGTTGCATCAGGATTTGCTCCTTGAGATGTTCGTACTCGGGCTCCTAAAATGCAAACTGGGGTATTAAACAATCAATATGTTTGTGCTCCGGGAGGCAAGCAATGAGCGAGAGAGATCTCGATAACACATCCAGTACGAAGTTAAGAGCACCTTTCCGGTGTTCAATTAGGAAGTTCAACCCTTACAATTTCAGACTCCAGCGAGCCAATCGACTAGAAAGGTCCGACTGCTGCATCAGCCATTTAAGACTGGCATGGTCAGTTATGATGGTTGTTACGAATTGTGTAAATTCATATCAATTTCATCATAAATTCATTTTCAATTTCTCACATACAAACTCAACAAATTTTAATCATCCTAATTCCTCACGTTTCAAATTGTTTAAAGAAAGAAATATGTAATCTGATACGAAATTTAATATATAACTCAATTCATTCAACTTTGTATTCCAATCCAAATATATACATTTGTTCTTCATCAAACATCTTATCAAACATTCCAAAGTCATAATCTTCTCGTAGCGTAATTCGACACTTAGATAAACAAAATGTCTCGTCACTAGTCCAACACTTTGTTGCAAGATTAATTTGAACATTCTTTCCACTTAAAATGCAATTCAGCACTTTTCACATTAAAGATCGCATGAAATAGTATATCTCTATTGAAGGTTTTATGACTTTGGATTGTATAGTCTAAACAATATTCATGAGAAGAATTTTTGTTATTGTAAGTATTATTTAGTTTAAGTAAGCATATTGTAACTATTTAAGATTTTGAAGTAGAAAATAAATGTTCAGTACGATTTCTCTAGCGACACAAGCCTTTTCATTTTTCCCAGTGAGGCTGCTGGGAAGGTTAAGAAGAATCGTGCCTTGGCTGCATCCTCTGAGCATTCAAGTTTATTTATAGCTAACATTTGGTGATACGCTGATTGTTTTTATTAATATTTTTTGAATTGTTCTGTGGATACATTAACCTTTGAAGCTTATTCGGTGTTAAGACCTCTTGAATCGAGGATTAGGGAGCGAGATACCCAGTGACAAGCCCAGTGAGGTGGTCGAGCTACTACGACGTCAAAAGGCCCGCATTAAATCGGCAAATCATATGATTCAGGAGATCGAAGAAAAGTTGGAAACGACTCAATCTACGAAATTCTACAAATTCAAGGCCGAAATGCTTAAGAAACAGAAACAGTTGTTGGACGAAAACTGGCATGCAGTCTGGGCTGGCTATGAAAACTACAATCAGAGCGAGGACAAAGAAGCATACAACAAAGTGGACACTAAAGTACAAAGGGTCATAATTGAGCTTTACGAACGCATAGAAGGCACGCCAAAGACTTCACAGTTCAATCACCAAGTAGTTGAGACTGCCAAACTTCCAGCAGTTAGCTTGCCAACGTTTGAGGGCAATTATACCGACTGGATTCATTTCAAGGATTTGTTCGAACAGTTGATACATAACAGCCCAATCAGTGCAGCACAAGCGATGTTTTATCTTGTAGGTAAACTATCTGGGGAGGCTCGCACATTGATCCAACATCTACCAGTGTGCGACCGGAATTACGAAGTAGCATGGTCTTTGCTCAAACAACGATACCACAACGACAGGGTGCTAGTTAACGCATTTATCAGCAAATTTCTTTCGCAACAGCCGACTCAAGTGGACTCAGCAGCTAGCATCAAAAGGTTGCATGATGCAACCAACGAATGCCTCAAGGGTGTACAGAACCTTGGGGTTAACACAGAGCGATGGGTTGCTATCGTTTCTCATATCATTCTGAAAAAGTTATACAGGACAACACACATGCTCTACAAACAGACATTGGAGAATCCCTGATCATTGGAAAATGTCAGCAAAGTTCTGAGCTTCTTAGGGACACGCTTCCAGACTTTCGAAGCCATGAAGGGCACGCAATCATCTGAAACAAGAACAAATACAAAGCCAAATACATCGGTGATGGTAGCGAATCCAGGAAACGTGCATTGTGTGGCGTACCCAGAATCACATCCTCTATTTGCCTGCAAAGAGTTTATCTGAAAACCAGTGGCAAGGCGTCAAGAAATCGCTCAACAATCCAACTTGTGCAGCAATTGCCTCAAACCCAACCACAGAGCCGCGAAGTGCACTCGAGGTATCTACATTGAATGTAAAAAAAAGCATAATACATTGCTTCACAATGAAGACGGGCAATGAAAGGCAAAGAATAACATCAAAACTTCACCTAAACAGCCCTCCAATGGTGACTTTAAGATTGCGCTTGTATCTCAGTCAACCTTGAAAGAACCAGCCCATGTCATATTAGGAACCATTATGGCCATACTTAGAGCAGCGAATGGTCGATCAGTTGAATTTCAAGCTCTGCTGGACACCGGGTCACAGCTTTACTTCATTAACGAGAAGGTAGCAAAAAGGCTTGCGATTACTTGAGCTACTGATCCAATCAGTATCCAAGGAATTGGCACAAATCGAAGTATCGCTCAAACAAGAGTGCAGGCACAGATACAATCACGAATTTCAAAGTGCAAACTCGACCTGGATGCCTCTGTGCTACCAAAGGTCACCACAGTTAAGCCTGCATCACAGCTGGACATACCCACATGGAGAATGCCCGTGGGCATACAATTGGTGGACTCTGAATTCCACAAACCGGCTCCCATTGAGGTTCTAATAGGAGGGGAGCACTGTTTCGAACTACAGCGTGATGGTCTTATTAACCTTGGTAACGATTTACCCATTCTGCAAAGCACAATCTTTGGCTGGATAGTGGCTGGAAAAATATCGAAACCATCCCGAGGTAACGCCAGGTCATGTTTAATAGGCACAAGGGAGGCTTTAGAACTCAACAAGCAAATCGAATGCTTTTGGAAAGTGGAGACGGTAAAAGCTTCAGCACCGCCTCGAAAAAGTGCCGAAAGTAAATGTGAAGCCCACTTTCGAGAAAACAAAAAGCGAAATCCCGACGGAAGATTTGTGGTAAGGCTCCCCTTTTCTAAAAAAACTTCAGTATTGGGTGATTCCAAAGAGCAAGCCCAAAGCAGGTTTCTAGCCATTGAGAGAAGACTCAACCAAAATCCTGATCTCAAAAACCAATATGTCAGCTTATGCGAGAATACATAAGGCTAGAACATAAGTCCAAAATAACTGATCTTCCGGCTTTGCACTACGTCCTGCTACACCATTGTGTCTACAAACCAGATAGCAAAACTGCAAAACTCAGGGTTGTTGTGGATCCGCAAAAACCGCATCTTATTTACTGGCCCCAAAATCCAAGAAGAAATCTTTTCCGTCTTACTTCGTTTTCATCTTCCACGATATGTTTGCAGTGCAGACATAGAGAAAATGTACCGGCAGACATTGGTAGCAGATGATGGCCGGCAGTATCAAATGATTGCCTGGTGTGAGAATCCACAAGAAGCTCTACGATACTACCAACTCAACACAGTTACATACGGACTTACCACAGCACCATATCTTGCTATTCGGTGCCTCCACCAGTTAGCATAGTATAACAAAATCAACAAACCACTGGAAGCAGCACCGATTCTTGAAAATATGTACGTAGATAATGCGATGTTCAGAGCAGACACTTTGAACGAAGCGTTAGAAGCTCAGAGGCAGTTACGTGTGATCGGAGCAGACACTTTGAACGAAGCGTTAGAAGCTCAGAGGCAGTTACGTGCGATTCTGAGTCAGGGGGATTCAAGTTACGAAAATGGTGCGCAAATCATGACGCATTCACCAGAGACCTTCCCAGTCATGAAGTGACTACTAGACTTGGTCGATGAAAGCAATCCACAAGTAACGGCACTTGGATTGAGGTAGCTTCCAAAGGCAGATGAGCTTCGGGTTACAGTGAACTATAGCGACACCTTAAACATCACGAAGCGGCGGCTTCTGTCTGATATCGCACAACTATTTGATGGGTTTGATGGGCCCTGTCACGGTTACTGCTAAGCCCATGCTGCAAAAGCTCTGGCGTCTGAGCCTTGATTGGGATGACATTATTCCTGACAAACTCTTGGCTTATTGGCATGATTTTCGAGAAAACCTCAAAGCACTATGTGAAATAGCATTCCCATGGCACATTGCAGGACACAACCGTGTTAAAATCAAGCAGCTCAACATCTTTTGCGATACCTCAGAGAGAAGCCACTGAAGCCCATCACACTACCACGATTGGAATTGTGCGCCGCCAAATTGGGCTTGGACCTGGCCCAACGGGTAAAGACATATCTCAAATGCAGCGATCCAGTCCACTACTGGACTGATTCAGAAATCGTTCTATCATGGTTGAGATCACAAGCTTCCTCTCTACAGAAGTTCGTGGCAAATCGAGTTGCTGCCATACAGGAACTTACACTGGACTCCCAGTGGAAGCACGTGCCATCCAAGCAAAATCCAGCTGATCTCATATCAAGAGGAGTAGTACCCGAAAGATTCAAGCATCATCAACAGTGGTTCTATGGTCCCATGTTTCTTCATCAACCAGAACACCATTGGCCCAATAAAGCCATCGATATGGAAACTCACTTGGACCGAAGACTTCCTGATTTAGCCTTGATAGCGACACCAACAAATGACGGCTTTGTGACGTCCCTAGCCCATATCAGCAGCTTACATCGATCAAGCGAATTGTGGCATATAGTCTTCGATTCATCAACAATTCCAAGCCAACTACATGTAGTCGTTTTGAAGTCTTGCCCGTGCTAGAGTTAGAGCAGGCCATGAACATCATCATAAAGGAAGTCCAGGTGGAAGCGTTTCCTCAGGACTTGAAGCAACTGCAAAAACATAAAGGAATCAATTCAACAAACAGCATTAGTAGTCTATGTTCATTCCTTGACGAACATGGAACTATGAGAGCCGGTGGACGGCTCCAAAATGCAGACTTTTCATTTAAAGCAAAACATCCTGTCATTCTCCCTCAAAAACACCACGCCATCAGACTCATTGTGACAACAATCACATCCGGCAAGCTGGTCTGTTGGCCTTCACCAGACAAAACTACTGACCAATCCATGGAAAAACTGTTGAACTGTTGTAAGAACTATAATTGACAAATGCGTTCTCTGTGCGCGAGTAAAACCAAAGCTACAACAACAAATAATGGGGAGCCTCCCAAAAAACCAAGCCCAACCACCGTGCCCGTTTATAAAATCTGCTGTCGATTTTTGCGGCCCCTTTTAAGTGCAAACCGAGATCCGGGGTAGGCCACCACAGAAAGCTTACGTTGCGTTATTTTGCTACTTTGCTACAAAGACGGTGCACCTGGAAGTGGTGAAGAATCTCACTACCGACGCATTTATCCAAACTCTCAAAAGATTTCTTGGAAGACGTGGTAATTGCTACACAATCTATTGTGATAATGCCACAAACTTCGTCGGCGCAAACAATAAGCTCAGTGAATTAAAAGAGGTCATACATGGTTTAGGAGCAACACAGTAAATTCAAGAGTTCTGTTCGGGGAAAAGGATAAACTTCAAATTCATTCCTCCGCGTGCGCCTCACTTTGGCCAAGCAACTCTTTTTCAAAACTGCGTCATCCAGATCGTTAACTTATGAAGAGCTTACAACCCTTGTAGTGGAAATAGAGGCCATACTAAATTCACGACCATTGACACCACAATCTGTGGAACCAAACGATTTAACAACACTTACCCCGGGCCACTTGCTCATTGGAGATCCGCTTAATTCGACCATTGATCCCTACGCACAACTCAACACACTTTCACTGGGTGACAGATGGAAGGAGCTAACCAGATTCAAGCAAGAATTTTGGAATCGCTGGAGTAGAGTATACCTGAGTGAACTCCAACAATGCCACAAATGGAAAACGTCAATCGAAAACATCAAAACTGGGAAAATGGTGATAGTCAAGGAAGACAATATACCACCACTATCATGGCCTCTGGGGCGTATTACTAGTACCATAAGAGGAGCCGATGGTTTCGTTCAGGTAGTAGAAATAAAAACAGCATCTGGAATAATCAAGCGGCCAATCCATACGGTGGCACCTCTTCCCATAGAAGCTGAAAATGATGAAAAAACAAACTCAAATACCGATACACAATCTGCGGAGCCAATACCAGGACCATCATCAGAATATCAATGCCCAAATCCAGATGTACGAGTGGAACAGAATGCACCTGAACTTTCAACCAGTAAACGAACCTACGATCCGGGGCCTTCCACTAGCACAAAACGGAAAAAGATATCATGGGCTCTTACAACCCTGCTAACAATATGCTTCATCTTACCAGCCAGAGCAACAGAGGCTTCAATCAAAATCACACCCTTCAGAGATCATCCAGGACTATTTTTCGAGCGCCTCGGATCCGCATCCTTAATTGTAGATGAGTGGACCATGGTCGTATTCTCCTCAATGAAACCTTTTTGGGCAGAGTATAACTCTATATGCGAATTTGCGTCTAAGCTAGGCACATTTTGCATACGACTACAAGATCCTGAATCATGTGAAGAAACATTTTCTTACCTGCAAGCTACGCTAACAGAGTTAACCACGAACAACTATTAAGTATCGACAAAGGCAAAGAGGTCAAGAAGATCACCATTCGACATCATCGGCAACGTAGCCAACTCATTGTTTGGTGTACTAGATTCAAGTTATGCTGAAAGGATGTCAAATATATTAACCAGCTAGAAAATAACGATCAGTTGCTTATGGACCTCATAAAAAATCAAACCACTATCATCAACTTGACAGTAAACATAATTCAAAGATCGCACGGCGACACTATTCGAAGATTGCAGGAGTTTTATGAAGTTCTCAACACTACTAAAAATACCACCAATGCCATCAGCAAAGCTATCGATAGTCAGCGATTGCACGAGATTTTCAATTCACTATCCATCCGTTTGATTCTCGCCGCATCTAACTTTCCACATATCCAAAACGTGCTACTGAATGTCTTGGTTAACACCCATCATGGGAAAGTGAGTCCGCTATTGTTAAGTCCGGCTCAATTCCAGAAACAGATACAACTTATCAAAGAAAATTTACGTACACACCTGTGTCCGCCCATTGACCCTGAAAATCTAGTGGAACTCTACGGAATTATGAACATTCAAGGTCAGCTATTCAAGGAGCAGATCATTTTTCGGATTAAAATGCCACTGATCACAGACGCAAAATTCAAACTATTCAAAACCGGTTCCACTATTCGAAACTATAACACATTCAATGTGATTCAGCCAGACTCTCAAAACATGCTGATCAATTTACATCATGCTCAGTACTATCCCACCTCAGACATGAACTCACAACAAAGTTTTATAAGGCGCAGAACTCCAACTTCTTCCGCAATATCAATCAATCACCTATTAACATCAACTTCTATTCAAATGGATGCGATGTTAACATCTTTCTCCAAACTTCCAATCCATCGAAATGCCGAGTCCTGACGACATCTGGGGACCCTCAGCTCACGCACTTACAAACCGAAAATCACTGGATGTACTCAATAAGAAACAACACCGTCATCAGTGTTAGCTGCAACAATCAAATCACACAGCACCGGTTAAACCACACGAGAGCTTTTGCTCTCTTTCCAGGTTGTATTCTCAAACACGGTCAAACCACAATCGAGAGCGTCAACCGAGAGGTCACGTTGAATTCAACATTCGTTTTCCCAACATGCAACGTCAGCAAAATCATTCCAATACACGATGAAATCGATCAAATTCGAATCGAACCTAATGACAGATTGAACGTTTCCGAAGACATCCACAGACTACATCAACGCCTCGTTATCGTTCACAGATATTCCGCAGTGCCAAAATTAACACACCATGACGTTCATCAATTCAGCCTATCGTACACTTGCCTCTTCTTCATCTTAGTAGCTATCATCTTCATCGTTGTCAAATATTTCTGATTGCGTATCAAGCGTTTTAGCCAACCACCTGTTGCAGCACCAAGACGTAGATGTCAATCGCAGCAAGCATCAAATTTCATGATCCAAGTTCAAGATTGAACAACTAGTTCAAGGCGGGAAGAATGCTACGAATTTTGTAAATTCATATCAATTTCATCATAAATTCATTTTCAATTTCTTACATACAAACTCAACAAATTTTAATCATCCTAATTCCTCACGTTTCAAATTGTTTAAAGAAAGAAATATGTAATCCGATACGAAATTCAATATATAACTCAATTCATTCAAATTTGTACTCCAATCCAAATATATACATTTGTTCTTCATCATACATCTTATCAAACATTCCAAAATCATAATCTTCTCGTAGCGTAATTCGACACTTAGATAAACAAAATGTCTCGTCACTAGTCCAACTCTTTGTTGCAAGATTAATTTGAACATTCTTTCCCTTAAAATGCAATTCAGCACTTTTCACATTAAAGAACGCATGAAATAGTATATATCTATTGAAGGTTTTATGACTTTGGATTGTTTAGTCTAAACAATATTCATGAGAAGAATTTTTTGTTATTATAAGTATTATTTAGTTTGGGTAAGCATATTGTAACTATTTAAAATTTTGAAGTAGAAAATAAATGTTCAGTACGATTTCTCTAGCGACACAAGCCTTTTCATTCCCTGTGAGGCTGCTGGGAACGTTAAGAAGAATCGTGCCTTCAAGTTTTTGAATAGTTAACATTTGGTCATATGCTGATTGTTTTTATTAATATTTTTGAATTGTTCTGTGGATGCATCAACCTTTAAAGCTTATCAGGTGTTACACCAAATAAGTATAATTAAAGTAAGAGGTGTTTCACCGTTACAACTTCATTCAGCGAACACTGGTGAAGGGCAACCCTTCAATATATACCCTGAATCTCTTTACGCTCTGCACCGGAGCTAAGCATTCCAATTCAGTAATGCTACAGTTACGTTGCGCCACGTTGAGCTTCATTGACATAAGTATATGCGATTTGATGCTCTCCACCTTCATCGTCTTTCTGAAACAAAACACCTCCAATACCCACTGTACTTGCATCACACTGGATATAGAAGTACTTCGTAAAGTCGGGGCTAGCCAGCACTGGAGCAGAAATCAACAATTGCTTCACTTTATTGAAGGCACTATTGGACGAAGCAGACCCCTTGAAGGCATGTTTGCCCTTAAGCAAATCCGTTAGAGGGGCCGTAACCGAGGCGACGTTTGGAATAAAATGCCGGCTCACGTCTTTGGCCGTTTGGGATCCAGGATAGGAGACTATACCCGAAACCTTCTCCGGGTCGGTGCGCAGGATACCATCACTTACTACAAAGCCAAAATATTTGATTTCCTTCTTGATGAACTTGCTTTTTTCAACATTGATGGTCAAATTGGCGTTCCTGAGCAATTTTGTAACGGAACTCAGGAGCACCTTGTCCTGCAGCTCATGCGGTATTACTTTATGCATCAACCGACACATCGTTTGGGGAGCGTTACATAAACCGAACGGCATGATCTTGAAATTACACAAGGGCCTGCTAGGGATAGTAAAGGCCATTTCCTCCTTACTTGCCTCATCCAACGGTATTTGCCAAAAGGCATCGTTCAGGTCCAAGCTGATAATGAACCTGGTTCTCTGCTACCATGCCAAAATCAGCTGCAACGGATAGGCATCTTTAATGGTCACCTCGTTGAGGCGTCTAGCGTCAAGACATAAACGCACCTTGCCAGGTTTCCTGACGAGGGTCACAGGAGAGCTCTGCGAACTCTGACTTTCCTCTATTACCCCCAAGGATAACAGGCAATCGAGTTTCTGTATAGCGGGTGATACAACATAATGCCGCTGCTTAATGGGTCGAAGAGAACCAGTGTCGATGTGATAAGACACGAGACTGGTCCTATCCAGGCCTTTCTCATTATAAAATGGAAACTGTTGTTTGACGAGGTCCAGTCGTTGCTGATTGTATGGAGGCAACATATGGAATCCAGAGCTCGGAGGCTCTGCCGCTGTTTCGATAGCGTTGACCTGGATTGGTTCTTCCTTGAAGAGATACCAGAAGTCGATCCCAAGATACACTGCGTGCGTCAAGGAAGGGACAACTAGGAATCTCATCAATTTTGTGTTGTTATTAAATCGCACCAATACGGTGACGTTTCCCAGAACTGGATCCTTGTGTTCTGATGCAGTCTGGACATGAGAATACATGGTATGCATATGCAAACCCAAGTCTGACAGCAGGTCCAAGGCTCTGTCTCCAAGGATACTGACACTGGCTCCGCTATCAAGCAAGCCCTTCAATTTGCGTAGGTCCTATTGTCACCAGGAATTGCAACAATTGACTCCAGCCTGGCGAAGAAATATCTCCAGGATCTCCAAAAGTGATCCCAAAAAGGTCGTGCTCTAAAACTAGCGGGTGATTCACGGTCCTCGCCCGCCTTTCCATTACTTTCGAGGTGTTCCGGTAATGATTTACAGCTCACGCCAAGCATCCTCAATCTGGCGACACCTCCAGATGAACTCATATCCAGCTAAGTGATCCTGCAACCTAAAACTCATGTTTTTGAAAACTAGGTCTCGCAGATCCGTGTCCATAATCGGAGTCCTGAGTTGAAGAGCCATTGCCTCAAGGGATTCATAAGATTCGATAAATGGTTCATTGCATTCCTGCTTGCGGGCAAACATATTTTCCCAAATATGAGCATCATCAAGCCGAGATCCAAATTGGCCTATGAACTCCTCTTTAAGCTGCGTCCAACTCAATTTCTCTATGCAGGTCACGTATCTGCCAGTACCATTTTTCGGCTGATCCCTACAGGAGAACATAAAAGTCTCGGACGAGTTAATTCTCTGTGAGACCATAGTCTCTAGCCATAATGCTAGCACAAAACAAAAATTGACGTGCATCCAAACCATTTGAGCCACCATCGAACTTGAAACCCCATTTAGTAATAGGTATAACCGTTCGATGAGTCTCAACTGTCTGATCACCATCCAGGAACAAAAGATGCGACTGAGGAGCTGGCAAATCTTGGGAAGAGCGTAGGGAATGGCGGGTGAAATTATAATGCTCATATCGCGTGTCCGGGAACAATTGAAAACAATAAAAATCCACAGACCATTTAATAAACAATTTAAAATTATTAAAAACCATGAACAGACGGACAGCACAGACAATTTGAATAAAATAAATAATTTAATAAATGACAGACGGACAAACAAACGATTCTATAAAAATAAATTAAAAATTGAATGCCAGACAGACAAACACACAAGTAAATAAATATATAAAATTTTAATCCCTAACGTAAGCCAATACAGAAATTAATTAGAGTTTCCTAATCTAAATCTCTATCTATGAAACTATCCTAGAATTGAAATTTTACTCAAACTAATAATTAACTAACCCAAACTCAATTACCAAACGCAATCCGGAAAATTAACTATTCTAAATATCAAACAACCAGTCCAAACAAAACTACAATCTAGCTAACTAAAACTAATCTCAATCAAATCCCAAATTAAAGCCTGTAAATCAACACTACCTAAACTAAACTCAATTAATCAAACTCAACCTAAAATTACCCAAAAACGAAAAACGAAATAAACCAAACTCAATCATTAAAATCAAAAATAACTGAAATTACTCTAAACTAGCAACCGTAAAACCAATTAATCTGAACCAAGACCCTAATTAACCCCAATAATCTATAACTAAACCTGAAATCAATGACTGTAAATATTAAAGGAAACTCTATCAAAATTGAAAATAAACAAATTACTGATCTAAGAGTCAAAGAAAGATAAAAAGGTGAAAGCGAGTGAAGATTTTTATAATGTACCACATTCGTACAATTCATTTCTCAAAATGATCCCCCTAGAAAGAAAAGGGAAAGGAAGGGTAGTTAAAAGGGATGAAGGTTAAAATTTTTACAAGACACAAACAGACAAACCGCAACAGTGCATGGCATAGCCATGGAATCTGAAGGCGGACTACGCTCTAATTGTCACCTCAAACGGCCGATTGCGAGACTATTATGAAACACAACGGACTTCATAATGGCTCGGACAAGAGCCACACAAATCCCAAAGCTAGAACCAGAAAGATGATGGAAGGGCCGAAAGCGTTGGCTAATTCAAAGTGTTGGGTCCAAGTCCAACTATCCCGTGCAGGGAGATATAACCAACGAATCAAAATTCGGTGAACCCCAACTAACATCCACACTGCCACAGCATGATCATCATAGCCGGTGGAGACTATCAAAAAAAAAAAAAAAAATCAGCACGATAGGCACCACTGCAACTACGGCGAATCCCGTGATCAAAAATCTGTAAATAAATATTAAAACTGAATCTACTCGTATTCAAACAATTTATTAATGAATGAATGGTTTTATTCAAACAAATCACCAAAAAGCTAGCACTCGTGGGATTTCCGGGATACCCTCTGCTTGTGCTGAGCCACCTTACATATAATAACTAACACGAGAGGAAAAGACGGGAAATGAAAGATTATGCTCTTAATTCAACATAGCCGTTTTATTGAATTTAAAAAGGAAATTGTACAAAGAAAATTCACAAATTTTAATTTCAATAAAAAACCCCTTTAACATTTTATGTAAAAACAGTCATATATTTTTATAAAAGAAAACAAAAAAAATGAGCTTGATAATGTGAATCAAACATAAAAAGAAAAATCGAGAAAAAACGAAATAGGTATCCACTCTTTCCTCGTTGAACTCCGAGCGCTCGGTGAAAGACAAAGAAAGAAACGTGGGGCCACTTCAAATTAAGGTTGAAATCTCTGTAATGTAAACAATCAAAGAAACATAGTAAAACGGCCACTTTTTGTAACTTCTGCACTAGCTTGTTTAAACTGTCGAACTTCCCGCTTTTATTTTCCGGTACTGTATCTTCGTTCTTCCTCACTTTAGAATAAGCGCCTTGATATTCACCGTTTTTTTTCTTTTTTTATTTATAGGTTTCATTTATTTCAATAATATCGACGCTGAAATCTTCTCACAACACACTTCGAATTATGATTGTGCCTTCAAGTGAAAATTATATTCGGACACTTAAACTTTCGTCCACTAAAACTTTATCCACTAACACCCAAATCAAAAATTTTTTCCTAAAATTCACTTCACACGCGCACTGAAAATCCCAAATCCAAGTTAAAATTCACTTCCATTTACTGAACTAAAAAATCTTCTTCACACCGACAAAGAACTTCCTTCACTTTTCAAACTCAAAACGGAATCCCAAAAATTAACGCCTAAAGCACTCCTTCTGATTTTCCAAGTCAAATCCTTTTATTCTCAATTACCACTGCCGCATCTGGGTAACATAATCGAAGTTCATTGCACTTCGATTCCGCCACCCACTCATCTTCTTCGTATCGACAAACGCAACAATTTCCATTTTGCATATATGGTAATTTGCATAACCATGGAAGCGTTTGATTAGATGCAAATTATCATATACATACAGAAACAATTATTTTTGCCGATACTCCAAAAAGAGTGCTTTCCTGCGCTCGGGGAACTTGAACCGAGGGTCCCAGCGGACCCCCGGAGCCACCTCCTGTTTATTTCCCATTCATCTAATCAGCATCTTCAACTATGCATCTGGGTATGAAATTGAATTTTTTTAGTAGGGAAAAGTGGTTAATTTTTTGTTAGTATGAAAAATAAAATTTGTTAGTGGGAGCTAATGAATAAAATTAAATAGAATGAAGGAAGGAATTAGGTTTTGCTAGGGAAAATGTATGTTATAGAATGAAATTTTGTTGAATTGGGTGTTGTTAGTGGGAAAATTAGAATTATTATTATATTACTATCTTTTTTTTGTAATTAAAAATAGGATAAGAGGGTAGGATTGAGATGATGAGGAGTTGAAATTTATGGGAAATCGGAAAAATGTTAATAAAAATAAATAAATACACAGAGGAAAAGGTATGAGTGGACAAGGAAAGTGAAGATGTTACGCCGGAATTCGTAACAAGTCTTTGTATTCACAACCAATCGTTGGAGCAAAGAGACGTCGCGGAAAGTACCGGACCCTAACAGCAACAGCGTCAAGCATAGCGGATTCGAATCATCATCGCTTTCAACAATATGATTGAAGATCCAAAATGACTCTTCCGGTACCCGGAAGGAATGAAGGCAACACTATCAGCCACGAATTTCCATGGCGGATGGCTAAACTCGTAAATGAAACTACTTTTGCGAAAGAAAACTCTCCCATGTCAAGGGCGGAAGCGTTCTATTTTGCAACTAAACCTCTTCAGGCAGCCGCGTTGATGAATTTGGGCGATTTAAGTAATTTAAATATAACATTAACATTACCTTTCGCGGATGAATTTGACATCATGCTTGGAAACCCCTTATCAGTATGGGCGTTGGCAGCACATTTCACCTCTCATTCAACCGTGTACGCGGACAAATCGCTTCAAACGCATTTTACACGCACAAATATTCCATACTTCCGACCTTTAACTGTTTCGCCCGACCAAAGTTCCACAAACTTCTTATTCGGCTCATATTTCGCGAGCACGACACGTTTGTTAAAATAAACAATCAGTCCAAACGTCAGCTCTGTCTTGTCATAGCAAACCAGTTCAAGAATCGTTGGAGACTCGAACTAATTGCGATGTTCCATGTATTGCTTTGAGATCGGTTGGAGGTTACACTAAGCACAAGTAGTCGCAGTTTGAAAAAATGCAACTAGAAAGACTTTGTTGCTGACTCGGGATTGGAAATGAAAGGTGGATGGCTGGTCACCGTCCCTTTCCCCATTTTCTTACATCTATTTAAGGGGTGTAAAACAAGTGAATGGGTCTCTTTTGTTGGATAATACTCGGTACGATGAAGTGTTTGGCTGGTGGGTTACTGGCGCTCAAAATGATCGCAGAAGTTTTTGAATACGGATCTTCCATCAGATTAGTTATCTAAAGAATTTAGTACTTGTGAGAAAGTGAACGTTGGTGGTAAAGAGAAGAGATTATATCTGCGGACGTGAAATATTTCGTGGTAACAGTGTGAACTAGAAACTTAGTTACTGTGTAACCGAAAAACTAATGAAAGAAAATTCAGTGCACTAAGTAGTGAATTTTTTATTGGGACAGTGGAAGGCGGTTAAGCCGTGAAGGTAAGCGTAGAGTAAGGAAGAATTCCCAGCAACCCATGTAGTGAGTCGCGATTTAAGGACTTGAGAGCGTGCTTTTGTTTGAAGGATAAGTTTTGGGGAATTCATGGGAGAAGGAAACTAATAACAAAACCCGCAACTTTGGGGAACTAGTCGTATCAAGAATCTATTCAACCTTTGGGGGAAATCGAGTGGGAGGAAAATTAAAAGCAAAACCCGCGACTCTCAGGAACTATCGAACCCACGCAACAGTCGGGGCTCTGCGAAACGGGGGGTCCGGTACAGATGAGGTGGATAAGTGGTGGCAGAAGGGAGCCCAAAACTGTATCTTGCATTGTAATTATTCTGTTGTTGATTAGAATACAAGTATTAGTTTAATTTGGAGTCATTTCTTATTTTCGTAGTTTTTTATATTGCCGTTTTTCCTTGTTTTCCTTCTCAATTTTCCTTAATTTTCAGCGGTACGTTGACTTCAGAGGAGGTAGGTAAAACAAGCGGTACGAATCAAACCTGGTTATCCAACGGCAGTAGGGGCAGTTTCTTTTTTGTTCCTCTTTGAGTCACGCCCATTCTCCGGGTGAGTATCCGGGAACAAAGCTTCGCAGCCAAAATATCCTTTACGATGAGGATAACAGTAGACAGAACTACGCTCATGTCGAAAGGGTTGCGTATTAAATTCTACAATATGTACATGAATAGAATGATGTAATTCAAGAAAAACTTTTATGGCATGCACAACATGGTTTGAAAGACTGACTAGCTGACCCGAAAATTAAAGGTATTTTTGTTATTCATCTTAGCTGAAAATTTGGAGAAGCTCCAGTCAAAAGTGTAGTGTCTGGTTCAATAGCAAGCTCAGGTAGTAGAAAAACCATATATGATTGTTGTAATTGAAGAAAATTCAAATGGCTATAACTTCTGTAAATTTTATTGAAATTTAAAGAATAAAGTGATTTTTCAATGAACTATTTAAATGGCTGATTTAATCCAATTTGATACCAGTACAGTTGTGCTAGCAAAGATGTTAAATCCTAATACTATTGGCAAAGTGCAATGAATTCCGGCCTCTAAATTATTTGTTATTGGATCTAGCTTCATAATCTTTAGGGCTTTTTGAAACCTACTAGTTTTCCATCCTATCTATCCATTTGTCCATTTGTCTGTTCATCTATCCGCCTATCCGTGCGTCACATGAAATTTCTTCCAAAACTATAGAACTTACAAGCTCAAACTTTATGAAAAGGCCAAAAGTGGTTGTCTCTCAAATGCTTCGGTCTTATCAAATGTATCGACATTTTTTAAGGGGATCTGCCTTGCAACGAAGCGGCCCTTAACAAATTTTTTCATTAAATGTAGTTGAGCAGGGTATCAAATGAAAGGTCTTAGCACTTTCAGAATTTGAAAAATAAGTAACTTTTTGCATTTGAAGTCCAGGGGGAGGCAAAATACACAAACAATATTTGTGTCCCCTCCCCTCACGACTGGACACCTGTGAGTCGAAAATCTGAAAAAATCACGAAAGTAGGTCTTAATTAGTCCCAGGGCGACAAATAGCTCAGAAACCAAAATTCATGCAACTCTGTTAATAATAGTATGATTTCTAAATTTTACATTTTCCCCCAAAAATCAAAACAGTACCTTTAAACTTCTCAGAATTTTCCAGCTATGTAGGTTGATATAAGACACTTATGCCTTCGAAATTTCATAGAAATCAAATCATAATCAAATGAGTTATCGTCATTTTAATTGTATGGAATCACAGAAACAATAACACATGTTGATAGTTGATATATTTCGTATCAATCAAGGCACTCTAATTTTTTTCGGATTTTCATGAAAATTTAAGGAATAGTGGTTTACTTGAATATGTTTAATGAGCCGAGCATTCAGAAAAATTATTTAACATGGAACAAAATCACGGCTGTAATGTGCTTATGAACGAAACTCTGCACCTTTTGGATGAATTTGAACGATCACTTATAGAGGTGCTCGTATAAGGTGAACCGATTCATGGCACCCGAAAATTTTTTCGAACCCTAAAATGGTTACAAAGCACTTCTTTTAGAAGCTTTCTCCTGCCTCCTCGACTTGTTTCACCTATGAGTATTCATCGTACGTATTCATCTTCAGTCATTCATTAAATTGAATCAAGTGTTAAAAGCATGTACCTTTAACGTTGAAGTTGGGGAAAAATAACTCAAAATTATTCAATCTTCTCATTTAAAACTGCCAATATTTTGTTTTACGATTACTGATACCACTAGCTAGATATTCATGATACCTATCATTCCTGAAACTTTCATCCAAATCCCAGCAAACCTGTAGTGTCTGAGTCAGTAAAAACCGCACATTGTTCCATATCCATATGGTTCCATAGTAATATAGTGCATATTGTTCCATAGTAATACAGGAAAATTCAAACCGCTATAACTTCGTAAATACTATTCGGTCTTTTTGAAACTTTCAGAACAGGTCAATTTTATATATAGCCATAATTTGACTGAGTTTATAGGTACCGTCAAGATTTGATTGAAGAAAATGTAAAATTGACAAATCATACTTTTACCAACAAAGTTGAATGGATTTTGACTTCTCACGTATTTCTTGTTGTTGTACTTATAAAGGCCTACATTTACGACTTAGCAGATTTTTCGGATGAAAGGTGTCCAATCGAAAGGGGGGGGTCAGGCGAAAATTTCGTACATTTCCCCTTCCCCTGCCCTCCACTGTACCAATAAGGCAATTTTAAGACTTGTTTTGAAAAAATCTTATTGAGACTTTTCCAATGATACCCTATTCGACTACCAAAAGTGAACAATTTTTTCGAAGGGTCTGCTCTCTATATGGAGAGACCCCTTAAAACCCTTTGAAAAAATCTTACCCTTGAACTGTCAAGAAGTCACCACTTCGAACTTTTCCGCAAAGTTTCATGGCTGTAGCTTCTATAGTTTCGGAGAAAAACATACAGACGGATGCAGGTCTTAATTGCAATAGTGTTTGGTATTTTAGTACAAAGCCCTAAAAATCCGATGTCAAATAGTCTGAAACAAAATGGCGGCCACTCAAAGGTCGAAAAACGTGCAAAACTTTCTTATTATAGTTGTGATCGAACCTTTCAACCGATGTTAATGAAATTTAGCAGTTTGGTGAAAACTATAAGTGTCTGAAGAACAATGAAAAAAAATTATGGATCAGGACTGAAAAATAGTCCCAAATTTGGTTCAATTTGTATGAAACTTAATTATAAGGTGGGAACTGATCAAATTTGAAGATTTGTAGCGTTCACATAGCCCCTACCAGTAGCACATCAATTCATGAGAAGTCTTTTTAATTTCGCAGCTTTGATCAATGAGATGATCGTGATAGCCAGACGAAGTTCAATGTACAACAAAAGTGATCAATTGTTGTACTTAAAAGTTAAATGAGTTGAAGTTTTTATATTAGTTAGTTCAATAATAAAGACAATAAATAAGCAAGAACTATAATTGTTCACCCCAAAACTTGTTTGTGTTTGTGTATCACCAGAAGCGTCCCTTTTTGATACACCAGTCGTCCAAGGATCAGGAGACGCTCATCAGCAGGTAGAATTCAACGAACACAACGGAGCAAACGAATTATTGAAAACGGTGAGCAACAACCAACAAATGTTCCTCTAACGCTAAGACTAGTTCCACCGTTGGAGCAATCAGTCATTTTTACATCACATAAAGCAGACACCAGAATGGCGGCAATTCAGCAAATCAAATTATTACCATTCTGGAATAATGACCCTGAACTATGGTTTCATCACGCGGATGTATAATTCACAACGAATCACAAATAATAACAGAAAATACTTAACTGCAATCGCTGCACTAGATTTCGAGACCCTACAGCAGTTAACTGACATTGTTTGCCTTCCACCAAAGGTAGATAAATATACATATGCATCTAATACCGACAATAATAAAAAGATTCGGCCTTTCAAAAGAAAATAAAATTCGACGGTTTCTCGGCAGAATTGATTTCGAGGGCAAACGCCGATCAGAACTTCTGAGGAAAATACAGTCCCTTCACCCTGATGGCCTGCCCGTCGATTTTGTGAAAGCAATATGGCTGGGATGTTTACCAGTAAATATACGTGCTATACTCTCAGCCAGCGTTAATTTCCCAGCGTGCGAATTTTCCAACATTGCTGACATTGTAGAAAACTGTGGACCACAACGAGTAATGCCAACTTCCCATAGTTTAACAGATCCATACATGTCGTTATAAGCACGATTAACTACCATTGAAGGTCAATTAGAAAAAATAACAAATATAGGCAAGAGCCTACAAATAAAAAAAAAATACGCGAAGAAGATTCTGCCATAAAAACACAAGAATTTTGTTGTTTCCATCGAAAATTCGGCAAACAGGCAAAACGTTGTTTTCCACCATGTAAGTGCCAACAATCAGCTCAATCGGCAAACTAAGCAGTTTGCTATTTGAAATTGCACATCTGGACGGCAAACACTTGTGCAAAAAAAGGAAATTCGCGTGCCGCCTTCACATTCAAGAGAAAAGTACAAGATAAAGGTTTTTAATCGACTCTAGATCAGTTTTATCGGTCATTTTTGCATCGTTAATTTTTTCAGCCTCCAAAAAAAGGTGAATTCACGCTATATGGAGCTTAACTTTGGTCTCAAAAAGAAATTTGCATGGTCATTCACAATTTCAGATGTTAACATCGCAATAATCGCAGCAGATTACATAAGCCGCAACAGCTTAATGATTGACCTTAAAAGATTAGTAATCCATATACTCATCGTGGTATTTTCGGAAGAACTATGGAAACTGGTGTTTACAACTTGTCAACCATCAACATCAATAACAATCTAAGTGATATCGTAGAGGGTTTTATGGAAGCCATACCCTTAGTCAACAAAACCACCAACTTTGGAGGCAAGTGTAACAAAAGATTATATTGTGACGACCACGACGATTATGTGGTGAAAATTTGCATGAAGTAAAAGAAGAGCAACATCGTTTGATAAAACAAGGCATTCATCTTCCTTCTTCAAGTTGCTGGGCATCGCCGTTGCACTTGATTAAAAAGAAAAACAGCAAATGGTGACCCTGTGGTGAGTAACGGAAATTGAATGCTCAAATGGTTCCGGATCGATACGCCATTGCAAATATCCACGATGTAGCAGAACGATTGCATGGGAAGACAATCTTTTCTACGTTGGACTTGGAAAAGGCTTAACATTAGACTCCCGTACACGAATCTGATACACCAAAAACTGCTGTGTTTACACTCTTTAGGCTTTATGAATACTTGTATATACTTCTAGGGCTAAGAAATACCACGCAAAATTTCTAGCGCCACCTGGATAATATATTACGATGACTGAACTGTGTTTTCAGTTACGTGGACGACATTTTATTTATTTCATAATCTTTTGAAAAGCATCACAACCATCTCAAAATGGTTTTAGGAGATTGCAGCAAAACGATCTTCAAATCAATATCGACAAGTGCGGAATTGGCCAAACAGAGGTGCTGTATCTCGGTTACACAACTACTGCTCATGGATGCAAACCACCAGGAGTCAGAGCGCAAGCAATAACAAACTATTCCAAACCGAAAAAAGCAGATTTTCGTCGGATCCTAGGCATTACGAACTATTATTGACGGATGATATAAAATGCAGCACGCATGCAAGCAGCACTCAACGATTTCCTTGGAAACTCCAAGAAGAACGATAAGCGCAAGATAAAATAGTCAACGAAGACGCGTCTATCATTTGCAGTCTTTTGTCACTTACCATTGATGCTGCTGATGTGGCAATGGGAGCAACATTGGAACAATATAACTATAGACAATAGCAACCATTGGGATTTTTTTCGCAAAAGGTGGTATAGTACTTATGATAGGGAACTATTAGCGATCTGTTTCTCCATTCCATTCCATTTCCAACAAATGTTAGAATCTTGAAAATTCATTTTCAAAACTGACCACAAACCGTTAATATTTGCATTCCCACAGAAACTGGAAACGGAAATTGCAGCAGTTTGTCTTATTTCGCAATTCGCCACGAAAACAGTATACACATCAAGATCTGATAACGCGATCGTAGATGCGCTCTCCAGAATCTATGAAATCTCAATGCGAACGACTCTAGATATGGATTCAAACACTAATTTATGATAAAACATCTCCTCAATTTGAGAAGCCTAAAACTGAAAACTCACTAATTTACTGTGATGCGTCAACAGAAAAGCCTAGGCCTTACATTCCATTGACAATCTGCCGTCGGGTTTTGCAAGTTTGTATGGCTTATCACATACTGGAATCAAAGCCACGATCCAATTAATCAGAACGAAATTCGGTTGGCTATCGATAAAAAAAGATGTCACCCAGCGGGCTCGTATCTGCATTAGTTGTCAGAGAGCTAAGATTCAACGACATATTAAAAATTCGCCAACACATTAACTTTCCCAATGTACGTTTTGAGCATAAACATTTAGATATTGCCAAAATGTTCACAAAAGACTACCCTTACGGCCTCTCGCAGGCCAGAGGCTATACCCTTAAGAACCAGATACGCTTAAACAAGAGCTGCAGCATTAAACAACAATCGGAAAACTCGATGTGGGATCCGAAAGATCATTTTAACAGAACAAGACACCCAATTCAAGTCATCACTTTTTCGAGCATTGCGAAATTTGATCGGCGCCGCACAAATTTGCATCAAGCGTCCAATGGCACGGTTAAACGTTGGCATCTTCTTCTTTTTCTTCGTAGCACTACAGCCCCTCTGGGGCCTTTGCTTCATGCAAATAGCGCCTCCAACTGTCTTGGTCCATTGACCACGTCCTTACAATTTTGAAATCTGTGTAGCGATGAACTGTCCTCGTCGACCAAGTCAGACCAGCGTTTCCTCGGTTTCCCACTGCTCGAAAGACATCCTTATAAGTCATCCAATTTTAATTGTAAATTAAAAAAATAAATTTAAAAAAATTATAATATAAGAATATTAAATAAAAAAATTAAATTTAGAACTAAAATTCGATGACTGCATCCCTCTTTACAACGCAACTTCGAAAAATGAATTGCGTTATCTTGCCAATGAAAAAAGCCGTTGATGGCAAACAGAGGGCTCACCAGTGAAAATAACCGTTGACGGCAAGCACAGGGCTTGCCAATGAGATAACTGGTGACGACGTTTCGGACGTCACGAATTGTCTATACTGGTGTTATATTTAATTTCCACGCTTAAGAAAATCGTACATGTAAGCTTCCAGTCCCGCATGGTCACGCAAGAAAAAGTGCATTGCAATTCGTCCTAGCCCAACCGTCTCGACTAATCGCGATCAAAATCGTAATCAAGACAGAAAACTTGCTAGAATTTTATCAAAAACTAAAATATCTTTTTGTTCCAATTGATAGTAACCATAACTCGCAGCAAATATGCGTGACAATAGACCGAAATATTGTAATCATTAAGAAATTGCTGCCAATCAAAACAATCAAGTCAATACAATTCCAGTTTGATTGTCACCGCACCGTGAACCAAAAAGAATTTCCACAAAATAAGTGAAACAAATCCCATTCCATCGTGATTCATATCTGTCATTAAGACGTCGGACGAGGTTTTGGCGCAATTTATTCGCCGTGTATTGACTTCTCTGATACATCATAGCGGGAAACGTGCAAAGGGACGAGAAGGTTCGAGTCTGACTGGCTTTGAGGAAGTGGAAAAATCATGGCCACGAAATGAACAGCCCATTGCGGCTGCATTCACCCCAAAGCAAGGAAGAAAATTGATCGCGTCCGAAATTTTCTTCATTTAATTGCCGTCCCTGTATTTCGTGTAACCAGCACCCTTTAATTTGTGTTTTGTGGCAAACGGTGGAAGATTTGCATTACGAAAGCAAAGAAGGATTTACGACAGTGCTCTTTCGTTTAGAAAGTGTTTTGCCTCATGCTCGGAGTCCCTCGGTGTTTGTTTTACCTGTCCGAGAGGTGAAAGTGTAAATCATCTTGCAGTGATGATAAAAACAAACATGATATGGAAGGATAAAGGCTTTAATTTTGGCTGGTCAAGAAGGGAAATATCCAGAAAAAATCTTCACAACTGGTTTACACATTGTTGTAGTATCGCGTACGGGCATACATTCACGCTTTTGTTTATCAATCGGACGGTGTTGGTTGGGCAAGTTGCACGTACAGTATCCAATTGAAATGTGTTCGTGGGGGCGTTTTGTATACACACATTATATGTGGGTGTTAAGCGCGATTTTAATCACACCGTCCACGTGATTTTCACTTTTTTGTATATGCAGTGCTGTTTTGCTCAAGAAAACTCAATGAAATTCCGTATACAATGCATCCCTTCGGTTTTGAGACAATGCGTCAGAGCGAGAAAGTCAACCTATCGGCTACGAGACCAGGAAGCTGGGAACTAACTAAGTCTTGCTCGTTAACGCACAACGGAAGTGCTAGGGATCAAGGAACGACTAAATCAACTCTGAACCATGTTGACCGTGGGGGGCTTCCATGAGGAATAACGAAGACCAAGACCCGTTTCGGCTGAGGGAACTCAATTTATTTCTGTCTGCATTTGCATAATATTGCATTGTTGTGATGATCGGATTATCTTTTCCACGATCAATACCTGCTGTTCGGCATCATAAATGAAATGAGATTCAAACAGTGAAAAGCATTCGTGCAGTTGTTATTGCGATTCGAACATTTTAATCGAATCGTTCTAACGGATTTTATCTCGGCTCAATATTCAAATTACAGCTATTTATATATTTAGGATCACGGATGACACTTAGCAAACTTTAATGTTCACAGGCCTTACCCACCCCGTCTACGAGCGCTTGTTGGAGGAGGATTGGGTGAGTACCCTTTTTTCTATTGCGTAAATCATATATAAATTATATATTTTATTGATGTTATATCTATTGGAAAAGTTTGGTTTATACGCGAATGCATCGTTCCTCCCCACATATTTCTATTAACCCCTTAAAATACGTGAAACTGTTCACAAAACGTGTGCCTCCTTTTTCAAATATGTGTGGGTTTTAAAAATATCTATACCCATAAGTGAAGAAAAAACATATTGCTCCGAATGCACGGATCTGATTGGATCAAGGAAGGAATTAAAGAAAAAGAAATGAGTTACTTTCAATGTCTTTTGTATAAAAATTTATTCTGTTCTGTAAAATACCAAGGGGCAAACTGTTCTAAGTCCTATTTTTTCCTGATTTTTTTCTTAAAAATGAGAACTAAATATAAAAGATTGGAAATGTAAATTTTTTTTTGCAAAAAATCATTAAAATGAAAAGATAAAATTGAAAAAGAACTCGTTCTTTCTATTTATTTGAAACCATGACCATATATGGGACCCTCCACGTTGGTTATCCGCTCCACTTATTAGTTAGCCATCGGCTGAGCTCACGCCTTCTTTTTGCGTTGTAGGTGCTCTCGCAGGGCAGAGTGGCCTTCTTCTTGCGTTCTTATTTATGTTATATACTATTACATAAATAAGAATGCAAGAGGAAGGCCGCTTCCATCATATAAGACTATAGCATAAATCTGAAACGTTGATGTTTTTCATTTGAAGGAGGATGTCATGCGAATTATTTTTACCAGAGTTTCATTCAAATGGAAAACATTTGGCCACGGCTGCAATCGATTTTAATCCAGATGGAGGGGTGCGAGGGGGCACCATTTCCATATAGATGCCACACTTTTGTTTGGGGCCAGAAGTAGCTCTAGTAAACATGAGATCTTCTCAAGTCTCGCTCGTTTTGGCCGGGCCCAGGTAGTCGTGTACTTTGGCGAAACACATCCTTTCAATAAATTACCTCGGCTGCCTCATCTGTTGATCCGGATTCTAAAACACGACACCACAATGCTAGCTTACCAGTGCATTCACGCATCTTCAAACAAGGCCAATTTTGGCGGACACCAACATCCTCACTCGCTATCGGTGAGTTGGTTATTGATGCGGGCTTCGGAGGTCGTCGGCGTCATTGTCATTTTGGTAAGATGGACTCATGTGGCCGAGATGCCAAAGCAAAGCATTATTTGGTACAGTACTGTTGCAAATTCCGACGAACCAGCTTCCTCCCATTCGCAACTTTAAATTACCGCCGTAACATCTCCATCTTCCTTTGGGCATTTATACCTTTTCCCTGTTATTTATTTAATTTTATCAAAATTTTCCAATTTCCCTATAATTTTTACTTCCCCATCATCAGAATCCTACCCTTTTCCCTTATTTCCAACTAAAATAATGTAATATATATTAATAATTTCAATTTTCCCACTAACAACATTCCATTGATTAATTCCCACTAACAAAACTTCATTCAATACCTTTTCCTTAACAAAACCTAATTCCTTCCTTCATACTAACTAATTCTATTCCCACTAACGAATTTCATATTTTTATAGTAACAAAAATTTATTCACGTTTCCCTTTTAACAAATTTCCATATCTTGCCCATCAAGAAAGAGTTGAAGTTGCTAAACTGATGAATGGGAGATCGACAAGTCATAGCTCCATTGGTTACGGCGCGAGTTCTCGACCGGGGGTCTGCTGGAACCCTGAGTTCAAGTTCCCCCGGGCGCAGGGAAGCACTCTTTTTGGGGTATCGGCAAAATCAATAGCTACCGTAATGTATATGTGACACTTTGCATTCAATCAAGCGGTTCTTGGATGATGTAAATTGACATATATGCAAATCAATGGATACTATTGTGTTTGTCGATACGGGAAAAAAGATGTGTGAGTAGTGGAATCGAAGTGTAATGAACTTCGATTACGTTACCCAGATGCGGCAGCGGTAATTTAAAAATGAAAAGGATTGCGGAATCTGATTTGGGAAGGTGAAATGCGGGATTGGGTGCTTGAATGCGGGGTCAGTCGGTTTTTTCGACTTGGAGAAGGTGGATAAGAGTGATTTATTTTCACGAAGAAGTTTTTTTGGAGTTTTTCGATGACGACGGGGAAATAAGAATAGAAGTATTGAGATTGGAAAATTGGTGTAAGGAGTTTTAATATGAAAAAATTAGTAAATAAAAGCCATGATTGTGATTCGGGGAGTTTTCGGGAGTGAAATGAGCGGAAATATGAAAGGGTAGTGACCTTATAAATGAAAAGTACCATTTTCTGGAGAGATAAAAGAATTTAAATTGCGTGCGAGTCAAGTTAAGTGGGCTAAACACACGAGAAATACATAATTAGGTGAGGTTAAGCCAAAATAAAACAGTGTCGGTTTAAATTACATAAAACAAAAGAAATTTAAATAGTTTTGAATCCGAAAAGAAAATTGGCACTGAGTAACAGTGGTAATAAAAAAAAACAACAGTGGATGCAGGTTGTGGTGTATGCCGTAAAGAAAGTGAAAGTATGGATTAAAGACAAAAGTTTATTAATGAAAAGTGAATCAAAAACCAAACGCGGGTCTGAATGTAATTAGTAACGGGATCCCTGAAGGGTGAATCTATAGTACCAGGTTTTAGAAGAGAAGGTCTACATTTTGTGAAAAGTGGCCGGTTTAGGTTGCGTTTAGAGTAGTGTAAACATTTTATTTAAATTGAAGTTAATTTTCAGTACCCCCCCCCCCCCCTTCAGTGGCCGAGCGCTCTGCAGCATTAATAGGGGTGAGTAATTGCACATTTTTTCATTATATTTTTTTATTAATTATATTTCAATCATATTGGAAATCTTTTTTTTTTATCACAATTATTCCCTTAATATATATATTTTTTCTTTAATTAAAAATATTGGCTGGTTTTTATAGCAGTGGTGAAATTTATTTATTCATTTGATTCATTCGTTAAATTATTTAAAAACAAAAGGAAGCAGCTTGTTTATAATAATATTCTTTTTCATGAATTGTTGTTGTGTTCTTTTTTCCCCCTATTTCATAAATCGTCCACTATGTTGTAAGCAATAATAATTTTTTTCATTTCTCAAACATGACCCCTGCCTTTCCCGTCCTTTTCCCTCCGTGTTAGTGTTATTTATGTAAGGTGGCTCAGCACGAGCAGAGGGTGTCCCGGAAGCCCCACGACACGACTGAGCGCTAGCCGGCCTCAGTATGCTACCCCGGGCTACACACCCCTCTGCTAATTCTTAATGTCGGCAACTGCGGTGACTTCCGTGGTTGCAACAGTACGTTACGATCAACACTGTCGTATGATTGCTTGAAGTTAACGAAAATTTCGTCTACATCTAAAGGGTGGTCCAACCAAAACGTACGATGTTAATTGTAAATAAAACAAAAAGCTTTCAGAGAATTATGTTAATATTTTTTATTATAATAGAAGACTCTATGGTCATTATGTGTACGACAAAATATTGCTCAAATACTCCTCATGGCTACCGTCGCACACTTTTATCCGGTGATCCATTTTTTTTAAATGACTCTGAGACATAATTGAGGTTCAATGTCCCTAATGTGCTGAATTATCATATCTTTTCGCTCTGGAATTGGTCTTGGCTTATTAACGTACTCTTTTTTTAGCAATTCTCCAGAGAAAGAAGTTCAACGGTATCAAACCATACGATCATGGTCGTCAATCAACATCGGCACAACGTGAGATAACACGGCCATTGAATTTCTCGCGCAAAAGAGCCATTGTTTTGTTGGTTGTGTGGCAAGTGGCACAATCCTGTTGAAATCATATATCGTCCAGGTCCATAACTTCAATTTCTGGCCACAAGAAGTCTGTTATCATCTCGCAATAGTGAACACCATTCATGGTAACAGCTTGGCCGACCTGATTTTCGAAGAAGTACAGCCCGATGACACCATCAGCCCATAAACCGCACCAAACAGTCACTCTTTGTGAATTGCACAAATGTGGCAATTCTGCTAGTTAACGAATCCACTGAGGTGAAAGTGTGCCTCGTCGCTGAAGATGATTTTCTTTGTAAAGTCACCATTCCCTTTTGTCTGTTCAACCAACCGTTCGTTGTATTGCCGACGCTTGAAATGGTCAGTAGGCTTCAGAGTCAATTGAACCTAGTAAGCGTGTCAATTCAAATCTTTATTCAAAATTCGGATCAGTGATTGTCGTGAGATGTTCAATTGTTAGCCACGACGATGAATCGAGGTGGCCGCATTGTCGCGAGCAACAGCAATGTTTTCCGCAGAACGAATTGGGCAAGCATTCACCGGTGATTTCACATTTCCTACAGACCCGGTTTTTTGAAATTTGCACACGATTTGCTCGAGTGCGGACACATTTGGTCGATTATGCCGACTAAAAAAATCACGAAGTGCACGAAATGCATTTTTATTTTAATGCCCATTTTCGTAAAAGGCTTCAACAACCTTAACGTGCTGCTCAATTGTGTACCTCTCCATGATTAAATTTGTCAGGCATTGAGACAAAGAAATGTCAAATTAAAATGGGCGAAAAACTTGGCGTTAAGGTGTGACACACAATTAACATTGTGCATTATGGCTGGGCCACCCTTCATATATTCTTCTTCTTCTTAGCACTACAGCCCCTTTTGGGCCTTTGCTTCCTGCAAATGTTGCCTCCAACCATCTCGATTCGTTGACCGCGTCATCCCATTCCGAACTCCGAGCAGCGATGTACTGTTTTCGTCGACAGAGTCAGACTAGCGTTTCCTCGGTTTCCCCACTGGCTGCCGGCCTTCAGTTCTCCCAACGAATACTTTTTGGGTATCCGTTGTTCGTCCATACGATTCATGTGTCCAGCCCATTGCAGCTTCTACAGTCTTACAATCCTTGAGACCTCCGGTTCGTCTAAAATTTAATACAGCTCATGGTTGTGTCGAATTCACCATTGGTCCCCATTTAGCTTCGCTCCGACTATTCGCCTCAGGACCCGTCGCTCATAGGCGTTCAATATATTTGCGGATGCTTGTGTTGGGGTCCATGTTTCACACCCATCGCATAACACAGGTTTTATCACAGATTTGTATACTTGGAGCTTTGTTTTCCTGTGTATACAGCTGGTCTTCAAGATCATCAATACTGAATAAAATATTTTATTTGCGAGCTGTATTCTTCGGTGTATTTCGTCTCTTTCATTGCCCGTTTTCGTTACTTTGGTGCCTAAATACACAAATTCGCTAACATTGTTTCAGATAAGAAATGGCGGACTACAACATAATTCAAAAAATTAAGAGACATGCTGTCATCTTCGCAATATGTGCGAACCATACAGATTTAAAAAATTTTAATTTTCATAATTGCGCCCGTTCATACATGCATAAAGTTCGCCGTGAATTGGAAGCATTAGGAGGCAATACAGTATCGGTTGCAAAACGCGAAAAGCACGAAAAACGTTCTGACACTGTCGGGTCTGCAGAGTTTTTAAAGCAAGTGCAAGTGATCATAGACGAGGACCCTTCAAAATCAATGAGTCTTCTTGCGAGTGAGCTTCATGTTTCTGAGCGCCTTATTCGTAGAGTTGTCCACGAAGCCCTTCGGTATAAGTCTTACGTGATGCGCAGAGGACAGTTCATGGGAACAGAGTTCTCCGATCAAAATGTCTTTTAAACAAAATCAACCTGAGGTGCCCAAAATGTTATGGTTTTTCCCGACGAAAAAAATGTTGACCAAGTTCAAAAGACCAATCGCAGAAATGACAAATGGCTATGTTTTAATCCTACGGAGGTTCTTGTTGTTATGCATACAAAATTTCCAGTCACTGTTATAGTTTTAGGTGTTGTCAGCAACGAAGGACATGTTATGCCACCACACTATTTTACTCAAGGACTTCGAGTGAACTCTGCTGCATACATCGAGGTTTCGGAGACGGTAATGAAACCCTGGATAGACAATGTAAGCGGAGGCAGACCATACATTTTTCAACAAAACTCTGCTCCTTCACATAAAGCCATGGTGACATAAGATTGGATGGCCGAACATTTTCATGACCACATAACACTGAGCCTATGGCCACCTAGCTCCCAAGATCTTAATCCTTTGGATTATTACGTATGGGGCATAGTTGAGCGTGGGACCAATAAGTGTCCTCATAATACCACTTCTTCGCTGGAGACTGCTATTAATGCCGTTATGGCTAATATGATTAAGGAGCATTTGTTTCGGGCATGTCATCGTTTCCGGACCCGGATCGAAGAGGATATTGCTGCTTATGGCGATTTTATTGAATAACTTTATAGCCATATATTAATTTAACGTTGTATGAAAAATTCCTGAAATTTCATTAAATTTTGTTAAAAATACAAGCTAATTAATTTTACTCTCAAGTTGTCCTGAAATACCGTACGCACCCGATATAAATATATATATATATATATATATATATATATATATATATATATATATATATATATATATATATATATCTATATATATATATATATATATATATATATATATATATATATATATATATATATATATATATATATATATATATATATATATATATATATATATATGTATATATTTATATATATATATGCATATATATATACATATATATATATATATATATATATATATATATATATATATATATATATATATATATATATATATGTATATGTATATATATATGTATATATATATTTTTTTTTTTTAAATATATATATATATATATATATATATATATATATTTATATATATATATATATATATATATGTATATTTATATATATATATATATATATATATATATATATATATATATATATATGTATACATATATATATATATATATATATATATATATATATATATACTACTGTGACCAAAAAGTAAGGTGACAATTGAATTTAAACTGCGCGCGTCGAAGGATTTGGAGAATTATTTTTTATTTAGGTTGGTAGTACTGTCAGGGACATCTTTGTCAAATTTACATGTCAAAATATTCATTAGTGTTTGAAATACGCGTCATTTCCGGGATGGCCGTCAGTTCCGTCTTCGCTGCGGCTTGAATCTCCTCTATCATATGAGCTGAATACGGTGGTTGCGGAACGATATGGGTTGAGTTTTTGGCGAAATGATCACGAATTACGAGTGCAGTATGGGATGGTGCATTATAATTGTGTAAAAACCAAGAATTGTCTTTCCACAATTCCGGCCTTTTTAGGCGGAAAGCGTTAAGCAAACGAAGCAAAACGTTCAAATAATATTCCTTGTTGACTGTTTGGCCCGGCGGAAGGAGTTCATAATGCACAACACCACGCTAATCGAAGAAGAGAAGAGGTTGATGGTCGCCAAGGACGCTCTTTGTCTTCGACACGTTCACGGCCGGCTTGAAACTCACTATACCACTTGTAGACATTTTTTTAGACAAAGCTTCATCACCAAAGACTTTCTGCACCATCTTCAACGTATCCGCAGTAGAATATTGATCCCGCAAACAAAATTTATTGCAAATTCAACAAATTTCGACATCGCAAGAAACGAAAAACTCACTTTTTGCAGCTCAAAAAACGACGCGTATCTCAAACACTAATGAATATTTTGACATGTAAATTTAACATAGATGTCACTGACAGTACCACCAACTTAAAAAAAAAATAATTCTCCAAATCCTTCGACGCGCGCAGTTTATATTCAAATTCAATTCAATTTTTTTTGGACACAGCAGTATATATATATATATATATATATATATATATATATATATATATATATATATATATATATATATATATATATATATATATATATATATATATATATATATATATATATATATATTGTTACATGGCCAAATAATTCTTAAGAACATCATGATCAATAAAAGCACGTACTCGAAATCGAAAGAATCCACCAAGCATGATCAACATTTGAAGGTAAGTAGCTCTCGTCAGAACATTCGCCAATGTACGAGAAATGGATTGAATGGCTAGAGATCCTATATAAAGGCGAGCTGAATGAATGGGGGGATTATTACAACCGCGATAGTAAAGCTGCGATAAGTGTGTATTGCGAATTAAAGGCGAGCGAGAATTAAAGTTGATAGTGAAGATAGTTGGAATATAAATTTGTAGACGAATTAAAATAACATTTTAAATCAATCTTTGAAAAGTAAAATTGGTGAAATTGTTAAGTGAATGATTGTGCATTTCTCTTGTAAATAAACTCTATTAACTTAATTTAAAAGACAGTGCGTTTTCACTTTCCCGGAACATTAAAATCATTGGCTGCGAACTATAACACGCGACAGTAGTGTCAAGAAGTGAGAAACAAACTTTGAAAGAGAAACTTTTAAACATTTTTAAAGTGCACAATAGTGAAGTGTAACGTGAGAACCTGGTGGAAAAAAAAAATAATAAAAGCTGAAATAATAAAAATACCGCGAAGTTAACTTTTAAAAATTAATGAATTTAAAATGTTGGAGCTTAAGGGAGAAGCAGAAATGCCAAAATCCAAGGAAACAGAAGATGCACTGATGCAAATGTTAGTGCTGATGCAGCAAGAGCAGCAACAACAGTCATCCAGTTCAACAGCGAAGCTAAATGAACAATCAGCGAAGGTAAATGAAAAATCAGCGAAGCTGGACCAACAAGCGACCGAAATCAAGGGAGACATCACACAGAAGCTGGAGAAACAGTCAACCAAAATAAAAGCGGAGCTTGGTAGTCTGAACAAACAAATTAAAGTGTCGAGTAAAAGGTTGACCAGGTCGAGGGAAATGTTTACCAGGTGGAGTAAAGGGCAGCCAGGTTGAGGAGAGAATCAACCATGAGATGGAAAAAGTTAAAAAGGAATTGGAAGCAGCGAAGGCAGTTGTAACCACCTCACTCGCTCCACTTAGAACCGCAGCGCAAAGCTCATCGAGAAATGTGGAAGCACCAATATTCGACGGGCAAATGGTCTGGAGCATTAACAAAATACAGTTTGAAGCCACCGCTAGGACAAATTACTGGAATGAGCGGAAACGGGCAGCGGGCTCTAAGATGCCCGGCTGCCGAGCTTTTGTAGACGGTCCCCGTTGAGTTGCACTCAAACCCGGCTGCTATAATGAATACTCTCAACATGCGCTATGAAGACGATCATCTGAAGCAGATTTAGCGGTCACAGCTATGGCATCGGATGCAGAGGTCTGGTGAAACTTTACAGCAGCTTGTCCAAGACATTGAGCGACTGGCACTTTTGGCTTACCTAGCTTACGATCCAGAACATCGAGATGACGCAGCAACAGAAGCATTCATTAGCGGAATAAACCACCAGGAATTGCAACAAGCCGTGCGTTTAGCTCAAAAGCAAACGGTTAAGGACGCATTGGTTTATATTCTGTACTTTGAAAAATATGGCTTGTGCTACCGCCCGGGTTTGCGAGGTAGTGGCAGACGAATGCAGGTGTGAGCGCGTGGAAAATTGAGCGAGGGTGGCAGGTGAATGGTGTACCTAGACGTTGGAATAGCGGAGAGAAGTGGCACCTGCAACGAGACTGCAAGAAGCGAAGAAAACCGAGCTATTGTTCAGGGTGGAGGAGATCTAGACCAGCTCAGAAGCCTAGAATAGAAGCCCATCAAATTGAAGGGGCCAGGTTCATGGGGCGGACGTTGGCTAGGAGGATCGATGTCTCCAGCACCCCCATCAGCGTGTCAAGACTACATCGTGGAGAAGCAGACTTATGCCTTCCGTGTCAAGTTGATGAAGAACATTGTACCATAACAAGCGACACTGGTGCAACCCAATCGATTATCTGACCAGACCTAGTGAGAGAACAACTACTTCACAAGAGTGTGGCTCATGGAAATGCTGACGCCCTATCTCGTCATCTATGTCAAGCTTACTGCAAGCATTGCCGACGAATTGAGGAAAAGTAACCGACCGTTGATCTGCAACTGATAACGGCTGAATTCGATGAAGGTTGGTCATTGGAGGAGATCCGAAATGCCCAGTTAGCCGATGAAGACATCGGAACATTGCTCGTATGGAAGGACACAACTGAGCAACCCGAGTGGAAATACGTTTCAATACATCTCGTGACCCCGAAAAGCTATTGGGCACAATGGAACTCCCTTCAGGTGGAGGGTGGCGTACTCAAGCAGAAAGGGGAAACGGCGGATGGCAGCTCCTATAGGCTGCAAACTATACTTCCCATAAGCCGAATCCACGATGTGGTTAAGGAAATGCATGAAGGATCCTCGGGAGGCCACCTTGGTGTTAACAAGACCTTAGCGAGATTACGGGAAAGATTTTACTGGCTTCACGCTCGAGAGGACCTAGAGGACTGGTGCCGTAGATGCACCATTTGCGCTTCCGTCAAAGGTCCAAAGCGACGACTGAGAGGACAAATGCAAACCTACAACGTGGGTGTACCGTTTGAAAGGATAGCTGTTGACATCGCAGGACCCTTTCCTGAATCCGAATGGAGAAATCGATACACGCTGGTTGTGGCCGATTATTTCAGCAAGTGGCCCGAGGTCTACCCCATTCGCAACCAGGAAGCAACTACTGTAGCCGAACAGCTAGTGTTAAATTGGGTCAGTAGATACGGCGTACCTTGTGAACTGCATTCGATTCAAGGCCGAAAGTTTGAGTCACTGGATTTTGGCGAAATGTGCGAGCTGCTGGGAATATAGAAAACGAGGACAACACCGCTGCATCCCCAGTCCGATGGAATGGTCGAACGTTTCAACGGCACGTTCAATAAACACCTGGCCAAGATGGTTGATGAGAACCAAAGGGACTGGGACCGACAGATTCCACTATTTTTGGTAGCGTACAGAGCTGCCGAACATGCATCGATAGGCCAAGCGAGAGACTATTCGTCTGCCAGCTGGTATAGAGTTCAGAAAACCCCTTGAGAAACCCCAAACCATCTCGGAGTACACAAGTGAGCTAAGGCAATGATTGAACCAGATACATTGGACAGTGCGAAAACACCTCGAATCGGCTACTGAGCGCATGAAGACCAGGTATGATTTAAAGGCAATTTCTACTGACTTCCAGCAAGGTGACTTGGTGTGGCTATATAACCCACAACGACGAAAGGGTAGGTCTCCAAAGTTGCAGCATAACTGGGAGGGACCATACCGAGTTACAAAGCGAATCAACGACGTCGTATGTCGCATACAGGAACACCGCAAGCCGAAAGCCAAAATGAAAATTGTGCACCTGGACCGTCTTGCCCCATATTACATCCAGGGAGAATTGACTACAACTGGCGACACATCTTTTCGGGGCGAAAAGGACTGAAGTGGGGGCAGTGTTACATGTACAAAGGATTCTACGACTTACTGTCGCAAATGTTTTCACAACCATTTAGAACATCATGATCAACAAAAGAATGTACTCGAAAGCGAAAGAATCGACCAAGCATGATCAACATCTGAAAGTAACGTCGCTACACTTGCTCGAATATCCCAGGTAGCTCTCATCAGAACATTCGCCAATATACGAGAAAATGATTGAATGGCTAGAGACCCTTAATAAAGTTGAGCCGAATGAATGGGGGGATTATTACAACCACCATGGTAAAACTGCGATAAGTGTGTAGTACGAATTAAAGGCAAGTGCGAATTAAAGGCGATAGTGAAGACAGTTGGAATATAAATTTGTAGACGAATTAAAAAAACATTTTAAATCAATCTTTTGAAAAGTAAAATTGGTGAAATTGTTAAATAAATGATTGTGCATTTTTGTTGTAAATAAACTCTATTAACTTAGTTTGAAAGACAGTGCGTTTTCACTTTCCGAGAACATTTAAATAATTGGCCGCGAGCCATAACACGCGACAATGTATATATATATATATATATATATATATATATATATATATATATATATATATATATATATATATATATATATATATATATATATATACATATATATATATATATATATATATATATATATATATACATATATATATATATATATATATATATATATATATAAATATATATATATATATATATATATATATATATATATATATATATATATATATATATGTATATATATATATATATATATATATATATATAAATCATATATATATATATATATATATATATATATATATATATATATAAATCATATATATATATATATATATATATATATTGTTGCGTGTTTTCGGTTCGCGGCCAATAATTTTAATGTTCCGGGAAAGTGAAAACGCAATGTCTTTTAATTTAAGTTAAAAGAATTTATTTAATTACAAAAATGCACAATAAACAATTTAACAATTTCACTAATTTTAATTTTCACTATGAAAAATCTAACACTTGTCCATAAATTTCTTATCGCAATTGTCTTCTAAATCACTTCACTATTACGAAAATCACTTTTCTACTACTCGAATAATATCGCTTCCCACACACAAACGCAGTTCTTATCGCGGTCGAATGAATGATTCTCCCATTCATTCAGCTCGCCTTTATATAGGGTCTCTAAGTATTCACCCATTTCTCGCATATTGGCGAACGTTCTACCGAGAGGTACCTGGTAGGTTCGAGCAAATTCATGAATGGAGTGACGTCGCTTGCAGATGTTGATTATGCTTGTTGAATTTACTCGCGGGTTCGAGTAAATTCATTTGTTGACGTTCTTAATGATGATGAAAATAATTGCGACAGTAGCTCGCAGAATTATTTGTACATGTAATTATTTGTACATGTAACACTGCCCCCATCTCAGTTCTTTTCGCCCCGAAAAGATGTGTCGCTATTTGTAGTCAACTCTCCCTGGGTGTAATATGGGGCAAGACGGTCCAGATGCACGATTTTCATTTTAGCTCTCGGCTTACGATGTTCCTGTATTCGGTATACGACGTCGTTGATTCGCTTTGTAACTCGGTATGGTCCCTCCCAATTATGTTGCAACTTTGGAGACCTACCCTTTCGCCGTTGCGGGTTATAAAGCCACACCAAGTCATCTTGCTGGAAGCCAGTAGAATTAGCCTTTAGATCATACCTGGTCTTCATGCGGTCAGTAGCCCATTCGAGGTGTTTTCGCACTGTCCGATGTATCTGGTTCAACCGTTGTCTTAGATCACTTGCGTACTCCGAAACCGTTTGGGGTTTCTCAGGGGGTGTTCCGAACTTTATATCGGCTGGCAAACGAATAGTCTTTCCAAAAATGACTTTGGCTGGGGCTTGGCCCGTCGACGCATGTTCAGCGGCTCTATATGCCATTAAAAATAGTGGGATATGTCGGTCCCAGTCCCTTTGGTTCTCGTCAACCATCTTGGCAAGGTGTTTATTGAGCGTGCCGTTGAAACGTTCGACCATTCCATCGGATTGGGGATGCAGCGGTGTTGTCCTCGTTTTCCGTATTCCCAGCTGCTCGCACATTTCGCTAAAAACTAGTGACTCAAAGTTTCGGCCTTGATCCGAATGTAGTTCACAAGGCACGCCGTACCTGCTGACCCAATTTAACACTAGCTGTTCGGCTACCGTAGTTGCTTCCTGGTTGGGAATGGGGTAGACCTCGGGCCACTTGCTGAAATAATCAGCTACAACCAGCGTGTATCGATTTCCCCATTCAGATTCAGGAAAGGGTCCAGCGATGTCAACAGCAATCCTTTCGAATGGCACGCCTACGTTATAGGTTTGCATTTGTCCTCTCAGTCGTCGTTTTGGGCCTTTGACGGAAGCGCAAATGGTGCATCTGCGACACCAGTCCTCTACGTCTTCTCGAGCGTGGAGCCAGTAGAATCTTTCCCGCAATTTCGCTAAGGTTTTGTTAACACCAAGATGGCCTCCCGAGGATCCTTCATGCATTTCCTTTACCACATCGTGGATTCGGCTTTTGGGTAGTATAGTTTGCATCCTATAGGAGCTGCCATCTGCCGTTTCCCATTTCCGCTTGAGTACACCACCCTCCACCTGAAGGGAGTTCCATTGTGCCCAATAGCTTTTCAGGGTTGCGCCATGCGTTGAAACGTCCTTCCACTCAGGTCGCCCAGTCGTCTCCTTCCATACGAGCAATGGTCCGATGTCTTCATCGGCTAGCTGGGCATTTCGAATCTCCTCCGATGACCAACCTTCATCGAATTCGGCCGTTATCAGTCGCAGATCAACGGGCGGTTCCTTTTCCTCAATCCGTCGGCAATGCTTGCAGTTAGCTGGACATGGGCGACGAGATAGGGCGTCAGCATTTCCATGAACTCCGCCCTTTCGATGAACAATTTCGTAGTCGTATGACTGCAATCTTTCGATCCATCTCGCAACTTGTCCCTCGGGGTTTTTGAAGTTAAGTAGCCATCTCAATGATGCATGGTCCGTTCGAAGAACAAATTTCTGGCCATATAGGTACTTGTGGAACTGCTTGGTGGCCGTTGCTTGCATCGGTGTCAACCACAAACATTTTTCCGGGTTTCGGATACGCCAGTACGGGTGATTCACATAGCTTTTCCTTCAGGGTCTCAAAGGCTGTCTGGCATTGTTCATTCCAGACATACGGACGATTTTTCTCGGTTAGCTGATGAAGACACTTAGCTATTTTGGCAAAGTCTTTGACGAATCTTCGATAGTAGGTTGCCAGGCCCAGGAAACTTCGTAGTTGGCGCTTGTTGTTTGGTGTTGGCCAACTTTTCACGGCTTCAATTTTCTCAGGGTCTGTTTTGACCCCTTCAGCTGATACGACATGTCCCAGGTATTTTACTTCAGCTGCGAAAAGGGTACACTTGTCAGGACTAAGTTTCAAATTTGCCAGTTGCAGTCGGGAGAAGACCTCTTCTAAGTTCCGCACATGCTCTTCGAACGTTCTCCCGATGACGATGATGTCATCTAGGTACACCAAGCAGGTTTTCCAGGTTAGACCACGTAGCACGTATTCCATCAAGCGTTCGAAAGTGGCTGGAGCATTGCAAAGCCCAAACGGCATCACCACAAATTGCCACAATCCGGTCCCAACTGAAAATGCGGTCTTCTCTCGGTCCTTCTTGTCGATTTCTACCTGCCAGTAGCCACTCTTGAGATCGAGTGTAGAAAACCATTTTGCGTCGGCTAAAGTGTCCATGATGTCATCGATGCGTGGGAGCGGGTAACTATCTTTCTTAGTGACGTCGTTAAGCTGCCTATAGTCGACACAAAAGCGAGTGCTACCATCCTTTTTCTTTACTAGAACTACAGGCGCGGCCCATGGACTTACAGAAGGTTCGATAATGCCTTGCTTTTCCATGTCCGAGATCAGCGCGCTCACTTCTCCTTGTTTGGCTATAGGGAGACGTCTTGGAGCTTGTCGAATCGGCTTGGCTCCCTGTGTGTCTATGACGTGAGTTACCAAACTCGTTCGGCCTTGGTCATCCGGGCTTGTTGAGAAGATGTCACTGTACTTGGTGACCAGATCAGAGGCTCGTTTGAATAGCTGCACCGGCAATTTGAATTGCTTCAATATTGCAGACGTTGATTCCCGGGCTTTGTCTGTGTCTTGCCTCCTTTTCCAATGATGGTTGTGAGTAGCTTCCAAAGAGGTGATGGTGGAAACAGGCTGGCAGCTGCCGATGACTTCTCCCGCTTTGATGCTCGTGGTTGAGTCTGCGGTGTTAAGGACTCTAACCGGCACATATCCGTTCCTTAAAGATTTTACAAGGCTTCGTCCTACAATCAAGCTGCGCAATGCGGATGTCTTCGTTGGCTCTATCAGATAAGATCGGTGGTCTCCAGAATCACCATCAAGCTTGGCCCATACAATGCTTTCGGAAGAATTCGGTACATCAGTGTCAGTACATACCACTACATTCATCTTGGGGATTTGGACGCTGGGATCCTCCATTAGTACTTCGACATTCTGCCATTTCAAGACACGTTTTCCCAAGTCCAACGTGATTCCATGTGGTCGCAGAAAATCCATTCCGAGAATGCAGTCATCCATAATGTTCGCGACCAGAAAATTATGTCGGAACACAAGGTCTCCCAACTGTATCTGGAGGTTGACCTCTCCATGAACAGGTGCAGTTTCTCCCGTAGCTGTCCGTAGTGAGAAAATTCTGCCCTTGTGAAGTTAATGCTGTCTAACTAGGTCTGGTCGGATAATCGATCGGGTTGCACCAGTGTCGATTGTTATGGTGCAGTGTTCTCCGTCAACCTGACCCGGAAGGCATAAGTCCGCTTCTCCACGATGTAGTCTTGACACGGTGATGGTGGTGCTGGGGACGTCGATCCTCCTAGCCAACCTCTGCCCCACGAAGTTGGCTCTTACATGTTTGATGGGCCTCCATTCTAGGCTCCTGACTCGATCTGGATCTCCACCATCCTGGACAATACCTCCATTTTCTTCGATTCTTGCAGTCTCTTTGCAGGTGCCCCTTCTCACCGCAATCCCAGCATCTAGGCGCACCATTTACCTGCCGCTCTCGCTCATTTTCCACGCGCTCACACCTGCACTCGTTTGCCATTACCTCATGGAGCCAGGCTGTGCCACGAGTTGCATTTTTCGCTGCCTCATAGTTCAGACTATAAACCAATGCGTCCTTAACCGTTTGCTTTTGAGCTAATCGCACAGCTTGTTGCAATTTCTGGTCCTTTAAGGCACTGATGAATGCTTCTGTCGCTGCATCATCTCGATGTTCTGGGTCGTAAGCTGGATAAGCTAAAAGTGCCAGTCGCTCAATGTCTTGGGCTAGCTGCT
>OZ017738.1:197402265-197524765 GCA_963969285.1 Odontomyia ornata | reverse complement strand
ATATATATATATATATATATCGTTTACATATATATATATATATATATATATATATATATATCGTTTACATATATATATATATATATATATATATATATATACATATATATATATATATATATATATATATATATATATATATATATATATATTTATATATATGATATATACGAGTATATATATTTATATATATATATATATATATATATACATATATATATATATATATATATATATATATATTTATATATATGATATATACGAGTATATATATATATATATATATATATATATATATATATATATGTATATATATATATGATATATATATATATATATATATATTTATATATATGATTTATATATATATATATATATATATATATATATATATATATATATGATTTATATATATATATATATATATATATATATATATATATATATATATAAATATATATGATTTATATATACATATATATATATATATATATATATATATATATATATATATATATATATATATATATATATGATTTATATATATATATATATATATATATATATATATATATGATTTATATATATATATATATATATATATATATATATATATATATATATATATATATGTATATATATATATTTATACATATATATATATGTATATATATATATATATATATATATATATATATATATATATATATATATATATATATATATATATATATATATATATATATATATATATATATATATATATATATATATATATATATATATATATATATATATATATACATTGTCGCGTGTTATGGCTCGCGGCCAATTATTTAAATGTTCTCGGAAAGTGAAAACGCACTGTCTTTCAAACTAAGTTAATAGAGTTTATTTACAACAAAAATGCACAATCATTCATTTAACAATTTCACCAATTTTACTTTTCAAAAGATTGATTTAAAATGTTTTTTTAATTCGTCTACAAATTTATATTCCAACTGTCTTCACTATCGCCTTTAATTCGCATTTGCCTTTAATTCGCACTACCCACTTATCGCAGTTTTACCATGGTGGTTGTAATAATCCCCCCATTCATTCGGCTCAACTTTATTAAGGGTCTCTAGCCATTCAATCATTTTCTCGTATATTGGCGAATGTTCTGATGAGAGCTACCTGGGATATTCGAGCAAGTGTAGCGACGTTACTTTCAGATGTTGATCATGCTTGGTCGATTCTTTCGCTTTCGAGTACATTCTTTTGTTGATCATGATGTTCTAAATGGTTGTGAAAACATTTGCGACAGTAAGTCGCAGAATCCTTTGTACATGTAACACTGCCCCCACTTCAGTCCTTTTCGCCCCGAAAAGATGTGTCGCCAGTTGTAGTCAATTCTCCCTGGATGTAATATGGGGCAAGACGGTCCAGGTGCACAATTTTCATTTTGGCTTTCGGCTTGCGGTGTTCCTGTATGCGACATACGACGTCGTTGATTCGCTTTGTAACTCGGTATGGTCCCTCCCAGTTATGCTGCAACTTTGGAGACCTACCCTTTCGTCGTTGTGGGTTATATAGCCACACCAAGTCACCTTGCTGGAAGTCAGTAGAAATTGCCTTTAAATCATACCTGGTCTTCATGCGCTCAGTAGCCGATTCGAGGTGTTTTCGCACTGTCCAATGTATCTGGTTCAATCATTGCCTTAGCTCACTTGTGTACTCCGAGATGGTTTGGGGTTTCTCAAGGGGTTTTCTGAACTCTATACCAGCCGGCAGACGAATAGTCTCTCGCTTGGCCCATCGATGCATGTTCGGCAGCTCCGTACGCTACCAAAAATAGTGGAATCTGTCGGTCCCAGTCCCTTTGGTTCTCATCAACCATCTTGGCCAGGTGTTTATTGAACGTGCCGTTGAAACGTTCGACCATTCCATCGGACTGGGGATGCAGCGGTGTTGTCCTCGTTTTCTATATTCCCAGCAGCTCGCACATTTCGCCAAAACCCAGTGACTCAAAGTTTCGGCCTTGAATCGAATGCAGTTCACAAGGTACGCCGTATCTACTGACCCAATTTAACACTAGCTGTTCGGCTACAGTAGTTGCTTCCTGGTTGCGAATGGGGTAGACCTCGGGCCACTTGCTGAAATAATCGGCCACAACCAGCGTGTATCGATTTCTCCATTCGGATTCAGGAAAGGGTCCTGCGATGTCAACAGCTATCCTTTCAAACGGTACACCCACGTTGTAGGTTTGCATTTGTCCTCTCAGTCGTCGCTTTGGACCTTTGACGGAAGCGCAAATGGTGCATCTACGGCACCAGTCCTCTAGGTCCTCTCGAGCGTGAAGCCAGTAAAATCTTTCCCGTAATCTCGCTAAGGTCTTGTTAACACCAAGGTGGCCTCCCGAGGATCCTTCATGCATTTCCTTAACCACATCGTGGATTCGGCTTATGGGAAGTATAGTTTGCAGCCTATAGGAGCTGCCATCCGCCGTTTCCCCTTTCTGCTTGAGTACGCCACCCTCCACCTGAAGGGAGTTCCATTGTGCCCAATAGCTTTTCGGGGTCACGAGATGTATTGAAACGTATTTCCACTCGGGTTGCTCAGTTGTGTCCTTCCATACGAGCAATGGTCCGATGTCTTCATCGGCTAACTGGGCATTTTGGATCTCCTCCAATGACCAACCTTCATCGAATTCAGCCGTTATCACTTGCAGATCAACGGTCGGTTACTTTTCCTCAATTCGTCGGCAATGCTTGCAGTAAGCTTTACATAGATGACGAGATAGGGCGTCAGCATTTCCATGAGTCACACTCTTGTGAAGTAGTTGTTCTCTCACTAGGTCTGGTCAGATAATCGATTGGGTTGCACCAGTGTCGCTTGTTATGGTACAATGTTCTTCATCAACTTGACCCAGAAGGCATAAGTCTGCTTCTCCACGATGTAGTCTTGACACGCTGATGGGGGTGCTGGAGACGTCGATCCTCCTAGCCAACGTCCGCCCCATGAACCTGGCCCCTTCAATTTGATGGGCTTCTATTCTAGGCTTCTGAGCTGGTCTGGATCTCCTCCACCCTGAACAATAGCTTCCGGTCCCGCGGAAGACATTTGAATGATGTTGTATTTCACGTATAATGGCAAGATTCAGTCTTTATACTGAATAAAAAATTTAGTTTTCATATGAATATGTTATGTGTTTTCTTAAGCTTTACTTTCTCAAGCGTAAAATAGATAACCCTATATATTTATATATATATATATATATATATATATATATATATATATATATATATATATATATATACATATATATATACGTATATATATATAGTAGTTGCTTCCTGGTTGGGAATGGGGTAGACCTCAGGCCACTTGCTGAAATAATCTGCTACAACCAGCATTTATCGATTTCCCCAATCGGATTCAGGAAAGGGTCCTGCGGTGTCAACAGCAATCCTTTCGAATGGCACGCCTATGTTATAGGTTTGCATTTGTCCTCTGAGTCGTCGCTTTGGGCCTTTGACGGAAGCGCAAATTGTGCATCTGCGACGCCAGTCTTCTACGTCTTCTCGAGCGTGGAGCCAGTAGAACCTTTCCTACAATTTCGCTAAGGTCTTGTTAACACCAAGGTCACATCGTGGGTTCGGCTTATGGGTAGTATAGTTTGCATCCTTTAGGAGCTGCCATCCACCGTTTCCCATTTCCGCTTGAGTACGCCACCCTCCACCTGTAGGGAGCTCCATTGTGCCCAATAGCTTTTCAGGGTTGCGCCATGCATCGAAACGTCCTTCCACTCCGGTCGCCCAGTTGTCTCCTTTCATTCGAGCAATGGTCCGATGTCTTCATCGGCTAGCTGGGCATTTCGAATCTCCTCCGATGACCAACCTTCATCGAATTCCGCCGTTATCAGTCGCAGATCAACGGTCGGCTCCTTGTCCTCAATCCGTCGGCAATGCTTGCAGTTAGCTGGACATGGATGACGAGATAGGGCGTCAGCAATTCCATGAACTCTGCCCTTGTGAAGCAGTTGGGGCCTCACTAGGTCTGGTCGGATCGTCGATCGGGTTGCACCAGTGTCGTTTGTTAGGGTGCATTGTTCTTCATCAACTTGACTAGGAAGGCATCTGTCTGCTTCTCCACGATGTTGCCTTGGCACGGTGCTGGGGATGTCGATACTCCTAGCCAACGTTCGCCCCACGAAGTTGGCCCTTGCAGTTTGATGGGCCTCCATTCTAGGCTCCTGGCACGGTCTGGATCTCCACCACCCTAGACAATAGCTCGGTCTTCTTCCCTTCTTGCAGTCTCGTTGCAGGTGCCCTTTTTCCCCACAATTCCAGCATCTAGGCGCACCATTCACCTGCAGCTCTCGCTCAATCCCCACGCGCTCACACCTGCAATTATCTGCCACTACCTCGCGAACCCGGGCAGTGGTACGGGTCACATTTTTGGCTGCCTCAAAATTTAAACTATAAGCCAATGCATCCTTGACTGTTTGCTTTTGAGCTAACCGCACGGCTTGTTGCAATTCTTTGTCCCTCAAGGCGCTGGTGAATGCTTCTGCTGCTACGTCATCTCGATACTCTGGGTCGTACGCTGGGTAAGCCAAAAGTGCCAGTCGCTCAATGTCTTGTGCTAGCTGCTGCAAGGTTTCGCCAGACTTCTGCATCCGATGTCGTAGCTGTGCCCGGTAAATCTGCTTCAGATTATCGTCTCCATAACGCATGTCCAGCGCATTCATTATAGCAACCGGGTTTGAATGCAGCTCAACGGGGATAGTCTGTAAAAGCTCGGCAGCTGGGCCTCTTAGAGCAAGAATTAACGCAGTTGCTCGTTCCTGCTCATTCCAGTGATTTATCCTAGCGGCTGCTTCAAACTGGATTTTGTAAATACTCCAGATCGTTTGCCCATCGAATATTGGTGCTTGCACATTTCTAGATGAGCTTTGCGCTGCGGTTAGGAGTGGGGCTGGTGAGGCGGTTACTACTGCCTTCGCTGCTTCCAAGTCCTTTTTCACTTTTTCCATCTCATGGTTTACCTGGCTGATCTCAAGGTTGATTCTCTCCTCGACCTGGTATATTTTCTCCTCGACGCATTTAATTTGGCTGTTGAGACTACTGAGCTCCGCTTTTATTTCGGTTGACTGTTTCTCCAGCTTCTGTGCGATGTCTGCCTTGATTTCGATCGCTTGTAGGTCCCTTTTTGCTGATTGTACATTTAGCTTCGCAGCTAAACTGGATGTCTGTTCATTTAGCTGCGCTGATTGTTCATTTAGCTTCGTTGTTAAATTGAACGACTGTTTATTGAGCTTCGCAGTTAAATTGGATGACTGTTCATTGAGCTTCGCAGTTAAATTGGATGACTGTTCATTGAGCTTCGCAGTTAAATTGGATGACTGTTGTCGCTGCTCTTGCTGCATCAGCATTAACATTTGCATCAGCGCATTTTCTGGTTCCTTTGGTTTTTTTCGTTTCTGCTTCACCACCTTCTGCGCCTTTTTCTGCATCTGAGGGCTCACCCGAATCCAGATACGCGCCTTCCGATTCAATTGCATCACGCAAGCGTGCAATCAGTATGGCCTTTGTACCTTGTGTAGCCAGATTTCGTTGTTCCAACTCCTCTTTGAGCTCCGATATGCTCAATTGATTAATTTTTAGATTTAAATTTCCTGGCATTTTTATTGTTTCGGCTATTTTTCCACGTTAACTTTCACAATTGTGCACTTTAAAGTTGTTTAAACGTTTTCACTTCCAAAATTTTTCTTTCTCACTTCTTGACACCATTGTCGCGTGTTATTGGTTCGCGGCCTATAATTTTAACGTTCCGGGAAAGTGAAAACGCAATGTCTTTTAATTTAAGTTAAAAGAGTTTATTTGATCGAATAAAATGCACAATAATCAGTTAACACTTTCACTAATTTTAATTGTCACTATTAAAAAAATCTAACACTTGTCCATAAATTTATTATCGCAATTGTCTTCTAAATCACTTCGCACTCAAACAATCAATCGTCTTTACTTCGCGTTCCACTATATCGCAGTTTTCTATCGCGGTTGTAATGAATGAACCCCCCCATTCATTCAGCTCGCCTTTATATAGGGTCTCTACCTATTCACCCATTTCCCGTACATTATCGAATGTTCTACCGAGAGGTACCTGGTAGATTCGAGCAAATTAATGAATGGAGTGACGTCACTTGCAGATGTTGATCATGCTTGTTGGGTTCTCGTGGGTTCGAGTAAATTCATTTGTTGACGTTGATTATGAAAACAATTGCGACAGCAGCTCGCAGAATTATTTGTACATGTAACAATATATATATATATATATATATATATATATATATATATATATATATATATATATATATATATATATATATATATATATATACTCGTATATATATATGTATATGTATATATGCATATATATATATATATATATATATATATATATATATATATATATATATATATATATATATATATATATATATATATATTATATATATATATATTTATATTATATATATATATATATATATATATTTATATTTATATATATATATATATATATATATATATATATATATATATATATATGCATATATATATATATATATATATATATATATATATATATATATATATATATATATATATATATATATGTATATGCATACATATATATGTTTATATATATATATATATATATATATATATATATATATATATATATATATATATATATATATATATATATATATATATATATATATATATGTACATACATATATACACACACACATATATATATATATATATATATATATATATATATATATATATATATATATAAGTTACAAATCAATTTAGACTAATAACAAAAAAATATATTTCACTGCGAGTCGGGCAGAGGTTCCCCGTCGCGATCAAGAGTACAAACACAATAGGAATTTACGATAATTATGCAAAAGCTTATATCTAATTTTTCTGCTGCGGTTGCAGTTTCCCGGAATGTGAGAAAATGTTCGCTCCCACGGAACGGTAGTGCAGACCTGCAGTGTCAGCAGTTTAGCGTGGGATCGCTCGTTAACTCCTCCCCGCTTAAGTTTGGATGTCCTCATCCAATTAGAAGTGTGGCTGATTGTAAGGGCTTCGGCTTGATGGATGCTGCGATAAAATCGGTTGGATGGCGATTGTTTGCGGTACGTATGATGTTAAGTTCACCGGTAATTGATTGCTAACTTCTTGGTCTGCAGCGGAGTGACTGATGGTAAGTTTCAGGTTTTTTTTCTTGAATCTGAGAAATAGAAGCGTTAGTAGTATTGAAATAGTAAGAATGCTTATCCCGTAGCTGGACCAGCGCTCGTAAAGGTTAGCGCCTTGAAGGAGCTCAATCCGCTTGGTGTTGTTGATGTGCAGGCTATGGATTGCTTCAAGTGAGAGGATTTCTTTGTATTAGCTTTCGTATGGCGTAGGTTGGAAGATAGCAGGAAGGGGTTGCCACAATGATACTTCCTTCGAGGTGAAGTTTCTTCCGTTTATTGTTATTGTAGCGTTGTGGAATTTAATAACAAATGTGCCGAAAAGTTGATGCGGATCGTTGTTGATTGATACCGATCCATTGAAGTCGTTAACGAGGATCATGTCACTGGTAATTTCTTCTACAGTTGGTATTTGTAGGCCGCTGATTATGTTGCAAGTTGAGTTGATGCTCTTCAGGATGCTTGGGAGACATGTTGAATGGCTTTTTTCTAGTAAGTCAGTTTGTTTACAGATCGTTATTTCATAGTATGTTTTACAATCATTTAACATACTGTACATTTTGGTCTGGCCTTTCAAAATATTTTTATGTATTATTTCGACTACTCTGTTGCTCTTTTTTACAAGTTTTACAAGGAGTTTTTCAAATGTTTCTTCACTAGTTATTGGTATTTTTACAATATATAAAAGAGTTTTTTTATTTGTGACAATTTTTACTTCAGCTGATTTTAATGCATCTTCAATTGATGAATATGGAAAATTTTCATTGTCAAATATTTCTACAGCCTTTTCAATCGACTCGTGTTAAATCATTCATTCGATCTGTCAATGCTTTGTTAATTACTACTTGATCGTTGCTGTTTTTCAGGATGTTATTTATTTTTTCTTGAATTATATTTAAATCGTCATGATCGGGGCTACCCGCGACCCATTTCCATGCGGTGCCGATAAAATCTAAGGATCTTTTTGAAGTTTTTGGTTGCAGATGGCTTAAGAGTTGTTGGGTTTGTGATAATTCTTGACTAAGATAAGGGTATAAAGGATTACTGCTATTCATTTCACGCGTAATTGCGTCCGATATTCCTAATGTTATATTTCTGTATTGTTCAATGTCGACGTCATGTATGATGTTAAAGCATCCCGTTCTTATTTTCGCTTGCCCAGATTTGATGGTTATGATTTGAGAGTTTGTATAGTCGAGAATATTTATTTTGCACATGGCCATGTGAGTGGTGAGTCTAGAAGAGAGAAGTCAGTTGCGAATATTACTTTTATGTATTATCTTTCCGGATTCCGTAAGTACTGTTGTATTTTTGTTTTCCCTAACTACTTCTTGTCTATAAGTTAATTTCGAACCTAATCTTTTATTTCTTTTTACAAAAATAGTTTCTCCTGGGTTGTAATCTTTTAGGGGCTTCCTGATCTTATTGTGGTATGCAAGGTCTTTTCCCTGCTTGACTTTGAGTTTTTCAATATTTTGCTGCCTTATGTGTTCAAATTCTTCAGGGGTTACTCTTGGTAAGCGACCGAGATATAGCTCTACTGGCTTCTTGCCTGTAGTGGAATGTATAGTATAGTTGTACTCGTTGACTGCCCTCTGGAGTAGTTCTTCAAAGGGTCGGTTTGGATCATCCCGTTTTAGACATCGCATGATTTCAGTCAAGGTAGAATGAGGACGTTCTATTTGGCCATTAACCTCACTTTTGTAAGGAGGAGTTTTGAAGACATTTATTTGTAGGTCATCTTCCATCATAGAGGACAAGGATGCAGATCGTAGTGCACCCTCGTTATCCATTACGACATTTTCTGGTTTGCAAAAGAAAAACAAGATGTCCCTTAAGGGTTGTTAAAATCCTCGGCTGATTTTGATGGAAGAATCCTTGCTTGGAGAAATTTCGTGAATTTATCTATTGCGGTCAAAACTAGCCTTTTCTCGGTCAGGAATATATCAATATGCACCGTGTGCCCTGGATAATTTGGAATGGGTGTAGCTTGCAAAAGGGGTTTATTCGGATGTGTCTCATACTTATTTTCTTTGCAAGTTATGCACCGGCCAACAAGTCTTTTAATTTTTGCAGACATCTTGGGAAAATAGAAGTTCTCCAACATTTGGAGCCTGTTTTCTTCCGCATTCCTATGAGCTCTGCGATGGGTTCTGAGAATCCTCTCTTCCTGTTCTATTTCATTCTGTAGATCTTCTACTATTTTGCGTGTAAAGCGGATTTTATAGTTTAGGAAGTGTTGGGGATAAATTTCTTGGATGAGCCCTAATGTCTTTTCGTCGGTCATGAGTCCGTTTACTGTATGCGGGTTCAGGTAGCGTTTAAAGATATTTATAATGTCCTGCTCGGTATAGTCTTGTTGGGTCAAGGTGTGTCTAATGTAATTGTCAAAAGGATTCATTATTTGGTAGCTTGTTTCGTTGCCTTTATTCAAAATGAGTTGGTTCCGAAATACATTGATGGGAGTTTCGACTATTGGGATCCGATTTTGAGATGAACTTTTATCACTGTGTTCAGTGGGTGTAAGTGAATTAGCTTCAGGTGGACTCGGTGTTCTTGAAAGGGAGTCAGCAACGACATTTGCTCTACCCGGTTTATATAGGAGTTCATAATTGTACTCCTCCAGTATTGATTTCCAACGTTTCATCTTGGTGTTGGTATTTTTATTGCTAAGGGCATATGTGAGTGGTTGATGATCGGTATAAATTTTTACTTTTCGAGACCCGTAAAGAAAGTTCCTAAATTTTTTTAGTGCCCATATGATGGCTAACGTTTCCTTCTCGTTTGCTGCGTAATTTTCCTCGGTTTTGCTCAAGGTTCGTGACAAGAAGGATATTGGTTTGTCTTCCTGGGAGAGAACAGAACCAATGGCGTAGTTAGAGGCATCTGTAGTCAATTCAAATTCCTTTTCAAAGTTAGGATGCAGTAAAATAACGTCCTTAGACATAAGAGTTCTCCTTAACTTTAAGAAAGCATCCATGGCTGGCTTTTCTAAGACAATTGGTGTATTTTTTGAGATAGATTTGGACACTCGTCCATCCTTCCCTCTTAGAAGGGATGTCAGGGGTTTTGCGAGCTTCGCATAATCGCGGATGAAGCGTCAATAGTACCCCGACATTCCAAGGAACGCTCGGAGATCCCTTAAGGTTTTCGGAGGAGGAAAGGAGGCAATGGCTTCGACTTTTTTCGGATTGGTCTTAATGCCATCGGCGCTGACTACAAAGCCAAGAAATTCGACATCGTTCCTCAAGAACTCGCACTTGTCTGGCTGCACCTTCATGTTTGCTCTCTCGAGTGTTTTAAGAACTATTTCCAAATTTTTGAGGTGCTCTGCTTCGTCCTTGCCAAAGATGATTATATCGTCTATGTAGACGTAGCATCGCGAGCCGATGTGTTCACGCAGGATATCATCTAATGCGCGCTGAAAAATAGCGGGCGCGTTCTTCAATCCAAATGGTAATCGAAGAAACTCGAATTTGCCATTGTTGATCGAGAATGCCGTCTTTTCAATGTCCTTTTCTCTTAGAGGGATCTGATGGAATCCGCTCGTCAAATCTATAACGGAGAAGAATTTGTTTTTCCCTAGGTTAGACAACACTTCATTTATCTCGGGGATTGGGTACTTGTCGGGAACTGTGACACTATTTAGCTTCCGATAATCAATGACCATGCGGGATTTCCTTTCTCCGGAAGAGTCCATTTTTTTGGGAACAATCCATAGAGGAGAATTGTATGGTGACCTTGATGGCCTGATGATGCCATTCTCTAGCAATTTCTTAACCTCTTTCTCAACCTGCGTTTTAAGAGCTACCGGGTAAGGGTAAGATTTGCTATAGATGGGATCATTCGTAGTTGTGCGAATTTCTCCTCGTACTGTTGTTGTGTACGTAAATTTTTCGTCCGGTTCGGAAAACAAATCGGTGCATTTGGCCAGAACTGTTCTGAGTCGATTTCCTTGGGTTGTGGATAGATGGTCTGTATTTATGTCTATCTTGTTAACAAATTGTGAAGCGTGTTGCTTCAGGGGAAGTCTTATGCCAGGATTAATAATCATATAGTTCCCTTTGGCATAGATAATTGCATTCATGGCTTTTAAGGAGTCGTTCCCAATTATCCCAGTAAATGTCTTAAGACTAGGTAAAAGGAAGAATTTCATCTTCTCGTTATTTGTTTGGAAAAGATCAATGAACGCATGATGCGTGATAGTGACAGCTCCACCTACAGAGTTAACGCTGAACGGTTTATCGTTTTCTAAGGGGTTTTTGATGTAACGGGGTTGAATATAATTTTTATTAGATCCTGTGTCTATTAAGAATTTTAAAGTTTCGCCGCTCTTCGCAGTCCTTTCAATATACGGAAGCGAAGAGCTGTTCAATCTAAAAAATGAATGTCGTCTTGGTTTTCGTCACCGTCGGGTGTATGTATGTTCTCATCCTGAAGATCTGTTGGAAAGGGCTCAGTTTCTTCTTCAGCTAAGAAATCTGCGAGCTCCTGTCTCTCTATCGCATCCTGGAGGTACTCGAGTGTTCCAGGCGATATTTCTGGTTGTATGTTGTTGCTTTCTGTAAAGAAGGCACGTTGTTTTTTGTTCCTGTAAAATTGGTCTGGAGGCTGAGGTCTTTTTGGAGCATATGGAGGTCTTGGGCCGGGTCTATTTTGGTAATTGATGGCGTGAGTTCTTATTGAGGGATCGATATCCATGGGTTCTATTCCTCGCGGTTTAGGCGGTAGTGGTAATGGGTTCAGATATTTTTGTTGCGGCGTTGGTTGGTATAACCTTACTGGTTGGGACACGGTTGGATTATTAACAAGTTCGGGATAAAAGTTTTGTTTTGTGTTGAAATTTTGATTAACTTTCCGTGGGGGTAGTGGTGGCGGCACTGGAATAGAATTTCTACGTGAGATGTTTTGAGAATTATTAGCGTGCTGTGCACGGTAACTCATGTTCTCCAATTTTAGACATGGACGAAGTGCCTGCGGTAGGTCAACGGGTTCTCGCATGCTTAAAAGCCTGGGTAGATCCCCTGATAAGCCCCTGATAAATGTATCCAGGGCCTTATCTCGGAAACACTGGGTCATATTATTAAGTGATTCTTGACTCATATTAGCTGAACAAAGTTTGTTTAGGATAAGGGATAAATGATAGTATACGGCCTGGTAAAATTCATGAATACTGCTATTACCTTGGATAAGAGTGGTCATTTGGTACTCAAGCGTACCGAGGTCCCTCTTGTCCGCATAATGCAGTGTGAGGCACTTTGAAATTTTTTGCCAATTAAGGGGTGTGTTGTATGACTCTAGCACGATATCAGCTTGGCCAACAATTTTATTTCGGATTACGGATAAGATCCCGTAATATCTTGGGCTTCCTTTTTGAGGTTCATAGATTGTAAGTATTCTTTCGACACTTTTCCTCCATGAATTAAATTCGCCTGGATTGCCGGAGAAGTCTCTCAGGCTTTTTACTACGTCGGGTATTCTATCCATATCGGATAGATTTGCATCTTGGCTAGAGTTTATGCCTACATCCGCTTCGTTATTTATTTCTGATGCAAGATTCATCAGGTTCTGAAAGATTTGGCTCCCATGAACCCGAAGCGAGTCCAAAACTATTTGGTTTATGACTCTGGTAAGTTCGTTGAAAGTCATGGTGCTACCTCCTGCGTTCTCAGGAGGAACTGCTTGGGGTTCGTCCCCATTATCGCCCGCTGGTGTTCCAGGTAGGCGTGCAGGTCGAATGAGGTTATTGGGTTCGACATTGCAAAACCTTAAACTTGCGAAAAGGGTCGAAAAGACTTATTTAGTATTCACAATTAGTGCTTGCGAAGTGTCAGCAAGACAAAACAAAAACAACAATCAAGCGAAGCACAACGGCACGACAATCAAGACCAACTTTTAGGCAGGAGATGTTAATTATTTACTCGACACAAATCCGAATGCGTCAAGACAAGATCGATACACAAGAACACAGAAATCTGAGGAAATCAAATGAATTCTGCGACACGGATTTGATCAGACAAACAAGACCTATGCTTTAATTAACATAGGATGCTAGAGTAACTCCAACTCCAACACGAGCTCTTATGAGACAATAATTAAATAAAATGAAAGTCGCGGACACCACAATTATGACTTACAATAATAATTCTCACAAACACTTCACTTTTCATTCACAAATTTAAATTTATCCTGTAAAAGAGCTTTCTTTGAAATATATATAGAAATAAAATAATTAAAACATCCTTCACTAATTTCCAATATAGAAATATTTTCGATATTATTGTTTTAAATTTCTTTCAGATTTCCTTCAATCAATGTAATTGCCAGTTTATAACTTATGCTAAATGTTTTATAACTGACTTACATTAATATGATTACTTTTTCCATTGCTCGCTATTGCTTTGCTCCTGATCACGTTTTTTCTTTCCATTGGGTTCTTCACAAGGCTGCGAATCCTGTTTCCTCTGGGGTTATCCTGTTTGCACTTGCTGGTGTTCCAAGAAGCTACTGAGGTGCCAATAGGAAAAATGCGTGTGGTCTTCCGGACTTGTTTTTCGTCGCGGGTAAATTGTCCGAACTTCGCGAAACTTTTATTTTCACTTTACACTTTGAGTTAATTTGTGGACCGCATGCCAGTCTCAACATGCGTTAGGATCTTAAGGCTTCTTTGCAAATATGTGTATATTTACAAAGTGATCCATCCACTTAAATTAATTACTTTAACACACACACGGATGCAGCCCTACGTTGGGCGCCAGTTACAAATCAATTTAGACTAATAACAAAAAAATATATTTCACTGCGAGTCGGGCAGAGGTTCCCCGTCGCGATCAAGAGTACAAACACAATAGGAATTTACAATAATTATGCAAAAGCTTATATCTAATTTTCCTGCTGCGGTTGCAGTTTCCCGGAATGTGAGAAAATGTTCGCTCCCACGGAACGGTAGAGCAGACCTGCAGTGTCAGCAGTTTAGCGTGGGATCGCTCGTTAACTTATATATATATATATATATATATATATATATATATATATATATATATATATATATATATAGATATATATATATATATATATATATATATATATATATATATATATAGTTATTTATTTTGCCAAACAAGACTTATCCTTATAGCATAAAATTACACAAAAACTCTAAATTTTCTTGAGTAATTTTTACGTATAATTATACAATTATATTGAGGAATTAAAGAATTTCAGGTTATTATTATTAGATGAGGTTTCGGAAATGGACAGGGATTGATATTTATTAAACTTGTTGAATGCCTTACAACATCTGTTTATTGGCTCATTGTCTGCATAAGCAGTGTGATGGCGACCTACGGTAAGCATTGGTGAAAGTCTTGTCATTCTTATGGGTTCATTCAGAGTAATTTTTTTGTGAACTTCAATATTGTCCCTGAGGACATTAAATGCTAGGCATGCAGACAACATCATTCTCCTAGAATCTAGTGATGCCATATTTAGCATATGGAGCCGATAGTTATAAGGTGGGAGGCTGTGGAAGTTTCTAGGGTCGTAAAAGGATCTGAGGGCAAAAAGAAGAAATTGTTTCTGGACCGATTCTAACCTGTCAGCGTGAATATCAAAAACAGGGCCCCTTACTAGGCTGGCAAATTCAAGAATAGGGCGTACTAATGAGACATATAGTGATTTAGCAACCCAATTATTCTTGAATTGTTTAGTTCTTTGTTTGATGAATCCTGGGATCTTATTAGCCATGGATATAATTCCATCATACTGAAGTTTAAAACGAAGCTTTTGGTCCAGAACGACACCAGGGTCCACAATACTATCGACTCTGCTAAGTGTTGTATTGCTGATGTAAAAGTCAAACAAAAGAAGGCTCCGTTTTCTTGAATAACGTATCACTTTGGATTTTTCCAAGTTTATAGAGAGGTGGTGGTTGTTGTAACACCATTCAGGGAGAGTGTTAAGCTTAGGCTGGAGAAACATGATATCGAATAGAGATGATAGGACGTGGTAAACTTTAATGTCATCTGCATAAAAAAGATGCTAAATCGGTATGTATTGCATTAATCTAGAGACCCTTTTCCTCTCACACAGTATACTTGATGGCAAGATGAAGAGATTGGTGGTAGTAGATCAATTTTTTCTGAACCCATGCTACTCTTCATTAAGCCGTGGTTCTATAATAAGGGAGATCTTGTTGCAAAGTATTTGTTCAAAAAGCTTTGGAATGGATGATATTATGGCAATGCCTCTATAACTTTGAATACACCGTTTATCATTCTTCTTATGGATTGGTATTAAGCAAGTAGATTTCCAGTAAGAAGGAAAGATGCCACTAGAGAGTGATTTGTTGTAAATGATGGAAAATGCCCTGCTTAATTATTCTTTGCACTGAAATAGAAAACTAGGAGGAATAAGATCGGGACCCGGTCCCTTATTGGCATCTAAATTGCCAATCGCATGAGAAATTTCTTCCTTAGAAATTGAAACTTCGTTAATCAATATCGTAGGAGCCATTTCCGAAACGGGATTTTATGGGTTCTCAGGATTACAATAAACTTCTTTAAAGTAATTTGCAAAACACTCGCAGATTTGCTCTGGGGAACAAGAGACTGAATCCTTGAAAAACATAGATGAAGGGTGGCCTTGAGTCTTAAGCTTGAAATTTACACAATCAAAGATTTTTTTTGGGTCTTTAATAATATTTTCACCAATCAATTTAATATATACTTCATATGCTTCTCAAGATTTTGTTTGAAATTCATTTGCATGCTCATTATACAATATTTTGATTTGATATCGTTGCTGACATCTTTCTTCCTTTTGATAGTTCTATAATATTTTTTCCTTTGATTCCAGAATTATCTAAAATCACTGTTTAACCAAGGTTCAGACAATTTATCTTTTTTCTTAATTTTAGGTACATAACTTTCGACGGGGTGAAGATTTATTTGATAAAAACAGGATAACGCTTCTAGCGTCGAAAGTGTACCAGTCCAATCAACAGCAAAAAGATGTTTATTGATACTTTCATAATCAGTATTGCGAAAATCGTATACGATTGATTTATTGTGTGAAATAGGGTTACGAACTACAGGAGTGAAAATATCAATATTGAGTGCAGAATGATGAAAGCTGTTACAAAAAAGGTTCTCTTTGTCACCAGTTTGATTGACCACTACTTCGTCATATGCGTTAGTAAAAATTGGGTCTAACCAATTTCCGTTTCGGTTGGGCATTGGAGCGATTTGCTACAATTCGTTGCCATAAAAAGTACTCATCAAATTAAAATCCTGACTGTCAGGAAGATTGATTGGGAGAAGACGATTATCGACGCCAGTGGCAATTTTTATATCATATTCTTTAATAGATGCAGTTAGAGAAGAAATGGTTTCGATGATTTCGTTCGTTGACGTGGTGAACTCAACTATGAGCATCATCACGACTGCTTGCAAGGCTTCGATGCCCCGTCGAAAACCCCGATATGCCAAACCCCCAGTGTACTGGTGTTCAACTGAAATCTCTGAAAAGCGAAGCGAGTGTCACAAGCTTCGGCCTGAGGCTCAATGGACGAGGAACCGTGACGAGGCATGCAACTGGATGGCAGCATATAAGTCGGCCAGGAACTGCCTTCACAAATTGATTATCAATAGCAAAGCTTGCTGCTGGCAAGACCTAGTGGACAATGTGAACAAGTATTCATGGGGCCTTGGCTACAAGCTAGTTATGCAGAAGCTTGGCGTCCTACAAAGGCCTTGCATATATGATGCGGAAAAGGTGGATGAGATAGTGCAGGGACTCTTCCCCACCCATCCCGACCGTGTTGATGCTGTCCATGGTGAAACAGCAATCGAGTGTCCACTCTTCACACAGCTGAAACTGGAAGACGCAGGTCTTTTCATTTAAAGCGAGGAAGGCTCCAGGTCCAGATAGTGTTCCGACTGAGTCGTTACGGCTTGTATATCACCATTGTCCTGACTTGCTGCTCAGCTCATTCAACACTTGCCTACAGGACGGGGTTTTCCCCGTACGATGGAAAGTGGCGAGGCTCGTGCTGATCAGCAAGAGGAAGTGAAATCCCGAATCGCCACAGACCGCCCATTATGCATGCTAGACACGGCTGGGAAAGTGCTAGAGAAACTCATCAAGGGAAGACTCATTGACAAGATTCGTGCTGCTGGAGACCTATCTCCTCGGCAGTACGGCTTTGGAGCAGGACGTTCTACCATCGATGCGATTGCAGAGGTGGTGAGCGCGGTCGAAAAGGGAGAGACACATAGTCACATCAAGTGGCGGATCGTCCTGTTGGTGACACTCGACGTCAGGAGTGCCTTCAACTCCGCTAGATTGGTGGATATCCTGGATACGCTGGAAAACTCTTTTCAAGCTCCAGAATATCTAATGCGGATTTTGAGGTACAACCTTAAAGACCGAAGCCTGCTCTACGACACGACACAGGCCAAACGAAGGATGGAAATTATATCGGTTGTTGCCCAGGGATCTATCCTTGTTCCAGAGCTGTGGAACGTGTCTTACGACGGGCTACTGAGACTCGAGATGCCAGATGAGTCGCACTTGATCGGCTATGCGGATAATGTTGCGGCTCTGGTCGCTGGACGCACCGTTGAACAGGCACAACTTAGGCTTATACGCCGAGTGAAGGACTGGATGACTGTTCGTGGGCTCAGTTTAGCACTGGAGAAAACCGAAGTTGTCATATTGACAAAAAGAGAATCCCTAGAGGATGGATGATCAGTATTGGAGATATACGAATCGATCAAACCCATCGGTGAAGTACCTGGGGCTACTGATCGACTCGAAGATGAGTTTCTCTGAGCAAATCAGGGGAACCGCTGAGAAGGCTGCTTCAGGAGTATTGGCTCTGAGTCGACTTATGGCCAACGTAGGGGGACCCAGCCCACCAAGAAGATGCCTCTTGATGAGTGCTGTTGCGTCAGTGCTACTGTTCGGAGTAGAGGTATGGGGCGACGTTCTCAGTGAGGAGGTTTACGGAAAACGTCTGGCACTGGTACAGAAAAGAGAAGCGTTGAGGATTGCATCTTCGTATTCGACAATCTCTGATTTCGCAGTGAAAGTCATTGCAGGCGTGATACCTGTCGGCCTGCTTGCTAGGGAGTGCCACTTTATTTATCTGCGTTGAAACGAGGATGGAGGGAGGCGGTTGTCTGCGAGGAGAGACAGCGCCCACTTACCGATTGGCAGCAGTCTTGGGTGAATTGCATGAAGGGAAGGTGGACTGCGCGCCTCATCCCAGATGTGAGACCGTGGCTCAATCGAAGGCATGGTGAGATTGACTTCTATCTGACCCAGCTTTTGAGTGGGCATGAATGTTTTCAGTCTTACCTACACAAGATTGGTAAGTGACGGTCTCCCGACTGTCGGTTTTGCCCAGGAGAGGAAGACAATGCCTGCCACACATTTTCGGCGTGCATAAAACGGGAAAGTTTGCGAAGGAACCCCTACAAGGATACGGGAGAGCTCATTGCGCATAATATAGTCGCGGTGATGCTTGAATCGGTTGACAAATGGAACCAGGTGGCACAGTATGTTCAGGCAGTCGAAAAAGATAAAAGAGACTCACAGCAGCCGGGGGTGTTGGGGCTGGGGATCGCTTGTCTGGCACTTCCTCTTCCCCTCTCCCCTCCCACTAGAAGAGCGATCCCCCAGCTTGAAGGCGCCTGACGGCGTAACAAAACGAGATCTGGCCCGAAGTAATGTGTTAAACGGTTCCAGGCTGGGTTCTCAGGTTGACAGGGGAGGTGTTTAGTGGGTAGCCCGGTCACCTTTTTTTGAACATCTGAGTCCCACACTCTGTGCGTAAATGGGCATTCACCTCCCTACCATAAAAAAATAATAATAATAATAATATTTTCACCAGTCAAATTAATATATACTTCATACACTTCTCAAGATTTCGTTTGAAATTCATTTGCATGCTCATTATACAATATTTTGATTTAATATCGTTGCTGACGTCTTTCTTGCTGTTGATAATTCTAATTTTTTTGTTCCTTTGATTCCGTAAATATCTAAGATCACTATTTAACCAAGGTTCAGACAAAATATCTTTTTTCTTAATTTTAGGTAGATAACTTTCGACGGGGTGAAGAGTTATTTGATAAAAACAGGATAACGCTTCTTCTAAATCCAACGTCAAAAGTGTACCAGTCCTATCAACAGCAAAAAGATGTTTATTGATACTTTCATAATCAGCATTGCGAAAGTCGTATACAATTGATTTATTGTATGAAATAGGTTTAGGAACGTCAGGAGTGAAAATATCAATATTGAGTGCAGAATGATGAAAGCTGTAACAAAAAAAGTTCTGTTTGTCATCAATTTGATTGAACACTACATCGTCATATGCATTTGTCACATAACCAGTATACTCGATGTATGCTGGTATGAACTGGTAACTCGATTTGATGTGTATCCGATATAGATCATCAAGGCTCGTGGGGAGAAAACTCGCTGTAACACACTTACCTGCTACTCTATGCATCTAAACCAAATTAACAACGCCGAGAGTTTACTTTATTAATTATTATTATGTACTTGTTCATTTTTTTTAAACATTTAAATTACAACCGAATTTTGATCAATTACATTACACTTATTTTAATTATTTTAAACTTCTATCAATATTGAGTGAAGCACTTACCACTTTTGCCCTGACTTGTCGTGCTTCACAGGTAGAGTGAATCGACTTGACGTTCTAATGGTTCGGGCAACATGTGAGCTCTTCTAATTGACGTTAACTAAAGTTTGATTTTGTACAATTATATACTAATGTTCTGTTTGATTCAATCGTTAATTGATATAATTATATTTTAACACTTCGTTTAGTACCATAAGTTAATGCTTATCAATATGTATTTCATGTCAATGTTGCATTCATAAATTACTAAAGTTATCAGTAACTAAGTCAAGGTTTGATTTTATACAATTATGTATCATACTTTGATATTTTTTTGGTACCATAAGTTAGTGTTAATTAATATGTGTTACATGTAAATGCTGCATTCATAAACTACTACAATTATGTATTAATATGTTGAAGTTTGATTTTATACAATGTTTTGTTTGATTCAATCATATGTTATTGTAATGATACTCTAGTATTTCTTTGGATACAATGAGCTAAGATCTAGTTTGTTTTATATCATGATGGATAAATATTTTGTTTGCTTCAATCATTAGTTAGTATAATTATTCACTATTGTTTTTGTTTGATAAAATCTTAAGTCAATAAGTTCGTGTTTGGTTTGATTCTGTATAGTAAATAATCTGTGTTTCGTTTGATACAATTATAGATTAATATGTTAATATTTTACTTGATTCTATACAATAATGAGATAGTGTTACGGTTGATTCTGTCGTAAATTGCAGGATTAGAAATTATTTCGTTTTCCTATAGTAGTGAATACAATACTGAACATATTTTTCGTACTTAAATCGTTTTTTCTTGAGAATAAACTATTATTTTTTTTTTACAGTTGAAGAATACCAGAATTGAATTTCTTCCTTACAATAGGTGTATAATCGGCTTTACTTGGTAATACAATACACTTTCTTTTAACATTTACATTCAATGCCGATTTTTCTTCTTTTTTTGGAAGTTAATGGTTTGCTTTTATTTTTATCATTACTTACCCCAAAATTATTTTTGATATCTTATTGCATATTTTGTACTCCTTTTTCTATATATATTTTTTTATAAATACTGTAATTGTAATTATTAACTGTAATTGCCAAAGATAGAATTCGACGTTTTGTTTGGTTAGTGGTTATTATTAGTGTGTTACTGTTTGGTTAGTGCAGGTTTTAGTGAATCATAAACAGTTAGCGTTAGTGATAATTTAATGTGGACGACGTTCAAAATAGTCTAAATGTACAAAAATAATTTCGTTGTTTTATACCATTCGCGGTTTATTAATAGTCTATTAAATTACTTTCTTTAGTGGTATAACAAGAGCTCTTTATGTAAGCTCTTGCTACTAATTTTGTAAATTATTGTGCTAATAGGTTAGTAGAGAAGTTTATTGTTAAATGTTGTTGAAGCTTTAGCGGTTCTTTATTGGGAATGAGTTAATATGTAAATGGGGAATGAATATTTCACACGATCGTTACGTTCGGGAATTGACTCGCTTCGGAAGAAGTTTTGCCACGAGAATCGCTTTCCATTGATGTAGCTTGGGAGTCGTTGTTGTTGTATTCCCAAGACTTTAGTATAAGCTTTCTTGGCTTTATAGGGTGTGAGATAATGAGTGTGATAAATAAACTTTCCCCTTAATATGCATGGTTAATGTTGTCCATGGGAATGGAAGTCATGGATTGAAGCTTTACATGATTGTTTCTGCTCGCTGCTAACGAGTTTTGAAGATATGATTAGCACTGCTTCTCAATGACACATGAGAAAATTGAATGAAGTGATGTTTGTGTAGTATAGCTTTCACATGCACTAAATGCTAGGAAGTATATGAAGTATCTGATATGTACGTACTAATTCGTGGTTGGCTGGTAATTGCCGAGCATTTGTTTTTAATTAAGTCGAATATCATACTATTATTAACAAAATTAAGCGAACTTTGGCTTTTAAGGTATTTGTTGTTGTTGTACTCATAAACACCTACCACCATAATTTTTTTCTGATTTTTCGGATAACAGGTGTCCAATCGCGAGGGGGGGGGGGACACAATTTATTCGTGTGTTTCCCTTCCCTGCGCGTCTCTCGAAGCAAACTTTGACAAACTAAGACTTGTTTTGAAAAGTTCTCATCAAGACCTTTCATTTGATACTCATATCGGCTTCCTTCGATGAAATTTTTTTTTTTCGGGGGCTACTCCCCTATATGGGGAGACCCTCCTTTAATACCTTATAAAATATTTTTTCGTAGTTGAACTTTGAAGAGAGCATCACTTTACACCTGCTTACAAAATTTGATGTTTCTAGCTTAAGTAATTTGCGAAAAAAAGTGCTGTGACACACGGACGGACGGACAGACAGTTCGCGAAACTTACAAAACCCTAAAAAAGATAAAACAAGAGTTTTGGGTGCATCCCTTGCTGCAGGAGCAAAGAATGAAAGGAATGATTAATTTGTTTTACGTTGATATAAGGAAGCATCCATGTAATTGTTTTAATTACACAAGAATACCCGGCCCTTTGTATAAAGTAATCGCTTTGCTCAATCTCACTTTCCCTATGATTTGACCACATTGGATACATGTTATGTGGTGTAGAAGTATTGAAAGCATCAGTTATGCATTTTGAATTTCGCGAGCTGGCTTCTTGTGTTGGGGAATTCTTCTGAAAGATGATAAAAGGAACCGCAAAAACATCCTACTTTTGTCGCCCTCTAAGGCATCTTCTATATTTTTACGCGTTTCAATGCATTTGTTTAAAGTATCCTATAATTCTCTAAAGTCATCATCGATTGTTATTTTCTCATTTTTCCCCATTATACGTTCCCTTGTGTATGACCTTAAAGGCGCTCGATCAACTGTTGACTCTTCTAGCTCAATACTTCTTTCTGGGTTTAAATTACCAGCAGTTTTCTTCAGAAATATCAGTTTGTTATAATAAATAAAAGGTGTTTTGTAAGAAGATTTTGGTCTTCGCATGTCTCTAGCAAAGCCATATTTTATATTTTTCCACTTCTTCTTAAGTGAGTCCCTTAGAAATGAACATATAGAATCGACATAAAATTGAATTTTACGTTTGATTATGTAATATTTTTGTTACAGATATCTTGGAAGTGGCTACAAATTCATAGATCTACATTATTCACATAGACTTGGTATTTTGTCTTTTGCTGAAATTATTAGAGAAGTTGGCCATTTTATATGGATTGTACTCAAACACATATGTTTATCACAACCTACAAAAGAACATCAATTCACGTGCCAATTTCCCAAATTGCATTGGAGCAATTGATTGTAAACGTATAAGAACCATAAAACTAATTAACTGTTTATCAATGTTCTACAATTACAAACACTTTTTTTCGATAATTTTACTCGCCATTTGTGATTCTGACTACAAGTTTGTATATATAGATGTCAGTTCTTATGGCAAGGATAGTGATTCCGAAATATTTCGAGATTCAAAGTTTTATCGAAAGTTATTTACAAATTCCCGACCCGAAACGTATTTTGTCACGAAATCCTGAACCAGTACCGTTTGTTATTGTTGGTGACGAAGCGTTTGGACTATCTGATAAAGTTATGTGACCGTTTAAGGATCAAACTTAACAACGGACAACATCATTTTTCGTTATAGATTTCCTCGTGCTCGACGATACATTGAATGTTCATTTGGTATACTAGCAAATTAATGGCAGATTTTTCACAGAATTATCAACGTCAATTCGGATTTTGTGATCAGCATTGTTAAAACATATTGCGTCCTGTACAACTTCCTTCTAGAGAGGAATGGGCTTAGATTCGAAGATACCCTGACCATTCCTGGCTTAAAATAAGTGTCATCTGCTATTTATCGGGCTACACGGCACGATGAATGCTATAGAGACGTTTTTGCTGATTATTTTATAACTGAGGGTCAATTATCTTGGCAGATACAAAGAATTAACTAAACATTATAAGAAATCATAGAGTTCAACCGTAACAGAAAATTTAATTCAAGTATGCACTAATTTAACTATGTATTTATACAATTAATAAAAAAATAATGAATTAATTTACCCAATGCTTTTTTTTCTCCTAGCAGTCCATCACCCACGAATGACTCCACTATTTTCTCCTTCTGTTCCCGATTGGAATATTCGGCACTCGACAAATTCCAAATGAACTTTTGCGATTCTATTTCAAAGATAAATTTTTGGGCTCTTTCACACGGGAATGGTAAAAACCCATATCCAAACAGGTTTCGCGCTTACGCCCCTATGTTTACACGTTGCATAGTTCAGCCAACCTATTTTTGTATACGATACATGTCTTGCGAGTGTATGTGTCAAAAGGGTCATTTGATCGTTAAACATCGTGCGAACAACATGAGAGCGAAGACAGAGAGATAAGCGATTGAGAATTTATGTTTTAGCCTTGAATTGTGCACGAGGTAATAAAAACTGGAATGAAAAATGTATTTTATGATTGTTAAAGTTTGTCGATTCAAACTTCTATTGGATTTATTTGAATCCTCCGTGTTTTTCCGCTTTCTGAAAAATATATTCCAAATTTGAATATCTTTTTTAGTCGCATATTTCTCTTGATGTGTTGTAAACATGCTTATTATAATGTGATTCTATGAAGATTATGCATACTGTTAATTTTCTATAGATTTACAATAGGCAATTTATCTTCATTGAAATCGTGATATTCGTCGTGTTGTTTCCTGAAATTGAACATGGCCTCCGCTTTCATAAATTTATTACATAACGCGTAGCTTTTCGCATCCACACATCCATTTTTGCACGCAAATTAAAGAAAGGCGATCGTTTCATGACGACTACCATCTTCACCGAATGTTCAATTCGGAATGATTACCTGCGTTTGTATAAAATTTCCCCCACCAAATGATCAACAAAATGCGTTTGTGTATGTGCGTTACGCTCGTTCACCCTACAAAATGTTGGCTTGATTTTACCATCAGGTCCCCTCAATGCCTCTCACTCTTCTTGCCCATATAACCTGTTTAACGGTCACTTTTAACGCTGCGTCTGAAAAAGCCCTTTCTGTATACAAAAAGCTCTCCATTTTCTTGCGTATTGTCTAGTCATCGGTAAAGCCATTCCAAGTACGATTGCTCTCACATACTGCCATGCTTTTATTAGTCACAGTAACTAGAGCAGCCGCATGTGAGTCATAACACGGCAATTCAGCTAGTTGCTAGAGCAACTGCGTGCGTATAGGTCCATATAAGTTAATGATAAACACAGTCTCACTAATGGTCCTAAAGCTAAATAACTTACGGAGAAATAGTGTACACTTTCATTAAGTTAGCAGGTAAATTTTGGTTTTTTTTAAAGTTTTGTAATGACACATTTAAATTTTTGATATCTTCTAGGCTATTTTTAGGGTTTTGTAAAATGATTTTACAAAACCCTACTAAAATCGCGACCTGCCTGGCGGTCCGTGTATCTCAGTTTTTTTTCGCAGACCATATAACCTAGAAACATCAAATTTTGTATGTAGGTGCAAAGTGGTGCCCTCTTCAAACTTCAACTTAAAAAAAAAATTTAAAAGGTATTCAAAGGCGTTCTCTCCATATAGGGGCGTGGCGCGCGAAACAAAAAATAAATCGAAGGTAGGCGATATGGGTATCAAATGAAAAGTCTTGATGATAGCTATTCAAAACAAGTCTTAAACTGGCATTTTTTGCTTCAAGGGGTGCAGAGGGAGGAGAAATACAGGAAAAATTTGTATTCCCTCCTCGCGATTGGACACCTGTGATCTGAAACAAATCATGGAGATAGGTGTTTATGAGTACAAGAACAACAACTACTATAGAAGCAAAAATTCCCTCAACTTTGTTAATAATAATATGATCTTCGAATTTCACATTTTCCCCAATAAAATCGTATGCATACCTTTTTACTCAATGAAACTTGATATTTCAGTAGTCTTGTAAAGGTCCGAATACTGTGCTAGTTTGATCAAAATCGAATGATATCCGCGGGACAGCCATTTGAAATTTCTCTTGCTTTTGGGAACTTATGATTTGAGTGATGTTTGGTAGTTTGCAAGAAAATGGCCACCGTTTAAAATAGAGAAATAATGAATTTTCTTTTAATCGTGCACATCTCTTTGACATGTTTTAAGGTAAATTTCTCGAAAGAAATTTACGTATTGCGGAGAGAGAGTTTCGAATATTTTTTTATATTTCATTCCTTATGTACAATACATTTTACACACGTAATAAATAAAGATATATTGAACTACAGTAACTAGTATGTATTTTTTTTCCTTTAATAAATTTCCTTTACACATTTTTTTACATCTTTGCATACATTTACTTATTTATGGGTAATTGAATAGCCTTATATTTACAACTCAGTTTCCAATCTTTCTGATAGTACATTGTCTCGCCTTAATTTTAAATATCTTTTACTTAATCAAACTTTACGTACATATTTTTTCTATTTAATAAATATAAATATTGACGTACAGTAATTAGCATGCATTTATTATTTATAAATCTTCGTTTTATTTTCTCTTTACATTATTTTTCTTTACAATCGTATTTACCTGTTTATGAGTAATTAAACAGCATTATATTTATTTCTTAGTTTCCAATATTTCTGATATTATGTACTTTGCTTCGTTTAATTAATAATTGTCCTTTACTCAATCAAATTTACGTACATACTTAAGCTTATGTTGTTTCTTCTATGCGAGAAATAATTAATTAGTAATTAGCATGCACTTTAAATAATTTTTTTTTTGCATTTTGTTTCTTAATATTTTCTGATTTGCATCATTTTGTCTTCTAACTTTTATTTCATAAAGATCTTCTTCTTCTTCAATTATTGATATTTATAATAGTATATACTTCTTTCATAAAATTTCCTTACTATATTCCTCTTGCAATTGTATTTACCTAATATTTTTGGACTAACAACATTACATTCTTTTGAATCTCTATTTTTAAATCAATTTATCTTTTACGTTTCCCATAACGAGAAACTTTCATGGTAAGCTTCTGGTTACGACATCATTCATCATTGATGTTTAAATTATTTATTAGTATTTTGGGTGGGGAATCGGATTGGCATGGTAATTAACATGCAAAGGGTTTGGCATAGCGCCATTTTATCCGCACTTCATTGCATAGGTAATATGATTCTGGCGGACCATCCACCCAATCATATGCGGATTGTCAGCACGATCGGGTACGATCATAAAAACTTCGAGTGATTGGTGCTACCTACTAAATTGAATTGTTCGGCTACCAGAAAAGCTTTTGCAGCTCATATATGGATACAGAAAAATTATTCACGGACTTTCGCTTCTATCTGCACGTATGTGCATGCATGTAGCTTGGCGACGATGCGTGCAGCTCTAGCTGCTGAACTCAATTCAGTGCACTCAATGCAGTCAGTGCGGATGCACGGCAAATTTATGTGCTGACAAAATCATTTGATATGTGGACTCCGTGGGGAATTTTTAAATGGGAAAAATTAGTATTTTTTAGTTAATATATTTTTTTTTTTGTTTGTTAGACTAATTGAAAGGATCGGGCTGAGGAATATGTTGGGGCTACCGTGATTTTTTCTAAAACAGTTTGTGCTGGAATCTCTTTTGTTGTCATCCGCTCCTCACGAAGATTGAGGGTAATATTAGAACTTGATGGCTGACTTGTGTTGCTGTTTCCTGAATGTTTGGGCGCTTTGGATGACCTTTGACAGCGAAACAACACAAAGCGAACAATTAAATATGCTGCTACCGCAAGTATAAAAAGTGCTACAATTGACGTAGATAGTTGGGTTACCTGCATATGCTTTCTACTAATTTCCTTGAATTTTATTTGGTCCAATTTAGAGTATATTTCAGTCAGGGGATGCGTCCCACTTTGAAATATCTTACTTCCATCTTTAAGTGGTATTGATTGTAGGGAATTTTTAGGATGACTCACTGAAAGGGTTGAAAGATTGAGGTTAAATAGCTCGTTATCAAACTCGGGGAAGAAAGGTGGATGTTGAATTTTAAAATCATGCGTACTTTCCACCTGATGCGGTATAAGTAGCTCGTTGAATTGCATATTGCAGGGCTGAATAACAGTCAGGATCCCTTGTCCACTAAGAGTATGAGTTGTGATATTGTTGTCACACTGCACATGAACGGGTGTGATGGTTGGGAAAAAATAAAGCCAACTATTAGGTTTATTCAATTTGATTAGCACATTGCGAGGAGATACATCTATTCGAAGAGGAAAATTAACTTTTTCCTGATAGGGATTATGCAGCAACGAAATAATTTCATTTTGTGCGGGTGGGGAACGGATTATTGGGACAGTAAGGGGCATAACGTATAGGTCTCCCGGCTCAGGGTGACTAATCTTTTTAAAACTCTGCGCGTTTATAGACGTTAATAATAGGAATTGTTGTGATGGTATATGGCTTGCTATGTGAGTGTAACCAATCTCGGGCACTTGCGTGTATGTTTTATTAGTGCTAACAGGAAAAATATGTATTTGCTGCAACCGCATCCTTGGCAATTGAAATAGTGGAAGTCCTATGACTACTATGAGTTTATCCTTTAACCGATAATAATGTAAACTTGCGGACTGAGTTAACACTTGCTCACAAAACTCCGGACAATTATTGCCGGTTTTAACGTAAACTTCCCGAAGTTTTCTGGTAGATATAAGAAGAGGATGTATTCTATTGTTATTGGTTGCTACTACGATATCTACTAACGTTCGCTGCCTTGCTTCGATTTCCAATATTTGTGCAAGCAGGGTGGTAATGATTTGATTTTTCCGTTCACTTACTAACAAAGCATTAGTTGCATTTTCAATATCGCGAATCTGCATTGCTAATTGGCGCTGCCTATCTATAACGTGTGCTAATGGTTTGTGAAGTTCCTCCAAAGAAATCTTTACAACGCTTATTCTCTGCTTCTCCAAGTTCACTAGCTGCTCTTCGTTTTTTTCCACCTGCCCAAGCCTACTATTTAGCTCCTGCTCATTTTCGTTGTCCATAGTCCCAAACAAAAAATGCATGGTTCGTCCCAAACCGTCGAATAAGGATCTTTTTGATCTTCGCGGCACCAAGGATTCCTGAAGAGTTTCGGAGCGGAGTTTTAGGTTTTCTACTAACACATGCATATGCCGGTCCTGATCCTTGCATTCTGTGTTGTTAAAAGAACAAAGTAGTTGCACCAAGTGCTCTGCTCGCTCCGCAAGGTCTATTTGCGTCCGAATTTCTCCAAGGTTTAGTTCCATTACAATGCTCCAAGAGCTATAATAACAAAGGAGTTCACCTACGTCTTCAAATAAAACTCCCGAATTGCTAACTGGTGTAATAGTGAATGGTACCGCTTCGATTCGGGCAATAACTGCGGCGAGGATTAAAAGTGTGGTTATCGAACGTTGCGCCATTTCTAAATGATCAAAATCGTAAAAAAAAATGAAAATAAATATACAAAATTGTTTATTCATGATAAAGTTTTAATCTATTGTTGTGAACGTTGACCAACTTTTTGCCTATCGCAATCGTGGTGTTGACCGGTGACGTTATTTTTTTCACTATGTAAGGGCCTAACCATACCTGTACTAACTTGTGCTTTCTATTTTCATTCCTCAAGAGTACCTTATCCCCCAAATGGAAAGATACTGGCCTCATCTTTTTGTCATACTGCTCTTTAGACTTTATTTTACTCGAGAATAAGTTCTGTCGGGCTATTTAATGCATTTTTTGTAGTTTATATCTGAGGCTATAGTAATAATTCTCATGGTTATATAAAGGTTCAGGATCTTTTTTGAAGTTAGATGGTATATCTGCCGTGAAACCAAATAAACAATCCATAGGTGTCAATTTGGTACTATCGTGTACACTATTATTATACACAAACGCGGCGGTCCTTAAAAAGTGGTCCCAAGTGTTTGGATTTTCATCCACAGCTGTACGTAAGTACTCTACTAGAGGACGATGGGCCCTTTCCAGAGCTCCGTTGGATTGTGGATGGTACGCAGTGGTCTGCAGTTTCCTGACATGGAGTAATTTACAAACTTGTTTGAATAAATCGCTGGTGAAATTTGTACCCTGGTCCGTAACTACCTGTTTCGGTATTCTATACCTTGTAATAATTTCCTCAAAGAAAATCTGGGCTACAGTTTCCGCTTCCACGTTGGGCATCGCATACCAACCAACAAATTTTGTTAGATTATCCTGGAAAATGAGAATATACTTATTGCCTAAAGAGGTTTCGATTAAAGGGCCTACGATGTCCAGGTATATTTTGTCGAAAGGTTTATCAGCTATGTCTGTAATGACCATGGACATACGGTGCTGAAGACTGCTCTTCATCACTTGACACTTCTTGCATTTTTTTATATAAGACTTGATGTCTTGCAACATATGATTCCGTCTAAAATGCTTCTTGAGTTTTTTATATGTTTTTGAAACTCCCTGATGGCCACCGAAAGCGGAATCATGATACTCGTGTAATACAGCCTTAACTTGCTCGGGAGTATGTAATAGAGTAATGTTATCTGGTCCTGTAATTTCCGACTGTATACCAAGAGGACAGGCTGACTCTACTGGCAACTCATCTATCTCGATACTAACCCGTTCTGGGTGAGCCACCGGTTGGGTTGTCTGTGAGAGAGAGAGATCAGCTGGAGGTAGCTGGTTTTCTTCTTTCTGAACTTCTGAATCCTTTTTCCTGGACCGGGTGGTGACATTACACTGGCGCACCTGTTCCGTATCTTCCACTGTCTCCGCAGGAATCCTACTGAGAGCGTCAGCGTTCGTGTTATACTTACCAGGTTTGTATTCTATCCGGTAATCAAACTCTGATAGCTTGTGATGAAATCTAACCAAACATGTAGTAGGGTCTTTTACATTGAAGACCCCTTTTAGAGGTTTATGGTCTGTGAACACTGTGAACTGCCGACCTAAAAGGTAACAGCGGAAGTTGCGTGCTGCCCATACTATTGCTAGTAGTTCCCTCTCGATGGTAGAATAATTCTGCTCTGCCTTATTTAGGGTACGGCTGGCAACGGCTATTGGTTTATCCTTACCTATCTCCCCCTGGGATAATACCGCACCCAGTGCTTCTTTACTTGCATCTGTGCTTAGGTTGAAAGACTGACTAAAATCGGGGTAGGCTAGCAATGGTGGTTGAACCAAAGCGGCTTTAAGAAGCTGGAATGCTTCATTACACTTTTCCGTCCAGGTATATTTTACATCCTTTCTAAGCAAGTTTTTAAGGGGTTTAGCTATTTTCGAAAAGTTAGGAATGAATTTGCGGTAGTAGTTTACCAAACCCAGGAAAGACTGCAACCGTTTTACAGTGGTGGGTACTGGAAAATCTCGAACGCAGCTAGTCTTGCTGGGATCTGGCCGGGCACCAGTTTGAGAACAGATATGACCCAAATAGACGCCTTCGGGACGTAGGAATTGACATTTCTCTGGCTGCAACTTTAAATTGTTTTCCCTGAGGTGATAAAAAAGTCTCCTGAGTCTGCCAATATGTTCGTGTAGGTTCTTTCCGTATACTACTACATCGTCCAAATACACGAAACAATCAATACCCTGGAGGCCAGTCAAGATGTGATTCATTAACCTCTGAAAAGTAGCTGGCGTTCCCTTCAGCCCAAATGGCATACGCTTGAATTCATAATGCCCAAGACTCGTGCTAAACGCTGTCTTGGACCGGTCCCTGGGCTGAACAAGGACTTGAATGTGAATGTTCAAGTTGGTCCAGGATGTCTTCAATACAAGGCAGAGGGAATGCATCCCCTATGGTTTTATCATTCAACCGCCTAAAGTCGACAACTACGCGCCATTTCTTCTTACCATCAACTCCAGCCTTTTTTGGCACTACCAAAAGAGGAGAGTTCCAAGGGCTTTTACTAGGCTGGACAATATCATTGTCCAACATCTCTTTTAATTGCTCGTTAATTATTTCCTTTTGGGGCTGAGCCAGCCTATGCATTTTCTGGTTGATAGGTGCTTGATTGGCCACCAAAGGTATTTCATGCTGAATAGCATTCGTACGTGTGAGTTTGTCGTCTGATAAGAAAAATATGTCGTTGAATTCTTGACAAAGCTGCGTTATAGCTCCCTTTTCCTCGGGATTCAGGTGTTCATATAATATCAGTTCTTTTTCAAGTTGTGAGTTTCTTTCAGTATCAGCATGCCTTGTAGAATTGATCGGAGAATGCCGGGAATTGAATTTGAAACCTGGTTCCACCGACCTGGACACAACCCCTACTCGTTCCATTTGAATTCGCGGTTTTACAATAGGAGCTACAGTAGGGCCTGATCACCCTTTCACGTCAGTTAACTCCTGAACATGGTATTTTGTGACTGCTTCGAGTGTAAGATCAACATGGCTTATTGTGATGGGGATACTGTTAGCGTTGAGCATGCCAATGAATACCCTGCAAGGGCTCAGCAAGGAGTTAGCTAGGAAAACTCCATCATAAACCTCTTGCGATTGACAAAGCATCTCATGGGGTAATTTTAATGGGACTTCCACTATTTGTTGGGTACGGGGGTGTAATGTGACGGCCTTCTCTAAAGTAACCCTGTGTCTGCCATCCTCCATGTCCCTTGTGGGTATTACGTCCCTTGGGGTTTGTCGTGAATCTGCGGGTACTTCAGGTGTCACGCGTGCCTGCCCCTCACTAGGGTCTGGATCCGCGCTCTTCGACACCCCTTGGCAACTCCGCTGCTCCTGTGTCCCATCCCCTGGCAGGGATAATGGGAATGAAAACTCCTCAGGGTTGATTTCCGTGCGAGGAAATCGAAGAGTTTGTCCAGGACCTTCCACGTTACAGTGTTTAGCTAAAAAGTCGTTTCCCAATAACCCATCATCGGCTACCCCAGGTATCTCATCCACTACATGAAAATTGCAGAAAAGGGGAGTGGGAAAATCAAATCTTCCTAAAATAGTACCTAATGTTTCTCCTCGACCAAACGGACATTGCAGTGTTATTTTCTGACGAAAGTTAATATTTCCTGCTTTTATGGCAGATTTTTTTATTAAGCTAACCTCTGCGCCTGTGTCAATTGTGAGCCTAGTCCTAATTTCCATGCCTATATCTATGGGTAGGGACGCGGAAAACAGTTTGGATCCACCACGAGCGGTGCCCAGTTCAATTCTAATTAGAGTCGAGTCGGGGATTTTCGGCTCGACTTTTTCTCATTTCCCGCTTTAGAACTCTCCCATTTCAATTTTTGGTAACAGTCTCCCACTTGATGACCTTGCCGGCCACAGAAATCACAAATTACCGACATATAATACACTTGTGGACCATTATCTTGTTTCGATGTGGCAGCGGTTGCATTGCAGTCTCTTAGATAATGTCCATACTTCTTACAAGTGGGGCAGAAAGGAGAGTTCTTCCGCTTTAGGCATTCGGAATACGTATGTCCAGGTTTATGGCAAAAGTTACACGTGAACTTAGATGGCTTTTTACGCACCTCTGAATGGTCTGGACTAGTTATTACCTTTTCGGCCTGTGGTTGAAAGGATGGTATAAGGGGATTAAGTGCCCTGGTGGTTTGGCTGGTTGGATAGCTGAAACTGGGTTGCTCATGAATCCACTGAACATGGTGGGCTCCTTGTTGCATCTTTTCCATATCCAAGGCTTTGGGTATGAGGTCCTCAAACGTTATCTTCTCCAGTGGCAGCAGGTACTGGTGTAAGTATGGATTCGTAACTCCACCCTTGAGGGATGTTATAGCAGTCCTCCAATTGTTGATTTAATACGTTGGCTACTTCCTTTCCGTATTTGAGCCCTGCCGCTTCCTGACAACGCTTTAGCAGTTGCCGCAGCCGGGATGTGTAAGCAGTAAGAGTCTCTATAGGAGACTGCTTGGCCGTAGCCAACCCAATAACTAACTCCTGATAAGTTTCCCGTGGTAGGTATAACCTATTCAGGAGCTCCTCTGCTGCTTCAAATGTTGTCGGGCAACTTGAAGAAATTAATTGATAAGCTTCACCTCGTAGCCTGGTAGGGAAAATTTGCATGAATGCAGCTTGCTCTAGTTTGTTTAAGCATTGCCAAACCTGCCTACTGCATCCTAAAAAGGTCTGCAACTCGTACACGATGGTGGGACTCGGGGCGCCAGAGAACAATGGGATCATCTGTCCCATTAGTTTGGCCACTTTCATGTAGTCGGCCATTTCGTTCGAACTCTCGTCTACCATGGATTGAGTAGCAAAAAAGGAGGTATTTCCTGATTCTAGAGAAATTTTCCAATCTTGTGAAGTGATTAATCGATCAACTGATTGCGATACGTGGTCAAAACGGCCTGTTGGGTTTTGCGAGGTTCCGCGGAACTGATTTATCTCGTTCTTAAATTCTTCCGTTTTTTCACGAAACTTGTCTATGAATTGGATCCGTTTAATATCTATTTCTTCTAAAGTTTTGGTAATACTTTGAATTGATTCCAGTTCTTGGAGGGCAGAATCTCGCAGAACCTGTGCTGTGGTTATCTGGTTCGATTCTTCAAAGGACTCAGACTTACTTCTTTGAGGTTGTAATACCTTTCCGCTTCGTAGCACTACTCCGCTGGGTTTACCTGAAGGCGTCGAATGATGGAACAAATCATCAACGTTGAATGTTTTGTCAGTCATATGCTCCTTACTCTCAGAGTTTTTTTTTCACTTTCAAACTGCCTTTATACACTTTAATCAAAAATTAAATTTCCCCGTTTAATCGGTTACCCGCACCAAGAGCTCACTTGTTATATTGCAGTCTCTGTTTTTATGTTAATTAAAATTATTTCACTGTAATTTAATTGTGATTATTAATATTTTATAACAACGGATTAGTTTAGACTGGAGTACCTCAAGGCATGTTCGTGGTAGAGTGTGCTTTTCGAAAAATAAGATGTTTAGAAACCTCACTCTCAAGCAATAATTAATATAGGTTCGAATGCCGGTTGATGTTCCCATCACTTAATTTGCTATACAGACGCTATCACTGTAATCTAAGCAAAACCGGTATCCTACCGGCTGCGCCAAAATGTTAAGTATCTTGCAAGATTTAATCAGTACATATCAACACTGAGTGAACACTCGTTGTCTGTCCGAAAAATCCTGTGAATTAAATCACGTTGCTCCTAACGAGATTTGAACCTGGGACCTTCGGCTTATGCGTTCATGCTCTAACCACGAGACTACACAGACTACGCATAGATATATTTATATATATATATATATATATATATATATATATATATATATATATATATATGTATATATATATATATATATATATATATATATATATATATATATATATATATATATATATATATATATATATATATATATATATATATATATATATATATATGATATGCATAAATGTGACTATAACTTCTTCTTCTATAACTATAACTTCGCGAATTTTTTTTTATTTATTTTCCTTTTCAGATAAGAAATGGCGAACTAAAACATCACTCAAGAAATAAAAAGACATGCCGTCATCGTCGCTATATGTGCGAACCATACAGATTTAGAGATCTCTAATTTACTTAATTGCGCCCGTTCATTCGTGCATAAGGTTCGACGTGACTTTGAAGCATCAGGAGGCAATACAGAATCGGTTGTAAAACGCAAAAAGCACGAACAACGTTCTGACACTGTCCGATCTACAGAATTTTTAGAGCACGTGCAAGCGATCATAGACGAGGACCCTTCAAAATCAATTCGGGTCCTTACGAGTGAGCTTCATGTTTCTAAGCACCTTATTCGTAGAGTTGTCCACGAAGCCCTTCGGTATAGGTCTTACGTGATGCGCAGATGATAGTCCATGTCAGAACGAACACGGGAACAGAGAGTTCTTGGATCAAAACGTCTTTTAAACAAAATCAAACACCCTGAGGCACCCGAAATGTTATGGTTTTTTTCCGCCGAAAAAAATGTTGACCAAGATCAAAAGACCAATCGCAGAAATTACAAATGGCTATGTTCAAATCCTATGGAGGTTTTTGCTGTTATGCACACAAAATTTTCAGTCACTGTTATGGTTTTAGGTATTGTCAGCAGCGAAGGACATGTTATGCCACCACACTTTTTTTACTCGAGGACTTCGAGTTGTTAAGTATCTTGCAACGAACGTTGCAACCTCAACTGCCTGGAGTAAATATTACCACAACACTACACCCTATGTATAGCGTTGATACCTGTAAAGGAAGCAAAGCACTGTTCCTACTACCGAACGAACACCTTCCTCCAGTATAAACTAATCTTCCTTCTTTTAATGCACATTTATTTAATTTCAAATGTTTGTACAAATTATTCTGGGCCTGCCGAGGGCGATGCTTCAATAGCCTGCTCCAATGCTGGACGGTCCGTCGGCATAACAGATGATTCCCTCTGCGTGTCCGGGACTTCGAAGTTGTTGGTGTTCGCTTGTCCGCTGCTTACCTCTGCGTGTCTGGGACTTCGAAGTTGTTGGTGTTCGCTTGTCCGCTGCTTGCCTCTGCGTGTCTGGGACTTCGAAGTTGTTGGTGTTCGCTTGTCCGCTGCTTGGCTTTCCTTTGTATGTTCAGCACGACGAGGCCTTGATCGCTTTTCGCTATTCCTGGCGGAAGCCTTGGAAGTGGTATTGTTCGGGCATACGCCTTGAACAAGCTACTCAACGATTAAGATACCATTGTTGGAACCACCAGGTTCTTTTATACTCGAAGATAGCCTACTTTTAATTGATTTATTGATTATCAAGCAAAATAATGGTTTCAATTTAGTTCATTCAAACATTTCAGGACCCCGACAATCTCTTTCTCCGTAGCTGCTACAGCTATAACGCGAAAGCTCCCGTCTTTGCTACGCCCACTTTTCGCTCTTAACAGTAAGTTTCTCTTTTGAGACTCGGCTCGGTACATTAAACATGCCGAAGATTTTGTGTGTACACGCGAGTCGAGGTTTTGTGTTTCAATGCAAGTGCAAGTTAGACACACCTCTTTCATGCATGTGTAATTAATTGTGATAAGCGTAATATCAGGCAACTCGTGACTTTATCAAAGAGAGGGAGTCATGATAAGTGAAGTAGCATGCAACTAGAGAAATAGCATGCAATAAGTATATCGCATGTGACCTATAACAGAGTGAACTCTGCTGCATACATCGAGGTTTTGGAGACGGTAGTGAAACACTGGCTGGACAATGTAAGCAGAGGCAGACCATACATTTTTCAATAAGACTCTGCTCCTTCACATAAAGCGATGGCGACACATGATTGGATGGCCGAACATTTTCATGACCACATAACACCGAACCCATGGCCACCTAGCTCCTTAATATGAACAAGGAGCATTTGACTCGGACATGTAATTGTTTCCGGACCCGGACCGAAGAGGTTATTGCTGCTAATGGCGATTTTATTGAATAACTTTAAGCCATATAATAATTTAACGTTGTATGAAAAATTCCTGAAATTTCATTAAATTTTGTCAAAAATACAAGCTAATTAATTTTACTCTCAAGTTGTCCTCCAATACCATACGCACGCGATATATATATATATATATATATATATATATATATATATATATATATATATATGTATATGTGTATATATATATATATATATATATATATATATATATATATATATATATATATATATATATATGTATTATATTTATTTATATACATATATATATATATATATATATATATATATATATATATGTATATAAATAAATATATATATATATATATATATATATATATATATACATATATATAAATATATATATATATATATATATATATATATATATATATATATATATATATATATATATATATCTATATATATATATTTATTTATATACATATATATATATATATATATATATATATATATATATATATACATATATATATATATATATATATATATATATATATATATATATATATATATGTACACATATATATATATATATATATATATATATATATATATATATAATAAATATATATACATATATATATAAAGAAATTGGTAACCACACTAGATGTTGTAATTTTGCTCGGATTTTCACCAAATTTTCAGGAAAGGTGTATTGTAAAGTAGAGCTCCGATTTGGATGAAATTTGGTACAAAGATTCACTGATGTATGTGATGAATCTCACAACAAAAATCCAAAGTTGGCTTGTCTAAAACGAAATGGCAGCCGCTCAAATGTCGAAAAACGTACAAAATTTTGTTGTTATAGTTGTGACCAAAGCTTTCAACCGATGCTCATAAAATTCGGCAGTTTGATAGAAACTATAATTCTTTAGATAATTATAGTTCTTATTAAACTGCCGAATTTTATGAACATCGGTTGAAAGCTCTGGTCACAACTACAATAACAAAATTTTGTAAGTTTTTCGACCTTATGGTTTGCGAAAAAACAATTGCTGAGATACACGGACGGACAGACAGGGCGCGATTTTAGTAGGATTTTGTAAAATTATTTTACAAAACCCTAAAAATAGCCTAGAAGATATCATAAATTTAAATGTGTCATTACGAAACTTAAAAAAAACCAAAATCTACCTGGAAACTAAATGAAAGTGTACACTATTTCTCCGTAAGTTACTTAGCCTTAGACCCATTACGCACTGGAGACTAGTGGTCGAGCGACTGTGTTTATCATTAAATTATATTGGCCTATACGCACGCAGTCGCTCTAGCAACTACCTTAACCGCCGTGTTATGACTCACAAGCGGTTGCTCTAGTCGCTGTGACTAATAAAAGCATGGCAGTATGTGACAGCAATTGCACTCGGAATGGCTTTACCGATGACTAGACAGTACGAAAGAAAATGGAGAGCTTTTTTGATACTGGAAAATTTATCTTTGAAATAGAATCGCAAAAGTTCATTTGGAATTTGTCGAGTGCCGAATATTCCAATCGAGAATTAACGAAAAAACAGTAGGAAGAAATAGTGGAGTTATTCGTGGGTGATGGACTGCTAGGAGAAAAAAAAGCATTGGGTAAATTAATTCATTTTTTTTATTAACTGTATATATAAATAGTTAAATTAGTGCAAACTTGAATTAAATTTTCTGTTACGGGCTCAACTCTATGATTTCTTATAATGTTTAGTTAATTCTTTGTATCTGCCAAGATAATTGACCCTCAGTCATAAAATAATCAGCAAAAACGTCTCTATAGCATTCATCGTGCCGTGTAGCCCGATAAATAGCAGATGACACTTATTTTAAGCCAGGAATGGTCAGGGTATCTTTGAATCTAAGCCCATTCCTCTCCAGAATGAAATTGTGAAGGACGCAATATGTTTTAACAATGCAGATCAAAAAATCCGAATTGACGTTGATAATTCTGTGAAAAATCTGCCATTAATTTGCTAGTATACCAAATGAACATTCAATGTATCGTCGAGCACGAGGAAATCTATAACCAAAAATTTTTTTGTTCGTTGTTGGGTTTGATCCCCAAACGGTCAGATAACTTTATCAGATAGTCCAAACGCTTCGTCACCAACAACAACAAACGGTACTGGTTCAGAATTTCGTGACAAAATACGTTTCAGATCGGGAATTTGTAAATAACTTTCGATAAAACTTTGAATCTCGAAATATTTCGGGATCACTATCCTTGCCATAAGCACTGACATCTATATATACAAACTTGCAGTCAGAATCACAAATGGCGAGTAAAATTATCGAAAAAAAGTGTTTGTAATTGTAAAAAATTGATAAACTGTTAATTAGTTTTATGGTTCTGACCAAAGTAGAGCTCCAATTTGGATGAAATTTGGTACAAAGGTTCACTGATGTATGCGATGAATCTCACAATAAAAAATCTAAAGTTGGCTCGTCTGAAACCCAATCGAGGCCGCTGAAAGGTCGAAAAACGTACAAAATTTTATTGTCGTAGTCGTGACCAAAACTTTCAATCGATGTTCATAAAATTCGGCAGTTTGATAATAACAATAATTATTGTATCTAAAGAGGTATGTAAAAAAATCGAAGGTCTGTTCACAAAAAACAAAAAGGTAGCGAGTTGAAACTTAAAATTTCAAGGGCTTCTAAAAGTCGCAATATTGATCCCTTGGTTCAAAGATAGAAATTGCTTGGATATAGAGATTTTGACAGCAGTGATTTAAATATGTGTGTCTTCAGGTTTTTGTGGCCCTCTAGCGGTAACATTTTCAAACGGCTTATGGTGAGAATTAAGATTATGGATTCCTGTACTAACTTCTTGTATTATTCAAAAATTATTAAAATCGAATGAAAGATAAAAATTTCGAAAATTTAAAACGTAATATTTTTAGCTGCCATTTTCACTAAAAACTGAATACTTTTGCCCTGTCTAGAGTGAAACTCCAGTTTGAACGAGATTGGGCTGGTTGATTGATGAGGCTTTAGTACACAAAGATTTAAAATAATCCAAAATCAAATGCATGCATTCAAAATGGCGGCCCCCAAAGGTCAGAAGGCAAGCGCAATGAGCTATTTTGGTAGCAACTGAAATAATGAATATTTTTCATGGAAATGTTTTAAATGACTTTACTTGGAAGTATTTATAAAGTAGTTCATTTTTCGGATATTGTAAAATATTTTTAACTATATCCTAACAAATTATAAAGTCACAACTTGTCTGTCTGTCCGTCCGCCCGTTTGTTCGTGCGTCACAGCAAGTTTTCTCGCAGACCACCTGAGTTAGATCGAGAAAATTTTCTACATAGGTCAAAAGAGGTGCCTCTCGAAAGTTGCAATGCAAAAAAATATGTTAAGGTGTTTAAGAGGAGTCTCCCTATACAGGGGTGTGACTTAATTTTTTTTCTGTAGCCCTCTAGCAGCCAAGTTTCTCTATAGATTCTGATGATATTTGAGATTATAAGTTATTAAGGCAAGTTAATTTAACCTGCAAAAAAATTATGCTAATTGGATAACAAATGAAAAAGTCGAAAATTTATAGCTTAATATTTTTAGTAGCTTTTTTCAATATAAATTCAACGTGGCGGCCCCGATGGTTCTGGAAAGAATTGAAAATGTATATAATAATGGCAACGCAAGTGCTGATTAAACTTTTACGGACATTTTTTGAAATTAACGATTTGAGCTATTTAAGCTGACAAGTTATCACCTTTGTATGGTAACCACTGTGAAATGTGTAAACAGCAAATGTGAGAAGGACCACACCTGTATTTATATGTTTATAACAATTTATTATCTGCCAATTTTCAACATGTGATCCATAAGTGTGCAACTTCATTGAATTAGCAAAATATTTGCGCCTCTATGAAGGGTTTCTAAATACGAACGTCGGCAGATTCTTTTTATGTCAATAAATGTCCATGTGGTGCTACGAAAATTGCAGTAAGAAGTCTAGTAATAGGCTAGCAAAATTCTTTTTCGAAACCTTACGCTGAATACGAGAAATTTACCTTTCCGGCTGGTGCTGCCAGCGAGGATTTTTGTACTTATTCGTTGCTGGTAACTGCATTTCGGAAGTTGGGTACGAAACCCTTCTGACATGAGCGTAGGTCTGTCTGCCCAACTTGTTTATTACTACGTTTTGCGTTGCTCTTGTAAGTTGGGTGTAAACAAAGTAATTTTCAATATTAGTTGTGTTTATTGTTGTGGAGCCTTTAAATGAAGTATTTCAGAGTCTTGAAGGATAAACATGACCGGAAATAATCATAGAGTGATCATTTACAATGCAATTGGATTCAATCCTTATTAAACCGACACCTTTTAAAACATGTTATAATGATTCGAGATCTATGTTTATTGGCGTATTTGTTTTGAAATAATATAGCCATGTGTTTGGATCATCAAGTTGGGTTCAGACCCAGCTTTACAAAATAAACGAGTCTTTTGTCATAAATTTTTTTAATGACGCCATCCATTGATGAGATAGTGCGTTGGAAAGTCACATCCCACCCTGACTTTCATTGAAAGCTTGGTGACATTTGGTTCAGTGGAAGCGAAGTTATAAGTTATAAGTGACAGTATGTTTGTGTGATCGGTGCAAAAGTGAGTTTCGAGCAAAGAGCCAATCTCCAATTTTGTTTTAAAATGTTTTAAACTTTTGCCGAAACATTTGAATTGATGCGAAAAGTTTATGACGATGATTATCTATCTCGTGCCAGAGTTCACGAGTGGTTTACACGTTTCAAAGATGGTCGTGAGGACATAAATGACGATCAACATACGGGCCGCTCAAAATTAGTGATCATCGAAAACTCCATCCAAATCGTGCGTGAATTTATCAAAAATGAGCTGAAATCATCGTTGAAATTCATGGAATCGGAGTTGAATATCTCCAAAACATCGATTTATCGCATTTTAACCGCTTATTTGGACTTGCGAAAGGTGAGTGCACGTTTTGTTCCGCACAAGTTAACTGACGACCAATAATTGCTCAGAATCGAACATTCGAAATACATCATTAAAAAGGCGAAAAAAGACGAGAACTTCCGTTACAAGATTGTAACTGGTGATGAAACGTGGTGTTTCTAATATAAATCCGAAACCAATCGTCAAAGTGTCAAATGGAAGGCGTCAAATGGAAGTCAAAAATCAAGTCGATGCTCATTTCTTTTTATGATTCCAAGGGAATTGTCCACAAAGATTTCATGCCAATGGGCCAAACCATCAAGGAATTTTCCTGTTTTAGCGTTTTGAAGCGTTTGTTGTATCGCATTCGTCGAATTCGGCCTGAATAACGTGAAGGCGGAAGATGGTGCTTATTGCATGATAATGCACCATCTCATCGATCCACTCTTATGACTGATTTTCTGACTAGAAATCGCATTTTAACCGTATATTGCTTCCTGTGACTTCTACCTATTCGACAAATTGCATTTGGCCATAAAAGGAAAACGCTTTGCGTCCATAGAGGACATCCAAAAGGCTTGTACCAACATCCTGAAGGGCATCCCGGTCTATGACCTGAAACACTCTTCCGAAAAGCTTTTGGAAACAAAACAGTCTATTGAGGCCGGAAGAGACTATTTTGAATAAATAAACACGAATTTGTCAGAACATAGCTCCTGTCATTTCTATTTTAGCTCAGTCTCGTTTATTTTGGAAAGCATCTTGTAATAATAATTGTAATTTTTTCTGAATGTAAATCCCTATTGTTATTACCATGAATAATCTCCAACCAGATGAAGGCAACACCGAATAACCTACCTCCTTGAGCGCTCGCGGACATGTAGGTGAGTACACCATTTGTTTTGAATTAACTTTAGTTTTTTATTTGTTGTTCGTTATTTACTAAACTGCAAAAATTTCAATTGGTCTCTTGCGCTAAGCAAATGAAAAAGCACATAAAATTCAGTTTGTAATAATCCCAATTGTATGATAAGGTTCTATTATTAATTTTTTTTTTTGAAAAAGAAAAGAAAATTTGAATTCATGTTTAGAAAAACTAAATCTTACACAAGAGAACGACGCAATTATTTAACTACCACGTATGCTGAACACTAAAATTATTAAAGTGAAGATGGAATAATAATGAAGAATTCGTTTATCGTCGAGTTATGTGTGTAGAATTTTCAATTATATAGAAATAATAATGTTTGAGTAAATTCCAATTTCAGTCTTTCCATTCCTTCAAGGCTGACCGGGTATAGGACCCGCGACGGTGGTAGCCTGTTCAAGTAAAATGGGCCAGCCATCGGGCGCGCTCCCCCAATTTGTTGTTTTCAGGGGCTCCTGCCGGGTAGAGTGGCCTTCCGCTCGCAGACCTTTTGAGGATATAGGGTTATCTGATTTCATTGCATAACTCTATAGCATAAATTGGTTACGTTTGTGCTTCTCATTTGTGGGAAAGGGTCATACAAAGTGCTTTTGTATGAGTTTTTCCCTCAAATGGGAAACACATGGCCACGTCTCCGTTTGGATTTTGATCCGGTTGGGAGGGTGCGAGGGGGTACCACATCCATCCGGATGCCCCCCTCTTATTTGTGCGCTCCACTAGTCCATCCGTTTTTGCTCGTCCCAACTTGTTCTCGGAACAAGCAATTCTAACCCTTAGTGGTTACCTCCTTTTTTCGACTTCGGTCGAATTTTTTTGTGACCTACGAATTCGTGAATGCGAAATTCTTTTGTAGTGGGTCCTTGTGCTGGAGAAATGAACCCGCCCCACGACACCGCAACACTTGCCTGCCAGCGCATTCACGCGTCCCCAGACAAGGCCAATCTCGGTGGATCTAACCATCCTCTTTCGCCGAGGCAGCAGATCATCGCTGCAGTCTTTTACGAATATTTACATACCTATTTTCTCTACAATAGGAAGGTTTTCGAGCAGTTTGCTTGTAAAACTGCTCAATTAATACAAACTCTTAGCTTATGTTGTCTACAATTTCACAAAAAAGTTGCCTATAACTGGATTCTAAGTTTATTTCTCCATTTACCGAATGTCGGGGTTTTTTTCGGTTGAAAGGAAGGTCACACTTGTATGTTTAAAAAATAAATCGAAATTTGATCGAATGTCTTAGAGGCTACTTTTGAAATCATCAATTTTCACGACATTTAGTCATTATGTTTTGTTTGGGAAATTTTAAATAAAATGTCAAGAAATGGAAAATTTGACGCAAATACAGCAAACAGAAGATGAAATTGAAAATTAATTACAGTTGCTAAAAGCCCTTTTTGTAGCGTTAAAAGTTTCACTCTTCCAAGAACCAGTATATCTAGTAGTAACAACGCTAGGCAATCCTCTTTTTACGAATTCATCGAATTTCGAACACCTTTTAGTGAAGTGACTAAAAAATGATGAAAAACGATGCAAACTCAAGAAGAAAATTCGGCACTCTTTGATTTTTTCACAAGACTTTGAACAAGTTAAGTTTGATCTATGGGCAAAACAGTGTACAAATGTAGCATCTGGAAACCTTTCTCTCATTTTTTTGTAAGCCGCTTTCTGCACCAGAGATAACCACTGCTCCATCATTACTTTATGAAACTAATTTTCCTTTACATTCAAACTTACATATTATTTTACTAACATGGTCATATAGGACTGCAACTGTTCTATCGGTAGATAAACCTCGAAAACCAAGAAAAAGTTCCTGTAGAATACCATTTTCAGTAACGTACCTACCTTAATATTGTGGAAAGCTGACACTTTGTGGATACATCAGTTATTTTGGCTAGCATTATTGATCCGAAGGGAGATTTCTCAATTTCCTTGCGGATAATTTCAAAAATAATGGAAAAAATTTACTTAATCAAATTGAATGCAAACTCGTTTGTTGCACTTTGAATACTGAAAAATTTATTTTAATGCACGTGAATTTATATATATAATTTATGACTGCATAGCTAATTTAGACAAGTTGTGGGAACGTACAAGAATGTATGAAATGTGGTGAGAACCAACATTTTTTTGGCTACTACTATCGTGTGACATTAATCTTACGTTAGAAATTTATAAGAACATGAAGATGTTCGTTTTATATTACAGTTATGAGTTCTATGAGGTAAATTGGAAGTAGAACAATAAAGTATAGGATTTCAATTACAGGTATGGAATGTGGGAAAGTTGAAATGCAATTAGAATAATAAAAACTCCCGCGCCTTGAAATTCATCAAGTTTTAACATTTGTAGATCGCTTAAGTCTAAAATTTGCTCTTCTATGAGCGGGTTCTGGCGCACATCTTTCCTTATTAATTAGTTTTCGTATTACATATATTAAAACAAAAATTATTACTAAGGCTAGAGCTAAGTAACTAACTATATAGTGGTGGATGCTTTCGTTTAAATCAAATGGAACAATTTCATCATTCTTAAGCTTTTGTAGTGATACATTCAGGTTGTTAATGTCGTCTAAATTTTGCTTTATAATAATGTTTTGCGTTGCTCTAATTTGTTGGGTTTTGAGTAGGTGGCCCTCAATGTCGGTTATGTTCATTGTTGTGGAAGCCGTAAAAGAAGCATTGCGATTATTAGAAATGTGAGCATGCACAGAGATGATCGTTGCGTCTTGTCTATTCACGCATTTTAGTTTAAATCGTATTAAACTGACCCCTTTTAGTACATGCTGTATTGATTGGAAACCATAGACGATGTTTATTGTTACGCCCGCCTTGAAATTGTACAGTCATATATTGGGATCATGAAATTGAGTCCAATTATTTGGTTGTGGAATCGGCTATAAGTGACAGTTAAATGGAAGTTTCCCGGGTTGGTTCATAGTATTTAGCTCACACATTGCAGGTCCAACTGTTTTGTGGTATAACTTGTGCCTCTTATCGCAAATATGATCTGTACCATCCACTGTCATACAGAGCCGTAGCTCGTCATTAACATATGGATAGTAATAATCTTGATGAAGACACTGTAATGAGGTCATAAGATGTGGCTATCCTTATGTCTTTGTGTTGAACTCGAATAGGCACTTGTACTATATTGAAGATTTGAAATAAGTCTTTACTTACTAGGGGTAAATGTATACAGAACAGGAGATAGCTAGTAGTTAGTCTAGCCTTAATGTTCATCATATTGTATAACTATAAGAGATCTGTATGGCTATTTCCGCCAGGAATTGAAATCGACAAATCGAGATGTTCTCTGATAATGGAAAGCTCAGACCGCATTTGTGTTGGGGAAAGTAAGAGAGGATTTACCTTTTTATTATGGCACTCTGTGAGAAATCGGACTATATTTGATTGAGTTTGTTCGTAATTGGTTAGCATTCAAGAGAAATGTAGTGAGAGAGTTGTGAATACTTGAATTATTTTTTCTTCCTCAATTATTTTGTTAGTTGCTGCAAGAGATTCAAGAATCAGTTTTAAATTATTGTTAATGCTGAAAGACTGTTTCTCAAAGGTTTTTCTGTCATGCTTGATAACATTTAAAGTTGCATCTATTATTGATGTTTGGTTTTTAATGAGTTGTAGCAAATAGTTCTCGTTGCCTTTCACATGTTCTATTGTCTCTGCCATTCCATTTGCATATTCCTGGTCCAGTATTCCGAATAGTTTGTTGGAAATAGTAACAATAATGTCAAAAGGCGATCGGCGCGCTCGGGCAGGACTGCCATTACTGCCGCGCAATATTTCATTGCTTGCATATATTGATGCCATACGCCTTTCAAATTGTTTAAGGATAGGAGTACAACGTTCGGCTTTATTGATTGTGGTGGCCTTCTTGCACCATTCTTTTAATTGAGCTGTATATGCTGTCATAAAATTTATTTCCTCCCAGTAACTTTGGAAGTCAAAATATGTTATAATTGTCCATTTATCTACTGCCATTGTCATGTGACCGACTTCTTCAAAGTGCAGTAATGGCTGAGAATCCCATGAAGTAACTTCCACCTTATCTTGTAAGGTGAATGAGTGAGAGGGAGGGAAAATTGTAGGAGATATACAATTAAAAGTGTACTTAATAGTGTGTTACCACAGTAGGTGTGTCGCGTTTGACGCTTGGTCATTGGTTGGGACTCTTCGTTGTTGGTCCCGTTGGAAAGTGAATGCTGCTGAAACTGTTGCAAAGAAGTGCATGGTTTAAAGGGGACATTTTTTCAGTGAGGGCCTATTGGAAGAAATTGGGTTTCTTTTCGTTTTTTCGTCAAGCGGATTGTTGGGTTGAGAGATGGATGATGGCTGCGGAGAGTTAGGATAAACGTTGTCTTGATTTCGTTTGATGTTTCATGTGGGCTTGTTTCAGTATATGGGAGATTTGTTGGTAATGTGCTAAGAAATGATGCAGTAGAAGAGAACTGGTTCTGCTTTGTGATGTTAGAAGAATCAGAAGCAGATGCCTCCTTGTTTTCATCTACTGTTGTTGTCTCTACCGGCAATGGAGCTAGGTTATGGATGGCTCGATCACTTATACCCCTTTCGGTGATAATTTGCACTACCCTTACCATGCCGTCTCTATCTTTAGTTGCTCTTATGACCTTGCCTAATGGCCACTTAAGTGGTGCTGTAGATTCATCTTTCAACAGAACAAGACTACCTGGCTTTAAGCCCTCGATCGGAGTCCTCTATTTATTTCTTTGTTGTAACTCGTGAAGAAACTCTTTGCTCCACTTTCTCCAAAACTCAAGTGGTTTTTGGGTAACGAGTTCCCATCTTTGGCAAAGTTTTAGGTCCTTCTCCTTCATTAGAGGGTTAAGTAGGGCTCATTAGGAAATGAGATGGAGTTAGTGCCTGAATGTCATTAGGTTTGCTGGAAAGCTTTGTAAGAGGTCGAGAATTAAGTATTGTTTCAATTTCGGTGATGAGGGTGTTGAGTTCCTAATACGTCAGTGAAGCACTACCTATAGTTCTTCGCAGATGATATTTAGCTGACTTAACAAACACCTCCCAAAGACCCCCAAAGTGTGGAGTACTTGGAGGTATAAAATGCCACTCTATCATTTGATCTGCGCTGTGCTGTATCAATTCATCATGGAAATCCGATTTGAAAAACAAATCATAAATTTCTTTGAGCTCATTTTTTGCCCCCACAAAATTAGTGACATTATCGCAATGAATGTGAGTGGGTCTTCCTCGTCTTGTGATGAAGCGTTTGAATGCTCCAATCAAGGCGTCTTTTGTGAGGTCAGACGCAAGTTCTAAATGAACTGCCTTTGTTGCGAAACATATAAATACGGCTATATACGCCTTAGTAGGTTTCTTGCCTCGAACTTTATAATGAATATGAATCGGGCCGCAGAAATCTATTCCAACATTTGTAAATGGCCGAGAGGGTTGCACTCGAGCGGGTAGCAAAGTTGCCATGATTTGGTTGATTGTCTTTGGGTGAAATCTTGCACATCGAACACACTTGTGTACAATAAATTGTGCGAGTTTTCTCCCATTCAAAGGCCAAAATCTTTGCCTAAATGCTGCCAAAAGGCCTTGTGGTCCCGCGTGAAGGTTGGTACTATGTAGTTCTTTCATTAGAATGTATACATATTCATCTTTTTCAGGAAGAACCATCAGATGCTTGCTATCATAAGACAAATTGGCTTCTTTTAACCTTCCTGCTACGTCTAGCATTGGAGTTAGCCCTGTCTTGACTCGGCATACTAATTTTGTTAGTATGTAAGCCGCTAAAAGCTCGAGTCGTGGGAGCGTTGTTTCTTTGAGAGGAGCCACCTTTAATTTTGCACAAAGAAGCCGTACTATTGGTTGACCCTCAGAATTGATAGTTCGTAGGTAAACGGCTGCTCCATAAGCTTTTTCGCTTGCGTCGGCAAAACCATGAATTTCTATGACCCTTTGACGCTTTCTGGCCAGTGCATGCATTGGTATGGACAGTTCTAAGTCCTGACGAAATGATATCCATTTGTTTTGGAGTTTCTGGCGAAGTGCTTCATCCCATTCCAGTTTAAGCTTCCACAAACTTTGCACAAATATTTTTCCGTATGTGACGACTGGGTTTATGAGCCCTAGCGGATCGTAAATTCTTGCCACGTCTGCTAAAATCGTTCTTTTTGTGAAGAGGTGTATTATCGGCAAATTTCTTCGAATTGAAAACTGATCAGCACTAGGTGACTAGGATAGGCCTAAGGTTTTGACGTGAGTATTTTTGGTTTCTCCAATATTGATCTTGGCTTCAATATCTTCTTTAGGAATTGATTCTAACAATTTTGGATGATTTACACTCCATTTACGGAGCTGGAAACTTCCCTCACGAAGAAGACTTTTAAGCTCATTCTGGAGATTACAAATCTGCTTTAAGCTATCTGATCCTGTCATTATATCATCTACATAAAAGTCACGCTTAAGTATTTGACTGCCAAGTGGATACTTCTTGTCCTCTTCCTCTGCCAATTGATGAAGACATTAAGTAGCTAGATATGGAGCTGAAGCGGTACCATAGGTTACTGTGCGCAGACGGTAGTATTTTAGGTCTTGATCTGGAGACTCACGCCAAACCAGAAGTTGAAAGACTCTGTCCCTTTCATCAACCAATATTTGTCTATACGTTTTAGTAATATCGGCTGCAAAAACTTATTTGTGTAGTCGAAAACGGAGTAAAATTACAAATAAGTTGTCTTGGATTGTTGGACCTACCATCAGTATGTCATTCAAAGATAGGTTACTTGATGTTTTGCAAGATCCATCAAGCACTACTCTTAACTTAGTCCAAGTGCTTTCTGGTTTGAGCACGCTATGATGAGGCAAAAAATAGTTTTGTTTTGGTATTTGGGACATCAACTCCATGTGATTCAAAGAGAGTAGTTCTCTTATGAATGCAATGTATTATTGCTTCAACTCTGGGTTCTTTTTAAAACGGGCTTCAAGACAAAAGAACCTTCGTTCTGCAATCTCTTGAGACTTTCCTAGTGCGCTTGGGGGCTGTATGAAAGGGAGACGAACTATGAAACGACCTTGAACGTTGCGTTTTGTATTAATGCTGAAATGATCTTCACACATTTTTTCAGCCTTTCTCATTTGTTTGGTATCTGAATTGCATTGTTCCAATTCCCAAAATTCTTCGAGTTGTGCCTCTAATGATAGGCTGGCTACTTCACTGAAAGTTGTAAGGTTTGTAGTCGGTTGACGAGCTGTCCCCAAGAAAATCCAGCCAAGTATCGAATTCTGTAAGGTAGGCAAGTCAGCAGAAATTCTGATTTGACAAACTCACATTAGATTGGCATACCTGTATATGTCAGCACCCAGAAGTAAATCGATATTTCTGGGCTTACTGAAATCTGGGTCAGCTAATCTTATATTTTTCGGAATTGGCCAATCATTTGTATTTAAAGCAACCCTAGGTTGATCGGAAGTTATGTCCGACGAAATAAACGCTTCAATCTAAGCTTTAAATCCATTGAGCCTTGATTTGATTGCAATATTAATCCGACCCTTAGCTTGAAGTTTAAAATCATCTATACCATTTATGTCGATTTTTCTTCGATTAACTTGCATTCCTAGGCGCTTTACTAAAACCTCCGTTGGAAAATTCAATTGCGATTCAGAATTCAACAATGCTCTACTGGTTACGTCTTGTTCCAGACAATTTTCAATATTTAGCATTGCCGTTCCCAGGAACGTATAACCTGACAGTAGATGATCTTTTTCAGAGAAAGTGTGAAACGAGGCTTTCATTTCATTATTTTTATTTTTATTCGTGGTGCGAGTTTTTTGTGAAGTTGCTTGTACAGGAGTATTACCGGGCTTTTCAATGTGAAGTAAAGTATTATGTCGCCCATTACATTTTAGGCAACTTTTAGAAGGACAAGTGAAAGTTTTATGACCCTTCTTCAAACAATTGCAGTATTTTTGCTGCGTTAATTCGTTCTAGAGGAGAGAACTTCAGAAATTTTGAACAAAATTTCAACTGGTGGGTTTGATTCTTGCATAACTCACAAGAGCTTATTTGGCTTGTTGTCAAAGATGTACTTGATTTCTTAGTTTCTTTTTCTTTACACTGATTCTTTTCCCGTTTATCTCCAAGAGTTTTTAATAATTGAAATCTAGCTTCAATAAAGTTTAAGAATGATGCTAGAGTCGGAATTTCTTTGGGAGATTTAAGGCTTTCTTCAAAGAGCCTGTGAGTTTCATGGCCTACTTTCTTTAAAAGCAGTTGAACGATTAATGGATCCCAGATGGACGTGTCAATTCCTTGACTTTCGATACCCAATAGTGCTTCATTAGCTATGTCGTGAAGCTGTTTGATTCCTATTGAAGACTCAGCCGACATACAATTAAATGTCAATACTCTATCAATGAAAGCTGATACGATGAGACGCTTGTTATCACAGCGTTTTTTAAGTATTCCCCAAGCAATATCGTAGTTTTGTTCTGAAATTTGTAGATGTTGAATGAGTCTACCTGGCTCACCAGAGAGATTAGATTTAAGGTAGAACATTTTTTGAGAGTTAGACATTTGTTGTTGATGTATCAAATTTGAAAGCAGATCATAAAACTGTTGCCACTTGGTATAATCTCCCATGAAAGGGGGGATTGTTATTTTCGGAAGTTGGACCATACTTTGCGAGGACGTTTTTTGTTGAGAGCTGGCACGGTTTTCAGGAGATGGACTACTTAATTCTAAGAATTTGATAGCTATATCATTATATTTAACCTGCAGATCTGAATATTGGTGAGTATTGTAAAGGGCTGTATCTTCTGCCAGAAGCTCGTAACGGTTAGTAGTTGTTAATTGCCAACAGTTGGATATGTTAGAGGAATGTTGAATATAAAATGCTTTTGAACGAGTAGTTTTCAAAAAGTCTTCTAGAGCATTTAGACAGTTTCCAAGGGAGCTCACCATAGACTCTTGAGTCCTAATTTTCTTCTGCATTTAATCATTGTGTGTTGATCCCAGTTCATCAGCAGAAGTGGAGTTTTTAATTTGATGGTCAAGTTCAGCCTTGAGTTCTGAGTATGCATTCCGTACACCCCTGAAGAAACCTTCTTCAAAATAAGGGTGGCAGGGATCCATGATTCCAAATGGTGTCCACTGAAATCGGCCCACTCAGATTCCAATGAATCAAGTTGCGTTTGTAAATATCGCAAAGTTCTTCTCATTGTGGAAGTTCTGCTATAGATTTCTTGTCTTTTCTCTATGGCTTTTTCCAATTTCGACTGAGTTTTACATAACATATCCATGATTTTCTAGTTTTATAGTTCTACCAACACAAATGACATCGTTATGACCAAAAACAAAGGGGCAGGGTGGGGGTGAAGATGAAAAACGCAAAATGTGTTCTTATATATAAAAATGTATTCATAGAGTTTGAATTTGGCAAACAGAGAAAATTAAATATAATGATAATTATTTCTATAACTTGCGTGTGAAACCGTTGTTAAACTTCCTGTCGTTCGTCGACGGAAGGTGCTAATCCCTCGTGGTGTTGAAGCCAGACAAAAAAATTCTTGGTTTCCTTCCTGGTGCTCACCTGAGCATCATCGAAAGATGCACTCCCTCGTGGTGACGAAGCGAGACAAAGATATCGTTGGCTTCCTTCCTGGTTCTCACCTAAGCGTTGTCAGAAGGTGCTATTCCCTTTAGGTGCTCAGGCGAGCCATAGGTATCGTTGGCTTCTTTCCTGGTGCTCACCTGAACATCGTCGGAAGGTGCTAATCCCTCGTGGGGTTGAAGCGAGACGAAAATGTCCTTGGCTTCCTTCCTGGTGTTCACCTGAGTGTCGTCGGAAGGTGTTACCCGCGTTGTGTTGAAGCAAGACGAAGATATCGTTGGCTTTGTTCCTGGTGCTCACCTGAGCGTCGTCGGAAGGTGCAATCCCTCGTGGTGTTGAAGCGAGACGAAGATATCGTTGGCTTTCTTCCTGGTGCCCACCTGAGTGTCGTTGGAAGGAGCAATTAATCGTGATGTTGAAGCGAGACGAAAATATCGCTGGCATTCTGCTCACCTGAGCATCGTCAGAAGATGCAATCTCTCATGGTGTCGAAGCGAGAAAAATATATCGTTGGCATCTTTCCTAGCGCTCACCTATGCGTCGTCGGAAGGTGCCAATCCCTCGTGGTGTTGAAGCGAGACGAAAATGTCGTTGGTTTCCTTCCTGGTGCTCACCTGAGCATAATCGGAAGGTGCGATCCCTCGTTGTGTTGAAGCAAGACGAAGATATCGTTGGCTTCCTTCCTGGTGCTCACCTGAGCGTCATCGGAAGGTGCAATCTCTCGTGGTGTTGAAGCGAGACGAAGATATCGTTGGCTTCCTTCCTGGTGCCCATATGAGCGTCGTTGGAAGGTGCAATCCCTCGTGGTGATGAACCGAGACGAAAAGATCGCTGGCTTTCTGCTAATGTAACGTTGGCTTCCTTCCTGGTGCTCACCTTAGCGTCATCGGAAGGTGCGATTCCTCGTGGTAATGAATCGAGACGAATTTATTGCTGCTTTGCTGCTCACCTGAATGTCGTCGGAAGGTGCTAATTCCTCGTGACGTTGAAGCGAGACGAAGATATCGTTGGCTTCCTTCTTGCTTCTCACCTGAGCGTCGCCGGGAGGTGCTAATTCTCGTGGTGTTGAAGCGAGACGAAGATATCGTTGGCTTCCTTCCTGGTGCTCACCTGAGCGTCGTTGGAAGGTGCAATTCCTCGTGGTGGTGAATTGAGATGAACATATCGCTGGCTTTCTGCTCACCTGAGCATCGTCGGAAGGTGCAATCTCTCGTGGTGTTGAAGCGAGAAAAAGATATCATTGGCTTCCTTCCTGGTGTTCACCTGAGCGTCGTCGGAAGGTCCAATCTCTCGTGGTGTTGAAGCGAGACAAAGATATCTTTGGCTTCCTTCCTAGTGCTCACCTGAGCATTGTCGGAAGGTGCTAATCCCTCGTAGTGGTGAAGCGAGACGAATATGTCGTTGGCTTCCTTCCTGGTGCTCACCTGAGCATCGTCGGAAGGTGCAATCCCTCGTGGTGATGAAGCGAGAGGTACATGTAATTCGCTTCCTTCTTGGTGTTCACCTGAGCGTCGTCGAAAGGTGCAATCCCTCGTGGTGATGAACAAGACGAAGATGTCGTTGGCTTCCTTCCTGGTGCTCACCTGAGCGACGTTGGAAGGTGCAATCCCTCGTGGTGTTGAAGCGAGACGAAGATATCGTTGGCTTCCTTCCTGGTGCTCACCTGAGCGTCGTTGGGAGGTGCAATCCCCCGTGCTGATGAACCGAGACGAAAATATCGCTGGTTTTCTGCTCACCTGAGCGTCGTTGGAAAGTGAAATTCCTCGTGGTGTTGAAGCGAGACAAAGATATCGTTGGATTCCTTTCTCGTGCTCACCTGAGCATCGTCGGAAGGTGCTTATCCTCGTGGTGTTGAAGCGAGACAAAGATATCATTGACCTCCTTCCTGGTGCTCACCTGAGCGTCGTCGGAAGGTGCAATCCCTCGTGGTGTTGAAGCGAGACGAAGATATCGTTGGCTTCCTTCCTGGTGCTCACCTGAGCGCATCGTTGGAAGGTGCAATCCCTCGTGGTGTTGAAGCGAGACGAGCATTTCGCTGGCTTTCGGCTCACCTGAGCATCGTCAGAAGGTGCAATCTCTCGTGGTGTTTAAACGAGAAAAATATATCATTGGCTTCCTTCCTAGTGCTCACCTGAGCGTCGTCGGAATGTGTTGATCCCTCGTGTTGTTGAAGTGAGACAAAAATGTCGTTGGCTTCCATCCTGGTGCTCACCTGAGCGTCGGAGAAGGTGCGATTCCTCGTTGTGTTGAGGCAAGACGAAGATATCGTTGGCCTCCTTCCTGGTGCTCACCTGAGCGTCATCGGAAGGTGCAATCACTCGTGGTGTTGAAACGAGACGAAGATATCGTTGGCTTCCTTCCTGGTGCCCACATGAGCGTTATTGGAAGGTGCAATCCCTCGTGGTGATGAACCGAGACGAAAATATTGCTGGCTTTCTGCTCACCTGAGCGTCGTCGGAAGGTGCAATTTCTCGCGTTGTTGCAGCGAGACAAATTTATCGTTGGCTTCCTTCCGAGTGCTCACCTGAGTGTCGAAGAAGGTGCTAATCCTCGTGGTGTTGAAGCGAGACAAAGAAATCGTTGGCTTTCTTCCTAGTGCTCACCTGAGCGTCCTCGGAAGGTGCTAATCCCTCGTAGTGTTGAAACGAGACGAAAACGTCGTTGGCTTCCTTCCTGGTGTTCACCTGAGCGTCGTCGGAAGGTGCAATCCCTCGTGGTGATGAAGCAAGACGAAGATGTCGTTGACTTCCTTTCTGGTGCTCACCTGAGCGTCGTTGGAAGGTACAATCCTCTTGGTGATGAATCGAGACGAAAATATCGCTGGTTCCTGCTCACTTGTCTGTCGTCGGAGGGTCTTAAACCCTCGTGATGTTGAAGGGAGACGAAGATATCGTTAGCTTCCTTTCTGCTTCTTACCTGAGCGTCGCCGGGAGGTGCTAATTCTCGTGGTGTTGAAGCGAGACGAAGATATCATTGGCTTCCTTCCTGGTGCTCACCTGAGTGTCATCGGAAGGTGCAATCCATCGTGGTGTTGAAACGAGACGAAGATATCATTGGCTTCCTTACTGGTGCTCACCTGAGCGTCGTTTGAAGGTACAATCCCGCGTGGTGATGAAGCGAGACGAAGATATCGCTGGCTTTCTGCTCACCTGAGCATCGTCGGAAGGTGCAATCTCTCGTGGTGTTGAAACGAGAAAAAGATATCATTAGCTTTCTTCCTAGTGCTCACCTGAGCATCGTCGGAAGGTGCTAATCCCTCGTGGTGTTGAAGCGAGACAAAAATGTCGCTGGCTTCCTTTCTGGTGCTCACCTTAGCATCGTCAGAAGGTGCAATCCCTAGTTGTGTTGAAGCAAGACGGAGATATCGTTGGCTTCCTTCCTGGTGCTCACCTGAGCGTCGTCGGAAGGTGCAATCCCTCATGGTGTTGAAGCGAGACGAAGATATCGTTGGCTTCCTTCCTGGTGCTCACCTGAGCGTCGTTGGAAGGTGCAATCTCTCGTGTTGATGAACCGAGATGAAAATATCGCTTGGTTTCAGCTCATCTGAGCGTCGTTGGAAAGTACAATTCCTTGTGGTGTTGAAACGATACAAAAATATCGTTGGATTACTTCCTAGAGCTCACCTAAGCGTCGTTGGAAGGTGCTTATCCTCGTGGTGGTGAAGCGAGACGAAGATATTCTTGGCTTCCTTCCTGGTGCTCACCTGAGCGTCGTCGGAAGGTGCAATATTTCGTGGTGATGAAGCGAGAGGAAAATGTAAGTCGCTTTCTTCCTGGTGCTCACCTGAGCATCATCGGAAAGTGCGATCCCTCGTGGTGATGAAGCGAGACGAAGGTGTCATTGGCTTCCTTCCTGGTGCTCACCTGAGCGTCATCGGAAGGCGTAATCCCGCGGGGTGATGAATTGAGACGAAAATATTGCTGGTTTCCTGCTCACCTGAGTGTTGTCGGTAGGTTCTAATTCCTCCTGATGTTGAAGCAAGACAAATATATCGTTGGCTTCCTTCCTGCTCCTCACCTGAGCGCCGCCGGAAACGTACACTCCCTCGTGGTGTTGAAGCGAGACGATGATATCGTTGGCTTCCTTCCTAGTGCTCACCTGAGCGTTGTCGGAAGGTGCTAGTCCCTCGTGGTGTTGAAGCGAGACGAAGATGTCATTGGCTTCCTTCCTGCTTCTCACCTGAGCGTCACCGGGAGGTGGTAATCCTCGTGGTGTTGAAGCGAGACAAAGATATCGTTAGTTTCCTTCCTGGTGCTAACTTGAGCGTCGTCGGAAGGTGCAATCCCTCGTGGTGTTGAAGCGAGACGAAGATATCGTTGGCTTCCTTCCTGGTGCCCACATGAGCGTCGTTGGAAGGTGCAATCCCTCGTGGTGATGAACTGAGACGAAAATATCGCTGGCTTTCTGCTAACCTGAGCGTCGTCGGATGGTGCAATCTCTCGTGGTGTTGCAGCGAGACAAAGATATCGTTGACTTCCTTTCTAGTGCTCACGTATGTGTCGTAGAAGGTGCAATCTTCGTGGTATTGAAGCGAGACGAAGATATCGTTGGCTTCCTTCCTGGTGCTCACCTGAGCGTTGTTGGAAGGTGCTAGTCCCTCGTAGTGTTGAAGCGAGACGAAGATGTCATTGGCTTCCTTGCTGCTTCTCACCTGAGCATTGCCGGGGGGTGGTAATCCTCGTGGTGTTTAAGCGTGACGAAGATATCGTTAGCTTCCTTCCTGGTGCTCACCTGAGCGTCGTCGGAAAGTGCGATCCCTCGTGGTGATGAAACGAGAGGAAAATATCATTCGCTTCCTTCCTGGTGATCACCTGGGCGTCGCTGGAAGATGCGATCCCTCGTGGTGATGAAGCGAGACGAAGATATCGTTGGCTTCCTTCTTGGTGCCCACCTTAGCATCATCGCAAGGTGCAATCCCTCGTGATAATGAATCGAGACGAAAATATTGCTGGTTTCCTGCTCTTCTGAGCATCGTCGGAACGTGCTAATCCCTCGTGATGTTGATGCGAGACGAAGATATCGTTGGCTTTCTTCCTGGTGTTCACCTGAGCATCGTCGGAAGGTGCAATTTCTCGTGGTGTTGAAGCAAGACGAAAATGTCGTTGGCTTCCTTCCTGGTGCTCACCTGAGCGTTGTTGGAAGGTGCAATCCCTCGTGGTGATGAATTGAGACGAATATATCGCTGGTTTTCGGCTCACCTGAGCATCGTCGGAAGGTGCAATCTCTCGTGGTGTTGAAGCGAGAATAAGATATCGTTGGCTTCCTTCCTGGTGTGCACTTGAGCGTCGTCGGAAGGTCCAATATCTCGTAGTGTTGAAGCGAGACAAAGATAGTGTTGACTTCCTTCCTAGTGCTCACCTGAGCGTTGTCGGAAGGTGCTAATCCCTCGTAGTGTTGAAGCGAGACGAAAATGTCGTTGGCTTCCCTCCTGGTGCTCACCTGAGCATAAATGCGCATGTGGTGCTACATAAACCGCAGTAAGAAGTCTAGTAGTAGGCAAGCAAAATTCTATTTCGAAACCTCATGCTACATACGAGAAATTTACCTTTCCGGCTGGTGCTGCCAACGGGGTTTTTAATTCTTTAAATAGTTTAAGATTCATGTTGTGGACAAATTGATAGATTTTAGTTTAAACACTAGATTGTAAGATATAAAATAAAATTTTATTCATATAGTATTGTATTCCTAATTTTTTTAATATGGTTGGTTGGCTTTCTCCCTAGTTTTATACCACTATTGTAACTTTATGATAAATAATCATTTTAATGTTTATTTTAGTAGCAATAAGGATAAATTTGATGATAAATAGATATGTTTAAATTTAAAGTGCCCTGGGGGCCATTAAGTTTAAATAATTTTTATTTATAAACTCCATTTATGTTTGTAATCTGTTAAGAATGGATTGAATAAATCATATTATTTATTAATTGAATAAGATTTTGCTAAAAGTAAGGTTAAGTTTTTAAAAAACTGTTAAATATTTTCCTTCAAAATTCTTATAGTGAGGCAAGATTTCAACTTTAAATACATTTAATCTGACATGTGGTTCAGTAGTTGAAAAATTGACTTTGTTTGATCTATAAATATTACTAACATTGGATCATTTCATTGTTTGCTTGGATTTTGCTTAGGACTTATTAAAAGCGAGAGTTGTATTAATTTTCTTATTCTAAGGTTAATTTATCACATAAAATGGATTACCTTCGTAACATATCAAAACATGTTAAACAATTTTGAACTTTCAACTAATCTCATTTGATTAGGCGAATCATGAAATTGGACACAACATTTTTATATGCTACGCACATTATTATTTTGTTGCGGAATCAACAAGAAAATTTATGTAACTGTTGGATTTACTAAACCCTAAGAAAAATCCCAGAAAAAACGTGAAATAATCAATTGCTTAAGAAACTTATAGTTGAAACAATTCCAGATTTCAAGCAACAAAATGGAAAGTTTTCAAGCTTCATGCATCTATGTATTGGTGTAAATAGAAATATTACACCAATACGTGCATGCATGAAGGTTGAAAACTTTTCATCTTTCGACTGAAATTTGCAATAAAAACTCACCTTTATCACGATCACTATAACATTGAAATTGATTGTTTTCGTTCGCTATTCTTCTCCAATCGGTTTTTATTTAATAACACCGCTCGCGACGTTGTTAAACGAACGTCTGAAATTGATTTTTGGTGCCAGAATAAGTTTTCCCGAGGTAGACAAGAAAAAGTGGATGAATTGTTAGAAAATTGAAGTTTAAAAGCCGAAAGTAGAATCAAGAAATTTATGTTGAACGGAAAATTCGTAAAAACGTAGACATTTCCCCGATTCCTCGGATAATAGGCTATCTCAAGCATACACAGAAATCCATCAAAAAATCTCTTTAACAAAAGAAAGTCTTCCAAACCTCTTTTTCACCCATATGTTTACATATCAAGTTTCCTAGATTTTATCCATTTTTCATAAGTCTCATAAAAAAACAAAATCATCTAAACATCTGTTTCGCCCACATTCATCCAAGTTTCGTACTTTTTAGCCGTCTTTCATATGCTGCCTCTATAAACAAATTTTGATATCATGAAACAAACAGCACCATCAAGCTTTTGCACTGATTTACCAGTAACTCTACTGTCATTCCAGCGTAATTTGCTAATAGCATGATCATTTTCCTCTGGGAAATGTTATTTTACATTGGCCAGTAGCATTTGGTTTCCACATTGAATTCAGAAGGAGCTGTTAACATAGCGTCTTTCTCATATATTTGACCATTTTTCCTACATGAATTGTAAAATTTTATTGGGTCCATTGAGGGATTGAAGAGATGCAGAGCTCTTTGGTGCTTCCCTGGGCAATCTATAGCGATACCTGTATAGTAGAGTATATACAAGCTGCTGATAGTATATTGAACGAGATGTGTGAATGAACAATTAAGCGCTGTGCGTGACTTTCGAAAGTTGGTTGTATAGCGAATCGATGATGAATATTACCTTTCAGAAAATTTTGTTTAGCATTCGATACGAATGAATGCTAGTTTTTTGTTGGTAGTTCATAAAATGAATGAAAATTTCTGTGTGCGATCATCTAAGTGAAAAGATTTATTGATAAATAGGAGTAAAGTTAGCGCGGGTTCCATGTCTTTGGTAGGTTATATGTTGAAAGGCTTAATTGGGAATTCACTATTTAGGAATTCAGAATATTAGAAAATTTCCTGAAGAAATTCGTTTGATAAATTTTATTTCTTATAGAAAATAATATTGAAAGCATCATGAAAGCATTAGTTGATTTGATAAGGGTAATAGTGCTTCCCTGGCATACAACGACGATCCACTCCTGGGAAGGATATGACGCACCAACCATCGCAGGGTTAACAGCCTTCTTCTCACACTAGTCAACATTATTTATCAGCGATTTTTTGACTACAACAATCCCACGTCGGCTTAACTTAATACTTTTATATTTCAGGAGTGAGTTCAGCAGGCAATGGACAGAAAACCTGCGGGGTATTAGCCCACAGGACCTAAATGGCATCTTGCCCAGAGCCACTCATGGAATGGAAGGAATCCATGCACTCCAACATTTAAATTGTAATAATGCCAAGGGGCCACTGCAAGCGCTCAATGACTGGTAAGGAAGATTATTTCATCGATTATATTTATTATTAGTACAGGATTGTGCAACAAAAACGCACGATGTTAATTGTAAATAAAACAAAAATTTTCAGAGAGTTATGGTACTATTTTAGGTAAATTTCTCGAGAGAAATTTACCTATTCCGGAGAGCATCATATATATATATATATATATATATATATATATATATATATATATATATATATATATATATATATATATATATCTATATATATATATAAACATATATATATATATATATATATATATATATATATATATATATATATATATATATATATATATATGGGATATAACGAAATTTGTGACCACGCTAGAGGTTGCAATTTTGCTTCAATTTTCACCAAATTTTGAGGAAAGGTGTATTGGCTTATTATCTCGGTTAAGTTCGTGAACCAGCTATATCGGGCGAGCAAAAACAAAATGGCGGCCATTTTAGACGAAAAATCGCGATTTCTGTTCTGACCAAAGCGTAGCTCCGATTTGGATGAAATTTGGTACAAAGGTTCATTGAAGTATGTGATGAATCTCACAATAAAAAATCTAAAGTCGGTACGGCAGAAACAAAATGGCGGCCGCTCAAAGGTCGAAAAACGTGGAAAATTTTGTTGTTGTAATAGTGGTCAAAGCTTTCAACAGATTTTCATGAAATTCGGTAGTTTGATAGAAATTATAAGTACCTAAAGAATCACGTAAAAAAACTGGAGGTCAGGTTGCAAAAAACAAAGTGCCGGCCAGTTGAAGGTCGAAATTTCAAAGGCTTTTAAAAGTCGCAATTTTGATTCGACATATATGAAACTTGGTTTCAAGATAAGCATAACTTACACCTACAGTCTTTGATATTTTCGTGATCATGCATGTGCAAATTTCAAAATGGCGGCCGTTTAAATATGCGTTTTTTTTCATGTCTTTGTGGCCCTCTAGCGGTCACATTTTCCAACGGATTTTGATGAAACTTGAGATTATGAATCCCTGTACTATGTTCTTGTATTTCACAGGAAATTATTAAAATTGAATGAAAAATAAAAAAGTCAAAAATTTAAAGCCTAATATTTTTAGCTGCGATTTTCTTTAAAAATTGAATTATTTTGCCCTGTCTAGAGTGAAACTCCTATTTGAACGAGATAGTACATTAATTGATGAGGTCCTAGCATACAAAGATTTAAAATAATCCAAAGTCAAATGCATGCATTCAAAATGGCGGCCCCCAAAGGTCTGAAGGCAAGCGCAATTCGCTATTTTAGTGCCAACTGAAATAATGAATATTTTTCATTGAAACGTTTTAAATGACTTTACTTGAAAGAACTTATAAACCAGATCATTTTTAAGATATTGTATAATATTTTTAACAATACCCTAAAAAATTATAAAATCGCGACTTGTCTATTTGTCCGTCCCTCCGCCCGTTTGTTCGTGCGTCATAACAAGTTTTCTCGCAAACCACATGAGCTAGAATGAGGAAATTTTCTACGTAGGTCAAAAGTGGTGCCTCTTGAAATTTGCAGTGCAAGAAAATATTTTAAGGTATTTAAGGGGTGTCTCCCCATACAGGCGGGTCTCCCCATACAGGCGGATGGCATACAATTTTTTTTATTTCTGTAGCCCTCTAGCAGCCAAGATTCTCAACAGATTCCGTTGAAACTTGAAATTATAAGTTATTAAGGCAAGTTAATTTAATTTAATTATGCAAATCGAATGACAAATAAAACAGTCGAAAATTTACAGCTAAATATTTTTAGCAGCCGATTTCAATAAAAATCGAAATGACGGCCCTCACAGTTCAGAAAAAAATTGAAATGTATATATTAATGGCAATGCAAGTGCTGATTAAACTTTTATGGAAATCTTTTGAAATTAACTATTCGAGCTATTTAAGCCTTTGTGTGGTTACCACTGTGAACTGTGAAAACAGCAGATGCGAGAAGGGTGAAACCGGTATTTATATGTTTACAACAATAAGTAATCCATACGCATGCAACTCAATTTAATTAGCAAAATATTTGCGCCCCGATAAAGGTTTCTGAAAACGAACGTGGCCAGATTTTTTTTATGTTAATAAATACCCATGTGGTACTACGGAAATTGCAGAAAGAAGTTTAGTAGTAGGCAAGCCAAATTCTTTTTCGAAACTTTACGCTACATACGAGAAATTTACCTTTCCGGCTGGTGGTGCCAACGGGGATTTTTAATTATGATAGAAAGATCTCTTACAATTATGTGAAAAAAAAATATCACTTACTTGCCACGACTACGGTGGCATATTTGTATCCCATGGTCCATACTTTCAATGACTCTGAGACATAATTGCGGTTCAATGTCGTTGATGTACTGAATTATTTGATCCTTTAGCTCCTGAACTGTTTTTGGCTTATTGAAGTACATTTTTTCTTGTAAATATCCCCAGAGAAAGAAGTCCAACGGTGTCAAGTCACATGATCGTGGCGACCAATTAACATCGCCACCACGTGAGATAACACGGCCATTCAATTGCTCGTGCAAAAGAGCCATTATTTCATTGGCTGTGTGGCAAGTGGCACCATCCTGTTGGAACCGCATATCGGCCATGTCCATAACCTCAATTTCTGGCCACAAGAAGTCTGTTATCATCTCGCAATAGTAAACACCATTCATGGTAACTGCTTGGCCGTCCTCATTTTCGAAGAAGTACGGCTCGATGACACCGTTAGCCCATAAACCGCATCAAACAGTCACTCTTTGTGGATACTTTGGCTTTTCAACAATCACTCGTTGGTTCTCATATGCGCAAATGTGGCAATTCTGCTTGTTAACGAATCCAGTGAGTTGAAAGTGTGCCTTGTCACTGAAGATGATTTTCTGTGTAAAGTCACCATTCCCTTCTAACCAACCATTCAGCGTATTGCCGACGCTTGAAATGGTCAGTAGGCTTCAGCTCTTGAGTCAATTGAACCTGGTAAGCGTGTCAATTCAAATCTTTATTCAAAATTCGCACCAGTGATGTTCGTGAGATGTATAATTATTGAGCACGACGGGTTGAGGTTGACGGCTTTTCTGCCACACTATCGCGAACAACAGCAATGTTTTCCGCTGAACGAACTGGGCGAGCATGCGCATGTGATTTCACATTTCCTACAGAACCGGTTTGCTGAAATTCGCGCACAGTTCTCCCGATTGTGAATACATTTGGTCGATAGTGCTGACCAAAAAACCACGGAGTGCACAAAACGCATTTTGATTTGAATGCCCATTTTCGTAAGAGGCTTCAACAACCTTAACGCACTGCTCAATTGTGTACCTATCCATGGTTGAAATTTGACAATTTCACGCTAAAAGAAAGAAATGTCAAATAAAGTTGGGCGAAAAACTTGACGTTAAGGTATGACTCACAATTCATATAGTGCATTGTGGTTAGATCACCCTTTATAAGCAATGTAATTGTTAGTTATAAGTAATGTTAGGGCTGAAGTCAAAAGAAAGGGGTGCACAGCAGCTATATACATTCTTTGCCTCTGAATTTGAACTTCGCTGCCATGACAAAGATTGGCTGAAGCTTTCGGGGCTTCTTCTTCTTCTTCTTTGTAGCACTACAGTCCCTTTCGGGCCTTGGCTTAGAGATAGTTAGAGTATCTCATTTTCATGACCGTATTAATTTTTTTCGGAAGTTGGTTTGGCCAGTACCATGCTTCCGTGTGCTTGCTCAGCTATGATATGATCTGATTTAATCAGTACATATCACCACTGAGTGAACACTCGTAGTCTGTCCGAAAAATCCCCTGAACTAAATCACGTTGCTCCCAATGAGATTACAACCTGGGACCTTTGGCTTATGCGTTCATGCTATAACCACTAGACCACACAGACTAGCAAGGGAAGCACAATCTTCCAAAGAATGATTCCGAGATACACGCTTTAATCAGCTTTAATTTCGACGACAATGATGAACCTTTTCAGTGATTGCCCAGCTTTAAGCACCAATATAACAATATTTGGACAACATTCCGTCCACCTAAAGTGCCATCGTTTACATTCCTACCATCACTGCAGCCCCATTTTAGGTACCGCCATTTATTTGCAACTCATCACCAGCATTAGTGTCTTCAGGAAAAGTCTTCACCGTTCATTTTATGGTGTGCTATTCTGCTGCCGCAATGTGCGTACTTTTATATTTGTTGCAACGTAGCGTTGCTATAAAAAGTATTCAAAAACAAGGAAACATTTGCAATGACCCAGTTTCACTAAAACACCTTAATCATGGGATGAATGAATTCATACTCTATGATGACTTCTCGATTTATTAGTTCTTCAGCTCATATAGCGGGCATTGAACATTCCCCCGGCTATATCTCGACTGAAAAAATACGTTATTTCAACTTTGAACCCAAATTGCTTATCAGAAGGGTGAACACTATACAATTTATTATGTTTGTTTTGCACTACAGCCACTTTCGAGCCTTCCCTTAGAGGTAGTTAGAGTATCTCATTATCTTGATCGAATGTAGCGGCACTCGATAAGGTGATATGATTAGTATCACGCTTTGGCCGTGTATCCGTCCACTCAGCTTCAATACATTCTGATTTTAAACCAGCACGACTCATAACTGAACGGGCTTACAGTTCGTCCAAAAAATCACTCGAACTAAATCTCATTGTCGCCAACGAGACTCGAACTAGGGACGTTCAGCTTATGGAACGAGTGCTCAAATTACTACCCCACGCGGACTATACCTGCACAATTTATAAACAAGAACGCTTACAACCTAAAACAAATCGATATTGCTCTCATGGATAAAGCAGATGATCTGCGCGAAAGAAAGTTGACCACCACAACTGAATTCGAATATGAGAAAACGTTGAAAGGTTGAGCAGGCGTGGTGGTTTTTGTGGCCTTGAAGTTGAGCTCTCCACTTATAATGAAAGATCAGTTGTTGACAGAGTTAATAACAGAGCCAACAACGACCGGAGCAGTCTCTTTTGCGGGGTTTTTAGTGACAAAGAAGACGTTTTTGTATTCGTAAAATACTGGTCAAACTGGTGCTGTTATATGGAAGTGAAACATGAACCCTGCTGAGCGAATTCGAAGAGACAGTGGGCGTAGTTAAACGCAAAGTGCTCCGGGAAATATGGCCCAGTGAAAAAGGAACAGAGTGGAGACTTCGTTACAATGATGACATGTATGAACTTTTTGACGATCTACCTGTTTTCTCTTATGTAAAGTTACGTAAATGTAATGAACGGGCCATGTAGAAAGAAAAGAAGAAAACCAGCTACCCAAAATAAGATTGACGGGTAGAGCACAGGGTAGACATCCAGCGAGAAGACAAAGGACTCGTTGGGAAGACACAATAGAAGTTGACAGCAGATGCTTGTTGGGAGTAAACAATAGGCGGACAATGTCGCGGAGCCGCGATGATTGGAGGAAAATAATGCTGGAGGCGAAGACCCAGCTTGGGCTATTACGCCATAGATGCCGATGAAGACCTGTTTTTTTATTTGGCGTAAACATGAAAGATGCTCGTGATTACTAATCGTTTGGTTTTTTCTATTAGAGGGGATGGACAGCGTGGGAGTAAAATTAAGAAGCAAAGACAGCGCTGAAATTTTCATAGCAATGATGAAAGTGTCAAGAAACGGAAGTCGGTCGAGGGGGGACGAGCTTTGGTTGCGGTAGTGGAAGAATCGAAAGGCGTTGAAGCTAAAGTATTGGTTTGAATAACAATGGGGCCCCAACTTTAGAAAAAGTAATGAAACTAGTAAGTTTGTAATATATTTGTACAATTTTGATAGTTAAAATTTAAAAATAAATAGGTATGAAAATGGTCACACTAAATCATTTTTATATTTTTGTAATTTGACATATAAGCATTGTTTTAGCCAGTGGAATAATTGCGTATGTAGTGATTAGCGTAGGGAATAAAATTGAATTATGCTTGGTGCGAAAGGAAAGAGGCGCGATCTTACCCCGTTTTCAAGGGTTAGCCGAAACCTCAAGGCTCCCAGCTGGAATTGATTGGAGGAACGTAACATTCTGGTGCCCAACGTTCATTGGGGTGAAACAATCGCGAGCCAAGTCAAGTGAAATATATTGTTGAAGCGCAAAATCAGTACCATAAAGAAAGTGAAGTTATAGTGTCTTTATAACAGGAGTATGATATTTTCACTAGCAACTTAGTAAATAAGTACAAGTGCAAGTGGTCAAATTATCAGGTTCTGAAATCCTCCCAAGGACTGGTTTAATTGCATAGTGGTTATCACGTTATTTCATGAAATGACTCCTTCTTGTATTGACTGACAAACGATTTTGGTTGTGTGACCAATCCAGAAAATAAGAAAAACAACCAAAATAAGTGTAGGTAAATGAAAGTAATAATTGAAAGTACCTACTGGAAACTGAAGGTCAAACTAAGTTGTATCATAGTTAAGTAGTACAAGGAAAAAATTTCATTTAAAACAGTGAATTTTCTCATTACATTTAATAGGTTTACTTCAGGTTATATTAAGGAAAAAAGAACATAATAAAATGTCTCGTACTTTAAAAATTTTAGTTGACAGATTGTCCAAGGATGAATTAACGTATGAAATCTGTATACGAGACCAATTGTCAGAAAGAGTCGAAGAAATGAAGAGGAACGTCCGGGCGGCATTATGGGCGAGCTAGCAATGGATCCTATTATGGTTGAAACTAAACACTATCCATACACCACTCCCAGTGATGGTTTTAAGGCCAGTTGGAGCGGGATATTGGAAATTCGCTCACTGATCGAGAAGTTCGAAGGTGATGCAGATAGCAGTGACTTCTTTGAAATCAAGACAAAAATAGAGTTTGGATTCAGACTAATAACAAACATTCAGGCGGAAGAAGTGGATCAAGAAAAAGAGTCAAGCAAACTTAGAGGTAAACTTATGATGGTTATGGAGAACTTCTACTGAAAGCTGGAGTTGGTAGTAGCAACTTTTGATGGGGGAACTAAAACTGGAGAGGTAAGAGAAGAAAGGATTGAAAAAGGTCACAAAGAAGATGAACGGTTTCTAGAAACTCCAGGAATACCAGCAAGATTTATATTACCTGAGTTTTCCGCTCCCATAGTAGAACAAGTGGGGCAAAAATTGCCGTATGTCTCTAAATGGAGAGTGAGGTTCTTCTGTAACCACTCCGGGTCGGTCAATGCTTTCCTAGAACTAGTGGAGGAACTAAGAGTGACAAAATGAGTTAGAAAATCTTAGCTGTTCAGAATCGCAGCTGAGTTATTTGCAAGAACAGCCCCGGTTTGGTTTCGCTCAACCCAAGAGCGTGTTACTAGTTGGGGCTAGGAAAGCTTAAAGGCTCGAGGCTTAGAAGTGAATCCAGCAGAACAAGTTTTGATAAAGATAGCAAATAATGCCAGGGCAAAAATAAAAGACTTTCACAGTTAAACGCTATACAAAATAGATGCTAGAAGCAATGCAAGCGAGGTCTTGACTAACGAAACTAGAGGAGGAGGAACTTCAAACTTTGATAATAGAAGAGTTCTGGCCATTAAGGGAAGACTTTGGTTGCACAAGCGTGGTATAACACGAGATTGGAGCCAACTCTCCACCTATAAAGAAATGCTGGACTTGAATTAGGAGTTGCAGAACCTTCTTCTCGTGTTTGGTCGTCCCCAATCCTGTTAGTTAAGAAGAAAGATGGAAAACACCATTTCTGCTTACACGATAGAAAGCTCAACAAGGTGTTAGAACGAGATACAGGATAGGAATCCTGTATGTATCTGTTAACTAGATAAGCTCCAAAATGCCACATATTTGTGCACCTTAGATATCAAGTCTGCGTATTGGTAGGTCACGATGGCAGAGAAATCAAAGTTTCCCGCGGTACTCATTATTCCAGGCAGGGGTCTATTCTAGTTCAAACTAATGCTGTTTGGTTTCAATAATACTTTTGCTACATGGCAATGATTAGCAGTCCAATACTGGGACCAGAGTTGGAGCCTTACGTATTCGTCTACCTTGATGATGTGGTTGTAGTCGATCGAGAGTTCAGGAACAATTTGGAGATTTTGCGAGAAGTGCTCCGCCGGTTACATGAGGCAGAACTTCGAGTATATCGCGAAAAATGTGAGTATTGTTGTCCACATCTGAAATGTCTAGAATATGCGGGTGACATGTAGATCAAGATAAATTGGATTGAAAAACGGCAAGTTTTGGGCATGGTATCGTGATCTCGTCGGTTCATACTGGGCTACGCTACTCTAACCACTCAACTGACCAATTTTCTGAGGTAAAATCAAAGAATTGTGTGCACTGCCGAATGTGAGAAGGCTTTTCTGCGATGCAAAACGGAGCTATTCACAGCATCTATCCTAACATGCCCCAATTTCACTAGCCCTTCAAAGTGCAAACCGATGCTTGAGACCCATGGTTGGGGGAAGTGTGGTGTGAGGAAGATGCAGAGGGAGAGAAGGTAGTCTCCTAACTCAGTCGTAGCTTGACAAAAGCTGAGAAGAAGTAGTCAACAATTGTTAAGAATTATATCATATTGTTAACTCATTAATTAAACTCAAAGCATTTCATCCATAGTATTAAGTCTAACGTAATGTCCATAAACCCAAGAAAGTGCATTGAAGCATTCTATAGAATTTATTGACCTATTAATTTGCTCCCATGTTCATTTTTTAAAAGTAAGCAATTTGCATTTCATTGAACTGAACTGAAATGCTTGAAAATGTATTTTTGCGAAATAAACATAATTTGCTTGAATCATTGAACTCTGTTCAGGTAATTGGAATTGAATTGTAAAATATGATGATTAAGAAGAATTAAGTTATAAATTGAGAAGATTGAAATAAAGTGAGGGATTCAGTAATTAGTAACTTGAGAGTGTGGTTTTAATTGCTAGTTCAGTTTGGGTCTTAAGACAGTAATACCCAACATTTTTGGTCCGTCGAGCCGGATTACGAATTGGATATTTGTGGATCCGGATACGAATTTTTTAGTGGCAAAGCATCGGAGACAATAGTGATTTGGTTCTGGTGATATTTGATAAAATCGATTCTTAGCGCAACCATTGCTCATAATCTCCACCGTTAAATTACTTTATACAAGTTGGTGCAGACAAGTTTTTGGCTCCGCTGTTAATAAGAATCTGAAAGTAATCAACACCTGTGCTGAACTACATCCTGAGGAGGGTCTTTGCCAATATGCCGGAGACAAGGGGCGACAAATCCACAACTGCATCTGCTGCCACGAAAGATGATAAAGGAACTTCATCGACTACGGTCACACAATACGACCATTTTTGCAACATTGCGAGGCTGAAGAAAAACTTCGGGAAGGATAGCAAGGATCGTCATAATCTTGGCTATTTTGAGGCAAGGCTGCAACGACTGCAGGAGTTATGGACAGCATGTCAGGAGCATCATACTCTCATGCTCGACGAGACGGCCGACAATCCTGTGCGACGCAACTCGTATCTTGAAGATTTCGAGACCAGCGAGAACCAATATTTGGACCTGCTAGGGGCGTTCAAAGATGGCATCAGGCAACATCAGGGTGAATCGAGCATCAGTATCACTGAGAAACCTGCATCTGGAACTACAAAGGTTCAGCTTGAGCGTTTGGTAATTCCCAAGTTCGACGGGAGTTACAGACAATGGCGGATGTTCATCGATTTGTTCACGTCAATGGTGCACAATAATGAGTCATTATCTGCAGTAGAGAAGATGCAGTACTTAAAGACTCATCTGACTGGAGAGGCGACACGTGTCATCTAGCATATGGACATCAACAGCGAGAATTACGAGGCAGCAGTGGAAATGCTTCGTAAACGATACGACAACAAACGATCCATCGCGTGGAGCTATCTACATACGTTCCACAAACTACCGGCAGTTAAGGAGGAACGCGACTTTAACATTAAACAATTCATGGACACTACGGCTGAGCTCATTGCCAATATGAAGAGCATTGGTGTAAACACGGAGCATTGGGATATACTGATCATTTATTCAGTTACACAACGACTAGACCATGAAACAAGAAGATTATGGGAGACGTCCATTGGGGCATCATCAGAGATACCAACATTAGCAACGTTCACAGATTTTTTAACAAGCCGTTTCAGGACATTAGAAGCGTTGAATGGTCCTAAGAAACCCCAAAAAGTGGATGCACTCACGGTTCGTGACGTAAAGACTTGCGACATTTGCAGCAAAAGTCATCACATAAATCAATGCGATACCTTCAAGGCATTAAAGTTGGAACAGCGACAAGAGGCTGTGAAACGAAATAAATTGTGCTTTAATTGCTTAAGAAAAGGACATGTCATCAGTAAATGTCCATCTAAATCCAGATGTCGAACCTGCTCCAAACAGCACCATACATTGCTCCACGACAGCAAGAAGAGAACGTCTACAGTATTATCTAGCGACGCTAAACCATTTACACCATCAACAAATTCACTTTTTGCCGAAGAAAATTATCTTTGCCAGCAAGTGCTATTGGGGACAGCCCGAATCAAGGTGGAAAACGCTTCATCGGAGTTGGTAACATTAAGAGCGCTTGTTGATTCTGGTTCACAACGGACATTCATCACGGAATCAGCTGCTCAACTGCTCGGACTGAAACGCGAATACGCTAAAATTACGATATGTGGTCTAGGAGCAACCTCAAAGGTTCAAACAATGGGAAGCGTGCTGCTGAATATCAACCCAAGATGTGGAGATAGCGTGTTCACTGTATCAGCTTTGGTGATACCCAACATTACTAATATATGTCCTTCAATCGACACTAAAGTGAAGCTTCCAAAGACATTGTCGCGTGCTGACTTAGCGGACCCGTTATGTGGCACACCTTCACGTATTGATGTGTTGCTCGGTGCAGATGTTTACAATTCTGTAATTCTGCCGGGATTCAAGAAAGGAACGCCTTGCGCTGTCAATACAGTATTCGGATGGATTTTACTCGGACCGACAACCATGGCATCCACTTCAAATTCTTTGGCAGGAATTGTATCATTGGTCAGTATTGAAGAAGAAACAGACCAGCTTGTGAAACGGTTCTGGGATCTTACAGAGGCACCAGTCAATCCTATCCTAAAGCCTGAAGAAACTGCTGCTGCGGAATGGTACCAGAAAACAACCAGACGAGACGACTTTGGAAGATATATCGTGAGGCTTCCATTCAAGGAGAATGTTGAGCCTGCAAAAACTCTACGCGATTCTCAACGAAACGCTCATATTAGGTTTTCACAGCTAGAAAGGAAACTAGCCAACGACGGAAAGCTACGGCAGCAATATATAGAGTTCATGGAAGAGTACAGGAGACTAGGACATATGGTAGAGGTACCTGCTCAAGAGAAACACTCGAAGTACACTTACTATTTGCCGCATCACGCTGTGGTTGAGGCAGAGAGCACAACTACGAAACTGAGAGTAGTCTTCAACGCGTCTGCAAAAACGCCATCAGGGAAATCACTCAACGACACACTCTTAACTGGGCCGAGCTACCAAAATAACATCATTCACATATTGATGAAGTGGAGGACATACAAATATGTTGTAGCAGCTGACATCGAGAAGATGTACAGACAAATAATCATAGATCCCAAAGACCAAGATTATCAACAAATTCTGTGGCGTAACCATCCTTCGCATCCAATGAAACACTACAAATTGACAACAGTTACGTATGGAACAGCTAGTGCTCCATTCCTGGCCATGCGGACGTTACATCAACTCGCTGATGACGAGAAGTTGTTTCATCCCCAGGCGTGCCATTCGATAAAACACGATTTCTACGTAGACGATGTACTTACCGGTGGAGACACGATTGATCAAGTGAAATGCCTTCAACAAGACTTAATCACAGTACTCTACAAAGGAGGTTTCAACTTGCGGAAGTGGACTGGTAATGACGACACTCTTTTGAATGCAGTCCCCGTTTCTGACCGAGAAACAAACGTACCGCTTAATATTCACGAGGATGCTCATATTAAGACACTTGGTTTGCGATGGCATCCAGCCAGAGATTCATTTTCCTTCAAAGTAAACCTTGAACCAATGACCGATGACCCACCAACTAAACGACAGCTTCTGTCAGAGATAGCAAAATTCTTTGACCCAGTAGGATGGTTGCAGCCCTGCATAATTTTTGGCAAAATCATCATGCAACAACTGTGGCTTGAAGGAACGGAATGGGACGAGCCTGTACCAAATCAACTCTCGGAAAAATTGCGGAATTTTCGTGCCCAACTGTCGGCAATCGAAGAAATTTCGATTCCCCGCTGGCTAAATTATACCAGCATCGAGTCGATCCAGGTTCATGGATTTTGTGATGCATCCGAATCAGCATATGCAGCAACTATCTACTTGCGTGTTCAAGAGAATGGTGGAAAACCACTCATTAACCTTATAACAGCGAAATCAAAAGTGGCCTCCTTGAAAGTACGATCAATACCACGTCTCGAACTGTGTGGTGCAGCCTTGTTATGCGAACTTATGAACAGCACTTTGAAAGCACATGGATGGGATTGTCTCAGACCATACTACTAGACTGACTCTACAATTGTGTTGCAATGGTTACGTCAACCGGCAACCAAATGGAAAGTCTTCGTAGCGAATAGAGTTGGAGAGATACAATCAAGCTCAGAGCCAAAACAGTGGCGACATGTGGGTAGCAAATCAAATCTTGCAGATATCGCATCCCGTGGAGCACTGCCTCAGGCTCTTGTCAACGACAAGTTGTGGTGGAATGGGCCAGACTGGTTGAGTGAAGACCCCAGTAAATGGCCAAAAGGGAATTCGTTTACCAACAGTGCAATGATTGACATCGAAAGGCGAACCAACGACGCGTGTTTGACGAGTGTCTCAGCTCAAACCATCACACCTGAGCAAACGCCCGACATCTTCCAAAGATTCTCATCGTTTACAAAGTTAGTTCGAGTAACTGCATATTGTCGTAGATGGAAAACCAAAAATAGTAGTACATTCTTGACCAGCAACGAACTAAAGGAAGCGGAAATCATCTGCGTTCGCATAGCTCAACGAGAAGCATTCTCAGATGAAATTGAGCAACTGGAGAATCACAAGCCTCTGCGTAAGTCAAGTCCCCTTATAAGGCAGCGACCATTCTTGAATTCGGAAGAACTGCTGAGAGTAAGTGGAAGGACTCAACAGAGTGAATTGAGTTATGACACTAAGCACCAAATTATTTTACCTAGGGGACACTTAGCAAACCTAATTATCAAACACTACCATCATCTTACGTTGCATGGAGGTCAACAGCTGGTTCACGCTACAATCCGAACGAAATTTTGGATTATAGACGGAGCAACAGCAGTTAAGGCATTAACTAGAAAATGCGTTACATGTTTTAAAGTCAACGCGAAGCCAAGGCAGCAGCTAATGGGTCAGTTACCATATGAACAAGTTCAACCCGGCAAACCGTTCGCTCGTACTGGAATTGATTATGCTGGACCCATTACCATTAAATGGAGTAGTGGTAGAGGCAGCAAAACAACAAAAGCGTATATTGCCGTCTTCGTATGTCTTTCAACAAAGGCGGTACATTTGGAGTTAGTGAGTGACTTAACGGCAAAGGCTTGCATCGCGGCAATAAGAAGATTTATTGCAAGAAGGGGCATGTGTCACACATTGATAAGCGACAATGGTACTAATTTCGTCGGAGCAAATAAACTGCTGAAAGCAGCCGCCAAAGAGATGATTAAGGAAGCACAACAAACACTCATTATCAATAACATTGACTGGAAATTCATCCCACCGGGAAGTCCGCACTTTGGAGGAATTTGGGAGGCAGCGGTGAAATCAATGAAGCGGCATTTGACGAAAGTAATAGGATCACATTTACTTAATGTCGAAGAGATGTACACGTTGCTTGCCCAGATCGAAGCCTGCTTAAATTCGCGACCATTGACACCAATAAGCACTGACTCGAACGATCTAAACGCTTTAACCCCTGGACATTTCCTAACTGGAGAAAACCTATTCAAATTCCCTGATGAAAATACACAAGATAACCCAACTAAGAAATGGCAACTCGTCCAGAAATTGAAACAACAATTTTGGCAACGATGGAGCTTAGAATACCTTACGCAGCTACAACAACGTGCAAAGTGGTTTACCGAAACCCGAAACATAAAGGTTAATGACCTCGTGCTCGTCAAACTTGAAAATTGTGCCGCTACTCAATGGCCTCTGGGCAGAATTTTGGCTCTCCATCCCGGAGAGGATGGGTTAACGAGGGTTGTAACAATAAAGACGAGTGACAGAACTATGAAGCGACTCATATCAAAAATCTGTCCACTACCAATAGATGAGGGACACAAGGAGCCTAAAACATCTGAAAACTCCACTACCGATCCTCACTGTACTACTAGAGAGCGAAAAACTGGCATTTCAAAGAAATCATCAACTCTATCGAAACTCATGGTTTGCTTACTGGCAGTTCTAGTTTGCGTAACACGAACTAAGGCGAATTTTACTATAAAACACCCTGAGTCTGGTCTGTACATAGAGCATATCGGTCAAGTACACTTGATGAAAGGACAAATACGAATGGATATTCACATTTCACCTGAAGAAATCAAACAAGACCTTTCCAATCTTCAACAAGTACGTCAGAACACATCGTACATTTGCGAACAAGGTGTTCGACTTCATCAGGATACAAAAAGCAAGGAGCTAGTGGAGCGACTGAATCAGGGAGTCAATAGTACCTTTGAGTCAATCACCTCATGGATTCAAAATCGATCACGGCGTGGAATTCTGGGAAACATCCTGCAAGGAATATTCGGAGTGAACGATGAAGTCTACACAGATATCGACAAATTAGATGAAAACCAGAAACGCCTTATTGACACCATGCAACATCAAGGACATTTGCTATTAACCACGAGTGCTAGAGTCAACGATACTCAACATGCACTGACAACCAAACTAAATGCCATCATTGAGAAATTCAATCACGGGTCCAAAACATTGACAAAAATGTCCTCATGGTACAATTCCATCGACCAGAACCAAATCAGCCTTGATTTCTTAACCACATATCAATTAGCATTTGAATGGCTAGAACAGATTCAGAATCGTTACAATGGCTTATATAAAATTCAATCAGGAATTGGAAGTCTTGCAGAAATATGCTCACCAACCACCATGCATAAAACACTGGCACTAGTACAGTCAAAGTTAGGAAAGGGGTTATTTATCGAACCAAGGGAGATACAGAGGACACAAATTACAAAAACACAAAACGGCATACTCATATCAGGGTTCTTCCCAATAATCGAACAAAGGAACTTCGAGCTTCTACATTGTACAGGCATCCCACACAGTTTAAACGATGGAAATTACTCAGTCCCTGACGTCTCCACGAATTATTTTGGAGTAAATTACAATGACCAACTGTATTTTGAACTGAGCCCTAAACAATTTGACCAATGTGAAACAGTTTCAAACAACAGGCGTCATTGCTCAGTCAGCATACTCCAGAGTATTAGCGAGCATCCTAATTGCATCTTAGACGAGATTTTCGAGCGAACCAATAAGATCTCATGCCCGCTCAACAGACTACATGTGAAGGATTTGCTATGGAAGCAGCTAACCCGAGCTAACAACTGGCTATTTTTATCCTCTAAAAAGCAATCAATCGCCATAACATGCAGTGGACATCGACAAGATGTTAAAATCCAAAGAGTGGGTATAATAGAAATGGGCTCTCATTGCAGCATCAAGAGTTCAACCGCCATAATTCGCGCTAACTCTCAAATTACGGAAACCGTACATGTGCAGTCAACCCATACGATTGATGCAAGACACCGTAAAAAACACGAATCTGTCGTATCTTTACATCGCCACGGAACCACTACTCAAACAAGACGATAGATTTATTCACGAAACACAACAACAAGAAGCGCTCCTGCGATCCGAGTTTTCGGCTACCATTTGGCATCAGACGCGACATCACAACATTGTTCTGGGCACAAGTGTTGGCCTCACCTTACTAGTTGCATCTATCATTATCAGCGTCCTAATATGGAGATTGCGGAGACCACCAGTTACAGACAATGCTAATCCGAAGACGAGATGGTACGAAACATAACAAACTATCCTCTGTTAGAAGAACCAGCGGTTCTTGGCGGGCAGAATGTTAAGAATTATATCATATTGTTAACTCATTAATTAAACTCAAAGCATTTCATCCATAGTATTAAGTCTAACGTAATGTCCATAAACCCAAGAAAGTGCATTGAAGCATTCTATAGAATTTATTGACCTATTAATTTGCTCCCATGTTCATTTTTTAAAAGTAAGCAATTTGCATTTCATTGAACTGAACTGAAATGCTTGAAAATGTATTTTTGCGAAATAAACATAATTTGCTTGATTCATTGAACTCTGTTCAGGTAATTGGAATTGAATTGTAAAATATGATGATTAAGAAGAATTAAGTTATAAATTGAAAAGATTGAAATAAAGTGAGGGATTCAGTAATTAGTAACTTGAGAGTGTTGTTTTAATTGCTAGTTCAGTTTGGGTCTTAAGACAGTAATACCCAACAACTATAGTAAAGGAATGGTAAATCGTGCTGGGGGCAGTAGAAAAAGTGAGCCTATATGTAGACAGAGGCAAATTCAGGATAACCATCCGTTGCTCTAGTTAAATTAACTAAAGAACCCAAATTGATACTTGGCAAAATAGGATGTAGGGCTTCAGCAGTTTGGCATCAACATCCCTCATAGGAAAGGAAAAGAGCATCTCGTACCAGATGCCAAGTTCGATGCCGTTTTGGCATAGACAAGCAGAGGAGATATATGGCTGGATTGATTGCTTCTACAGAAACGAGTGAGCCACGAAGATTTCCGGACTGGGGGGAATAGGAAACAGTGGAACCACAGCATGCGTAGGTACCCAGAATGAGGTGGTAAGAGCTGGAAATTGGTTATACCAAAGGGAGATCAGGGGATGGTACTCCGGCAGTGATACGTCGATCCAAAGGCGGATCATATGGAAGCTGGCAGGACATAAGATCGTGTGGTGCAAAAGTGTTTTTGGCCCAAAATGAGAGCAGACATTTAAAGATGCCAGATCTGTCAGTCGACTAAAGTGGAACGGAGATGCCCGTATGGCCCATTGGTATCTAGAGAAAGCCAGGCGAAGGAGCCTTGGGAGAAACTATCTGCTGATTTAATGAAATTGCTACAAGCTAACCGTGGTGGATTATTTAGAAAGCAGTCACACAGATATTGGGGTCTTTTTCTTACTTGGGGTACCAGTGGTAGTAATTTGCGACCATGAGATACAGTTTTGTTCTAAACCACCACCACGTATGGTACTAACACTGTTTATAGTGTACACGGCTTATTATCACCCTCAGGCTATTCTCGCAGAACGGTTGAACTAAACAATCAAAAGGATGCTGAGATCTTACGTAGGTGATAACCATAAGAAATGGGATATAGAAATATCAAAAATTGGATGAGCTCTGCGAACGTATACTCACGAAACAATGAAAATTAAATCATCTTTTGTGAATTTTATATGGAAAATGATAACCTCGAGGGAGAACCTTCACTCAATAGAGGAAGAGGGAGTTGAAAATGACCCAAAGCTGCGAGAGAGTGTGATGGCTGAAAAACGTGAGGAAATTAGGGAACGCATGAGAAAGTCGGTAGAGGAAAGCACTGAAAATATTATTTTTGAAAGTGAATTCCCCCATTCCAGGTGTATGATATGGTTTGGAGACAAAACTTTGCTCAGTTGGATGCCGCAAAAGATTTTTTGAGGAAACTGGCCCCGAAATATGATGGGTCTTTTCAAATTTAGAAGAATGAGTCAACGTTTTTCTATCGGATAGTCACTGAAGAAGGAATCGAAGCATACAATAAATTCTGTATGGAAAAATATGGTTTCTAGTCAAAGATAAAATAAGATTTAAATAGACATAACAAAGAGAGGACATGGAAAAGAAAATGACAGAAGTACCTTTTGAAGAGAGACAAGCAGTGAATCACTTAAGGAGACCCATTTTCAATACACTGTTCTTGTAGTTGTTGTAGTTGTTTTTTTGCATCGTGGCGGTTATAGGACGCTCAGTTGATTGCCTTGTCGTTTGGAGGTAGGCTGAATCAGTGGAGGGCTGCTGTTAGTCCCTTTTAACTTTTAGGACTACCCGAACATGATGTGGTACCTGGTTTCATTTGTCAACCGATTCAAGCATTGCCGTGACCTACTACCCAGAGTGAGCTTTCCTACCTTCCTGTAGAGATTCCATTGCAGTATATCCCATTTCGTGCCCGCAAAAGATGTGTCGCAGGCATCGCCATCCTCTCCGGGGCAAAACCGACTATCGGGGGACCGTGATTTGTCAGTCTTATACAGCTAAGACTGAAAACACCCATGCCCTCTAAAATGCTGGATCAGAAAGAAGTCAGTCTAACCGTGCCTTCGATTGAGCAACGGTCTCACATCCGGGATGAGGCGTGCAGTCCTACTTCTCTTCTTGCGATTCACCCAAGATTGCTGCCAATCGTTGATTGTGCGCTGTCTCTCCTCGCAGGCAACTTTCTTCTTCGTGTCCTTATTTTGACGCAGGTAAATAGCTCTCTAGTAGGGAAGGCAACAGTTATCACGCTTGCAATATCTCTCACTGCCAAATCGGAGACTGTCGGTTATGAAGATGCAATCCTAAGTACTCCTCTTCTCTGTACTTGTGCCAAGCACTTTCGGTATGCCTTCTTACTGAAAGAATCACTCCATATTTCTGCTTCGTATAGTAGCACTGACCCTACAGCACTTAAAAAACGGCGTCTTCTTGACGGGTTGGTTCCTCTTTCACTGGCCAAAACTCGACCCAGAGCCGGTACTCCCGAAGCAGCTTTCTCATCCGTTGCCCAGTTCGCTCAGAGAAACTCATCTTTGAGTTAATCAGCAGCTCTAGGTACTTCACCGATGGCTTCGATTCGATTTGAGTGTCTCCAATACCACTTCGGTTTTCTCCAGTGCTAAAAGCGATCATAGCTGCAACGTCATCCTCATTACTGATCAAGCGCAACTCATCTAGCATCTCTGGTTTCAGTAGCCCATCCTGGGATACGTTTCATAGATCTGGAGCAAGCATAGATCCCCAGGCCAATGTAACTTACATTCTTCGTTGGCCCTGTGCCATGTCATAAAATAGGTTTCGGCGTTTCAGGTAGTCCCTTAGAAGCCGCATTAGATATTCTGGAGCTTGAAAAGGATTTTTCAGTGTCCATCCATCCATCTAGCAGAGTTGATGGCGTTCCTAATGTCGAATGTCACCAACAGGACAATCCGTCACTTAGTGCGACTATATGCCTCTGCCTTTTGGACCGCGTTCACTACCTCCGCAATCGCATCAATGGTGGAATTTTCTGCTTTAAGCCGACGCTACTCAAGAGAAAAGCCCCCAGTAGCATGAATCTCGTCAGTGAGTCTTCCTTTGATGAGTTTCTCTAGCTCTCTCCCAGCAGTGTCGTGCATGTATTACCGGCGGTATGTAGACAGCCAACTGGGATTTTCGTCCCCCTTGCTAATCAACACGAGCCTCGCCGCCTTCCACTATACCGGGAGATGCGTCCCGTAGGTAAGCGTTGAATGTGCTGAACAGCAAGTCAGGATAATGTTGCAACACCTCAGTTTGAACACCATCTAAACCTGGAGCCTTCCTCACTTTCATTGAAAGCACTGCTTCTTCCAATTTTGGCTCCATGAAGAGTGGACACTGGATCACCGTTTGTTTGTGGAAAGCGTCAACATGGATGGGAGCGGCGGAGAAGAGTGTCCGCGATTTCTTGTAGCCAAGGTCCCACAAATTCTTGTTAATATTCTGGATCTATCTAGCAGCGAGCCTTGCTTGTGTTAATCTATTCACGAAGGTATTTCCTGGCCAACTTGTAGGCTGCTACCCGATTGCATGCCTCATCACGGTTCTGCTCCCGTTGAGCCTCGCGCTGAAGCTTGTGACACTCTGTTCGGTTTTCACCGATTTCAGTTGACCACCAGTACACTATAGCCTACCGTGCCGGGGTTTCTCATGGGGCATAGAAGCGCTGCAAGCTGTTGAATTCACCACGTTTTGAGCTGCCAGCTCTTTTGTCCCCTGTGAATCTACTGTGAGCACCTCGACAAACCTCTCGATGTCCATCCTCCCGATGTTCCACTCAATTGTAGAAAGTCCAGGCCGCGGACGCCACGAAAACACAGGACTGACCCAAAGCAGAATGAATTGATGATCACAGACTGAATAGTCCTCTAATATTCTTCAATTGTGTATCCTCCATACTAAGGACTCTTAGGTGAATGGCACCTTCAGTATGGTTCCTTTGCAGCTAATATGACGGGAAATCTGGTTATATTCAGTGTTCAGTACGACGAGCACCACCCTGACCACCATTTCTAAGATAAGTTTTCCCGTGGATCTGTTTGAGGCATGCCCATTCGATTGCCTTAGCATTGAAGTCTCCCCCAACAAGCACGGTACTGTGTTCGAGGCATCGCTCTCAAAAGCAATAAACTTGGCATGGAAAGATAATATCGATTCAATCAGCGTTAGGTACACACTAAATAAGCTGATCCCTCAGCACTAAACCCCCACAAAACTATCCCCCCGTTCACAGGTCTCCGCATAAAAATCACTGTTCAAAACCTAGATGGTGGCAGTACCTGTTTTATAAGGATACTTTGTTGCAGAATCTTTATCGTGGGGCACTTAGCAGCAAAAACTCGCAGGTTCTAGGCAGTTAAACTGTGGGGCAGCTTTAGTTGCAGGATACGGTTCATAAAAGTTTTGATTTCACCTTCACTAGGGCTTCATCAAAAATCCAACGCTTCCCTCGTTACAAGACGTGCCCGGGATCCGGTATTGGATCAGTATCCTTGCCAAGAATAGAGTGTGCTTTCTTTGTACACTTTTTTTTTTAGTGTCCCATCCCACCACATTCGTAATATTATAAACTCCTATTGGGTCTTTTGCATACTTATGCGGTGTGACCGTAGCCAAGGCAATCTAAACATTAAAGAGACACTGCTCTTTGCCGTATCCTGTAGACAACCCACCGTATTCTTACTTTACCCTTATTCAAAAATTGTTTGGCGTACTTTTCGGTCAACACAATGATGGTCAGGCGTTGTCCCCTAACTTTTTCTTGTGTCAGCTCCACTTTGATCCTGCATACACTGGAGAACTCCACTTTAATGGCCTCTTTTACCACGGTCAGATCTTATTTTGCCATCGGCTCAAGTGAGGCTATAGTTGCGCTTTTACCTTAGATCTTCTTCTGGATTGCTTTCTCTCGTGTTTCGCATCAGAACTTTTTCCTTGTTGGGCATCCGTGCAAACTTTATTTTCTGGCACTTGATTAAAGAATTTCTTTGCAGTTTCCCTCACTGTGGCTTTCAGCACTGTCTGAAACCCCTCCTGATCTAGCGTTCCAAGCCCATCAAGTGCCTTTTCCTTCCTTCTTTTATCCTGATCCTCTTCGATTGGTCTGAACGCCATTCCTTTATTGGCGTTTTATGGTGAAGCAGTCTATGTGCTCCCTTAAGGCTTATCTTGCTGCTCTTCTTTGGGCTTTTGGGCCTTTTTCACCTTCAACTAGCTCTTACAGTAATGTCCTATGCGGTGTCCAAGGAGCCCAATCTTTACTCCTTTTCTGATTTGCATGCAGATTCCATTCTTTTTAAAACTTCTCCCGCTTTTTGGATTAGCCTTTCTTCTTTATTTCTCTTTTTCCGCCGTAATCTCTTTGTGGGCTTCGGGATGGTTTGCCATTATTTCAGGATTTAAGGCCCTTGCTCCGGTCACTTCAGTAGCAATCCCAGCAGTAACCATCAAATTGTCGTTGTTCTTCATATTTTCCCCCACCGCTTAGACATTTGGAATGTCCAGCAGCTTCCTATTCTTTTTTAGAGGATACTGCGGCATATGCATAGTTTTTTTCCTGCACCTGAACACCGCAGAAATCTCAGTCTGAATGAGACTTTTTGCTAATCTCCAGTTTTTGTTCGATATGTATTCTTCGTCATTTTTGTCATCGTTAGTACCGCTCTCCATGTGCTGTAAACATCCCCTGGTTATATTTGCAGAGCAGGCAGGCTATGAGAAGGTTGGCACAAACCCTTATGGGGACAAGTGCTTGGAGCCAAACCAGCACTAATCGGGATTCATCTTAACTGAACCTACAGCGCCAACCTAATGGTGTGAACTCCGAACGTACTTCGTATAACGCTTTGGCTGTGTGTTGTTTTAAACCAGTACAAATCATAGCTGAACTGGGTTATAACTGGTCCAAAGGGTCACTAAACTCAATCTCATTGGCGCCAATGAGAGTCGGACCAGGGACCTTTGGCTGACAGGATGATTACACGAACCCCCATGAGGGCTAATGAGGAGGATAAATTAATCGAGTAGACTTATTATTAGTAGCAGTAATATAATTGTTGATGATAAGTTATGTTAGAGCTAAAGTCAAAAGGAACGAGTACACGGTAGTTTTACCTTTTCTTCACCACTGAATTTCAACTTCACTCCCGTGACGAGGATTGGCAGAAAATTTCGGAGCTAACCTTCTAAAGAATAATTCTGGGATGCACACTTTGATCACCTAAAGTTTCGATGACAATGATGTTCCATTTTAGTGGCTGCCCAGCTTTAAGCAACAATATAACAATATTCGGACACCATTCCGTCTACGAGAGTAGAGTCACTATCGTTTACATTTATACCATACCTGTTTTGCGGGAGGGTTCAATGTTACGAGTATGGTATGATTAGTTGTGGTTGGTTTCCTGTATATTTTGTAGTCTAATAGTGTTTGTACACGTGCCACGATCAGGTTCATATAGTCGAGGGGTCCATCTGTTTCTTTTTCTATAATGAAACTTATATCCGGGTGTTTTTCATTTATATACGTAAGTAAAGGGTGTTGCAACCAAAACGCACGATGTTAATTGTAAACAAAACAAAAATTTTCAGAGAATTATGTTACTATTTTTTATTATAATAGAAGAATCTATGAAAATCATGTTTTGTTTCACACATTGCCCAAATACTCGGCACGGCTACGGTGGCATACTTCTATCCGATGGTCTATATTTTCAATTACTCTGAGACGTAATTAAGGTTTAATGTCGTTAATGTGCTGAACTATCTCATTCTTTAGCTCTTGAATTGTTTTTGACTTATTAACATACACTTTTCTTTTAAATATTCCTGAGAATGAAGTCCAACGGTATCAAATCACATGATCGTGGCGTCCAATTAACATCGCCACCACGTGAGATAACTCAACCATTGAATTTCTTGCGCAAAAGAGCCATTGTTTCGTTGGCTGTGTGGAAATTGGCACCATCCTGTTGGAATCACATATCGTCCAGGTCAATTACCTCAATTTCTGGCCACAAGAAGTCTGTTATCATCTCGCAATAGTCAACACCATTCACGGTAATTGCTTGGCCTTCCTCATTTTCGCAGAAGTACGGCTCAATGACACCGCCAGCCCATAAACTGCATCACTTTTTGTAGATGGATAGGCTTTTCAACAATCACTCGTTGATTCTCATATGCGCAAATGCGGCAATTCTGCTTGTCAACGAATCCACTGCGGTAAAAGTGTGCCTCGTTGCTGAAGAAGATTTTCTTTGTAAAATCACCATTCCATTTTGTCCATTCAACCAACCATTCGGCGTATTGCCGACGCTTGAAATGGTCAGTAGGCTTCATTTTCTTGAGTCAATTGAACGTAGTAAGCGAGTCAATTTAAAATTCGCAACAGTGGTATTCGTGAGATGTTCAATTGTTCGGCACGACAACGAGTCGAGGTTGACGGCTCTCCTGTCACACTATCGTGGACAACAGCAATGTTTTCCGCAGAGTGAACTAGACGAACAAGCACAGGTGATTTCACATTTCTCACCGACCTGGTTTGCTGAAATTTGCCCACAATTCTTCCAATTGTCGACACATTTGATCGATTATGCTGACCAAAAAAATCACGAAGTCCACTATATGCATTTTGATTTGAACGCCCATTTTTGCATAAGACTTCAACAACCTTGACGCGCTGCTCAATTGTGTACTTCTCTACGGTTGAGTTTGTCAAATACTGAAACAAAGAAATGTCAAATTGAGTTGGGTGAAAAACTTGAAGTTAAGGCGTGACTCGTAATTAACATCGTGCATTATGGTTGGACAAGCTTTTAATTCGTCTTGTTTATTTTCACGTGAGTCAATAACGATGAAATAGTCATCCACATATCGTTTGTAAAGTATGACATTCAATCTTTTGATAATTTTGGCTGTAAAAGATTCTTTCAAAGACTGTAAGAATATTTTTGACATTATTGACGACATTAGAAGCTCTGTACCCAGACCGTCCTTGGCAATGTATGTGTTTTTATTGAACTTGAAATAGTTCGGCTTGATTTTTTTTTGTGTTAGGGAGGTGAATGCTATTTATGCACAGAGAGTGGGACTACCATGCGCGACTGGACTACCCACTAAACACCTCCCCTGTCAACCTGAGAACCTAGCCTGGAACCGTTTGACACATTACTTCGGGCCAGGTCTCGTTTTGTTAAGCCGTGGAGCGCCTTCAAGCTGGGGAGTCCCTTTCCTAGCGGGAGGGGAGAGGAAAAGAGGAAATGCCAGAAGAGCGATCCCCCAGCCCCAGCACCTCCAGCCGCTGTGAGTCCCTTTTATATCTTAGGACTGCCCGAGCATAATGTGCCACCTGGTTCCATTTATCAACCGATTCGAGCATCACCGCAACTTTATTATCCGGGGTAAGCTCTCCCGTCTCCCTGTAGAGTTCCCTTCGTAGCCTGGCCCATTTTGTACACGAAAAAATGTGTGACAGGCATTGTCCTCCTCTTCTGGGCAAAACTGACAATCGGGGGACCGTGACTTACCGATCTTGTGCAGGTAAGACTGAAAACACCCGTGCCCGCTTAAAAGCTGGGCCAGATAGAAGTCAGTCTCACCATGCCTTCGATTTAGCCATTGTCTCACATCCGGGATGAGGCGCGCAGTCCACCTTCCCTTCGTGCAATTCACCCAAGAATGCTGCCAATCGTTGAGTGAGCGCTGTCTCTCTTCGCGGACAACCATCTCCCTCGCATCCTCGTTTTGGCGCAGGTAAATAGCCTGCAACCACTCTCACGGCCGAGTCGGAGACTGTTGGATACGAAGATGCAATTCTCAGTGCATCTCTTCTCTGCACCCGTGCCAAACGTTTCCGGTATACCTCCTTGCTGAGAGCGTCGCCCCGTACCTCTGCTCCGTACAGTAGCACTGACCCTACAGCACTCATCAAGAGGCGTCTTCTTGATGGACCGGGTCCCCCTACGTTGGCCATAAGTCAACTCAGAGCCGATATTCCCGAAGCAGCCTTCTCAGCCGTTGCCCTGATTTGCTCAGAGAAACTCATCTTCGAGTCGATCAGTAGCCCCAGGTACTTCACCGCTGGCTTCAATTGGATTTGTATGTCTCCAATACTGATCATCCTTACTCTAGGGATTCTCTCTTTTGTCAAGATGACCACTTCGGTTTTCTCCAGTGCTAAGCTGAGCCCGCGAGTAGTCATCGAGTCCCTCACTCGGCGCATTAGCATACCTAGCCTAAGTTGCGCTTGTTCAACGGTGCGTCGATCGACCAGAGCCGCAACATCATCCGCAAGGCCGACCAAGCGCGACTCATCTGGCATCTCAAGTCTCAGTAGCCCGTCGTAAGACTCGTTCCACAGGTCCGTACCAAGGATAGATCCCTGGGCAACACCCGATGTAATTTCCATCCTTCGTTGGCCCTGTGTCGTGTCGTAGAGCAGGCTTCAGTCCTTAAGGTAGTTCCTCAAAAGCCGCATTAGATATTCTGGAACTTGAAAAGAGTTTTCCAGCGTATCCAGAATATCCACCCATCTAGCGGAGTTGAAGGCATTCCTGACGTCGAGTGTCACCAACAGGACGATCCGTCGCTTCGTGCGACTATATGCCTCTGCCTTTTGGACCGCGCTCACCACCTCTGCAATCGCATCAATGGTAGAACGTCCTGCTCTAAAGCCGTACTGCCGAGGAGATAGGTCCCCAGCAGCACGAATCGCGTCAGTGAGTCTTCCCTTGATGAGTTTCTCTAGCACTTTCCCAGCCGTGTCTAGCATGCATAACGGGCAGTATGCAGACGGCGATCCGGGATTTCCCTTCCCCTTGCTGATCAGCACGAGCCTTGCCACCTTCCATCGTACCGGGAAAACCCCACCCCGTAGGCAAGCGTTGAATGTGCTGAGCAGCATGTCAGGACAATGATGATAGACGAGCCGCAACACCTCAGCTGGAAAACCATCTGGACCTGGAGCCTTCCTCGTTTTCAATGAGAGAACTGCCTCCTCCGGCTCCAGCTGTGTGAAGAGTTGGCACTCTGTTTCACCATGGACAGCGTCAACACGGACGGGATGGGCGGGGAAGATTCCCCGCACTATCGCGTCCATCTTTTCCGCGTCATGTATACAAGGCTTCCGTAGGGCACCGAGCTTCCGCATGACCAGCTTGTAGCCAAGGCCCCACGGATCCTTGTTCACATTGTCCACTAGGTCTTGCCAGCAGCGAGCCTTGCTACTGTTGATCAGCTTGCGAAGGCATTTCCTGGCCGACTTATATGCTGCCACCTGCTCGCATGCCTCATCAGGGTTCCGCACCCGTTGAACCTCACGTCGAAGCTTGTGACACTCCCTTCGCTTTTCAGCGATTTCAGTTGACCACCAGTACACTGGGGGCTTGCCGTGCCGGGGTCTTCGACGGGGCATAGAAGCGCAGCAAGCAGTCGTGATTATGCTCATAGTAGAGTTCACCACGGCTTCAGCTGCCAGTTCTTCCGTCCCCTTCGAAGCTCCCTGCAGCGGCTCACCTGCTGTGAGAGCCTTGACGAACCTCTCAACGTCCATCCTTCCGATGTTCCATCCAGTTGTGGAAGGCCGAGAGCACGGACGTCGGGAGACAGCATCACTTATCTCAAGCAGAATGCACTGATGATCACTGGCTGAGTAGTCCTCTAATACTTTCCAGCTGTGTATCCTTCGTACTAAGGACTCCGTGGCGAATGTCACGTCCGGTATGGTTCCCTCACAGCCAATACGGCGGAAAGTCGGCGTATTTCCGGAGTTTAGTACGACGAGGGCCGTCCTGGCCGCCATTTCCAGGATTCGTTTTCCCCGCGGATCCGTCTGAGGCATGCCCCATTCGATTGCTTTAGCGTTGAAGTCGCCCCCAACGAGCACTTTGCCCTCTGCGTTCGAGACGGCGCCCTTCAAAGCATTAAGCTTGGCTTGGAAAGATGATATCGACTCGTTAGGCGTTAGGTACACGCTAAAGAAGGTGATCCCTGAGCACCGAACCCACACGAAACCATCCCCCCGTCCACAACTCTCCGCTTAAAAGTCACTGTTCCGAACCCAGATGGCGGCAGTACCACTTTCATCAGAATACCATAATGCAGGACTTTTACTATGGTGTTGCTCACTCAGCAGCAAGAACTCAGCTTTCATGTCCCTCGCAAACTGCTCAAGCAGATTTTGTGCGGGTGAACTGCAGTGTAGGCTTAGCTGCAGGATGCGGGTCATCGAATCTCTGATTTGGCCTTGGCTAGGGCTTCCTGGAACACCCGGCATTTTCCTGATCCTAAGACGTGTCCAAAATCAGGTTTCGGATCAACATCCTTGCAAAGAATACAGTGTGCCCCCTTCGTACACCCTTTTCTTTTATGTCCCATTTCACCGCATTTGTAACATAGGGAACTCCTATTTGGTCCTTTGCATACTTGTGTGGTGTGACCATAACCAAGGCATTTGAAACATTGAAGAGGCGTTGCTCTTCGCCGTATCCTACAGACAACCCACGCTATTCGTACTTTGCCCTTGTTCAGGAATTGTTTGGCGTCCTTTTCGGTCAAGTCAACTATGGCCATGCGTCGTCCCCTGTTGTTTTTTGGTGTCAGTCTCGCTTTGATCCTTCCCACGCTAGGGAACTCGCTTTTGATGGCCTCTTCTACCTCGGCCAGATCCGTCATGCGGTCAATGTCCCGTATTTCGATCGATGCTATAGTTGCGCTTTTACCAAGGACTTTCTTTACTGCGTCACAGAATGCTTCTTTATTGCCGGCCTCTGCTCCGAATTCGACCAGTATGTGGCCCGACCGCGTTGGTCGTACTACTTTAATGGTAGTATTGGTGTCTTCGGGCCTTACGTTTCCCCTGATGCCCCGCAGCACCTCCCCGTAGAATCGGCCATCTTGGGGCTTTACAAGCAGTGCCTGCTGCCGGGGTCTTCGTCGGGGCTTCTGCCTCTCCTGTTTTGCATCAGGTCCTTTTTCTGATTGGGCGTCCATTATTTTATTGACTTTTAATGATGGAGCTATCTGCATGTCGCCTTTAGATTTTGCCCCAAGCACCTCTTTAGCCTTCTGTTCATCTTCGGCCCTTAACTAGCTCCTCCAATAGTGCCCTATGCGATCTAGGAGCTCTCCTAGTTCAAGGAGCCCTTCCTTTGCTACTTTGTTAATTTTTGGGGAGTCGCAAGCAGCTTGTATTCTTTTCGGAACATCTCCCGCTTTTCGAAGTAGTCTTTCTTCTTCGTATCGCTGGGCCGCAATTGTACCTTGCAACCATCCTTGGGAGAGGTTATCGCGTTCCGTTTCCGAGTGCAGTACTTCTGCCACATTTTCAACGTTGGTGGTACAATCACGCGGTGTCTGGTCACTCTTTGCTTTTAGTGCCGTAATCTCCTCGTTTGCTTCTGGATTTTCCGTTGCAATGTCGGGATTTGTGACCCTTGCCTCGGTCGCTTCGGGAACGATCGCAGCGGTGGCAATCGAATTTTTGGTGCTCTTTATGTTATCTTCCACTGCTCGAACACCTGAAGCATCCTGCCGAGTCTCCCGCTTCTCCTTAATAGGACGCTTGGGCGTTCGCATAATTTTTTTGCTGCGCCCAAACGCCGCAGGAATCTCAATCTGCACCAGACTGTCTGCTGTTCTCCGTTTTTCGTCTACCGTCACTGTCGCCGTGTTAGTCTTCGTTTTTTTCGTGGTTAGTACAGCTCTCGATGTACTGTTGACATCGTGGCTGCAACCGCTGGTTGCGCCGTCGTTGCTATTATTTATTATTTCCTTTTTTGGATTTTTTTGGTCTTTTGATTGCTCCAGTTTTGTTGGGACCCCCCTCGGAGCCGCTATCTCCGTTCGTGTGTGTAGTCGCCTTTTTGGTCCCATGGCTATCTTTGCAGAGCAGGGAGGCCATGCGAGGGTCGGCACAAGCCCTTATGGGGACAAGTGCTCAGAGCTAAACCAGCGCTAATCGGGAGTCCGTATCAACCGAGCCTACACCACCAACCCAATGGTGCGAACTTCGAACGTACTCCGAGGTCTGCCAAGGTTTTACCGGGACGGAGACGGTATGATAGTTGAATTGGAGCCGTTCACACACGAGTTTCACCTCGGCGCTACTGTGCAAAGCAACTAGGTCCAAACCATCACATCCGCCAGCCCAAAGCATCAATTCCAAAGCGTAGTCCAGATCCAATCAGAGTCGTTACCTGTCATCCCAGGAGGGAACCTCACGGCACCTCCCATATCCTCGGGTCCGTGGGGGCGACACTCCCCAAAGAATGCTAGCCTCCAAGAATGTTCTTATCGACCGGCTTTCTCCCTGCGGGAATTTCCTCGGGTACGTGGGGGCGGAGCTCCCCAAAGAATGCTAGCCTCCAAGAGTGGTCTTGTCGACCGGCACTACCCCTGCGGAGTTTCCTCGGGTACGTGGGGCGGAACTCCCTAAAGAATGCTAGCCTCCAAGAGTGCTCTTGTCGACCGGCATTCCCCCTGCGGTACCTTGATTATGGTCTTTATGAGATTGAGTAGTTTCTCTGTGAATTGTCGGCTGTTATTGAATGAACGTTTTTTGTTTTAGTATGGTCAGTGTTTCATCGATGGGTCCGTGATGTCTAGTGATAAAAGTCAGTTAGTGTTAAAGAGGTGGTTGAGCTTGCTAGATCACGGCTTTTCTTTAATGTGTATTTGTCGTCAAGGTGCATGACATCAGCCATTATCCTTGCCAAGTATCGTGCCCATTGGTATGCAGGAGTAAGGCGGTAATTGACGACAGGGCGGATAGGGATATTGGGTTTGCGAAGCATAGTTTGTACTTTAAGAGGTAGTGTGGATGGATTTGGGTTAATGGAGCCGTGCTTAATATGAGGAGGTATGATTAGCATGGATTGTTTAAAAGCAGTACGTAAGTCTGCTTGAAACTTATTAGTGGGGTCTTTGTTCAACAGTTAGTATCTGTTGGCGTTATTGAAGTCTATTATTTTTTGTACATAGTTCGACATTTTTAGAGTCACTGTTGTATTTCTTTTGTCAGCTTTTGTCACTGATTGTAGGTTATCTGTAAGTTTCTTCTGAATTTGTTTTAAAATCTTATGGTCTTCATGGAAATGGCTTTTGCTTATGTGAGTGCGTATTTTTTTTAGTATATCTACTGCAGTATATTTTGCATATGTCTATCAGATACGCCCTACCTGTCGATGAAGCACTGACCGTACTAAAAGAAAAACTTTCATTCAATAATATCCGACGATTCACAGAGAAACTACTCAATCTCATGATCAAGCAGAACTATTTCAAGTCAATAAATACACATATATTGCCAAGGATGGTCTGGGTACGGAACATCCAATGTCGTCAATAATATTAGAAATATTCTTACAATCTTTATAAGAAAGATGTTCAAAATTATCAAAAGATTCAATGTAATATTTTACAAACGATATGTGACTGACTGTTTCATCGTTATTGACTCACGTGCAAATAAGCAAGACGAACTACTTACGTAAATGAATGAAATACACCCGAATAAAAGTTTCATTATAGAAAAAGAAATAAACGGACAACACAACTTTATGGACCTAACCAGGACATGCGAACAAACAAGATTAGACTACAAAATACAAGGTGCGTACCAAAATAAATGAGACTGAGTTAAAATAGCAACAACAGGAGCTTTGTTCTGATAAATTCGAGTTTATTTATTCAAAATAGTCCCCTCTTGGCGGGTACACTGTCTTGCGCAATCCAAAAGGTTTTCGAGAGAATGTTTCAGGTCATTGACCGGAATGTCCTTCAGGATGTCGGTACAAGCCTTTTAGCTGCCCTCTAAGGACGCAAAGCGTTTTCCTTTCATGGTCAAATGCAATTTTCCGAATAGGTGGGGGTCACAGGGAGTCATATTAGATGAATACAGTGAGTGCTTGATGGTTAAAATGCGATTTCTAGTCAAAAAATTATGTCTCTCGACTGTTGAATACTGATCAATTTTTGCTTGTTAGTTAACTTGTGTGGAACAAAACGTGCACAGACCTTTTGTAAGCGCTAATGATCGGTTAAAATGCGATAAATCGATATTTTGGAGGTATTTAACTCTGATCCCATGAATTTCAACGATGATTTCCGCTTATTTTTGATAAATTTACGCACTATTTCGAATTCCCGGTGATCACTGATTGTTCATCGTCATTTATGTCCTCACGACCATCTTTGAAACGTGTAAACAACTCATGAACTCTGGCACGAGATAGATAATCATCGCCATAAACTTTGTTCATCAATTCAAATGTTTCGGTAAATGTTTTACCGATTTTAAAACAAAATTTGATGTTAGCTCTTTGTTTGAAAATCATTTTTGTACCGATGAAACAAACATGCTATCACTTTAGATGCAATAACTTCACTCCCACTGAATCGAATGTTACCAAACTTTCACAGGAAGTCAGGAAGTGATAAACCTTTTCAAAACACTATCTCATTTGCAGATGGCACAATCAAAAAAAAATTATGACAAAAGTCTCGTTTGTTTACAGGAAAACCAACCACAATAGATCATACCATACTCGTAAGATCAAAGTCAATGTCAAAAGCCCTTTATTCAATACTGATCGTTATAAATTTTAGAAGAATATAAAGCTGATTCCAAAAAATTATATATGAAGACTTAATATCCCGAATGGCTCTCTAATTTATACATTATCAATAAGAAACATTAAATTTAAAAAAATCCCCCTTGGCACCACCAGCCGGAAAGGTAAATTTCTCGTATGTAGCGTAAAGTTTCGAAAAAGAATTTGGCTTGCCTACTACTAAACTTCTTTCTGCAATTTCCGTAGTACCACATGGGTATTTATTAACATAAAAAAAATCTGGCCACGTTCGTTTTTAGAAACCTTTATCGGGGCGCAAATATTTTGTTGATTAAATTGAGTTGCATGCGTATGGATTACATATTGTTGTGAACATATAAATACCGGTTTCGCCCTTCTCGCATCTGCTGTTTTCACAGTTCACAGTGGTAACCACACAAAGGCTTAAATAGCTCGAATAGTTAATTTCAAAAGATTTCCATAAAAGTTTAATCAGCACTTGCATTGCCATTAATATATACATTTCGAGAGGCACTGCTTATTAAACCAACTAAGGGCCGAACCTACGCAGATGTCCTCCGTGAAATTAAAGGAGCGGTCAAGCCAGACGACACCAAAACTGCCATCAAAGCAGTTCGACCAACCCGGACCGGTGGCTTGCTGGTGGAATTCGGGCCAGAGGCCACAAACAAAAATGCATTCCGTGACGCGGTTCAAAAGGTTCTTGGAGATGCGGCAACGGTTGCCTCGCTCGAACCAATGGCCACCCTGGAAATCAGGGACCTCGACTGCGTCACGGACAAAGCTGAAGTAGAGGATGCCATTAGGAGGGAGTTCCCCAGCATAAGTGAAGTCAAGGCAAGATTGACGCGTGAAAACACAAGTGGGCAACGCATGGCTATTGTCGAACTAGCTGATAAAGACGCCCAGCAAATCCTGGCGAAGGGCAAAATTAAGATAGGTTGGGTGATCTGCAGGATACGGAGAAGAGCGATCCCTATCCGCTGCTTCAGATGCTTCGAATACGGACACACCGCGTATGGCTGTAGGGGACCCGACAGGAGATCTCTGTGCTACAAATGTGGTGAAACGGGGCACAAAAGGAAGGAGTGCACGAACGAGGCAAAATGCATTCTTTGCAAGGATGCTAAGCTAGCACCCGGCGACCTCAAACATGAGCCGGGGACAGGGAGATGCTGGGTTTTCAAGGAGGCCCTAACTAAAGCCAAATCGATACTCAAATGATCCGTATCCTGCAGGTCAATTTGCACCGAAGCACAAACGCCCAGGACCTACTTGAGCAGTTTGCGAGGGATAAGAAAGCTGACCTCCTGTTGCTGAGCGAGCAACATCATAACAAGGACTCGCAAGCGTGGTACCCTGACAAATCTGGTACCTCGGCCATCTGGGTTCGAGACAGCGCCCGCCTTCAGGTGCAGGGCCATGGACGCGGGGATGGTTTTGTGTGGGTGCGGTGTTCACGGATAACATATTTCAGTGTTTATCTGACGCCTAACGAGGCAATGCGATCTTTTCGAACCAAACTCGATGCCCTGGAGGACGCTGTCTCGAACACAGAGGGCCACATGCTGGTCGGGGGAGACTTCAACGCTAGAGCCATTGAATGGGGTATGCCACAATCCGACCCAAGGGGAAAGCAAATCTTGGACATGGCGGCCAGAACAGCGCTTTTTGTCCTAAATACTGGTAACACCCCTACTTTCCGCCGATGGGGTTGCGTAGGAACCATACCCGATGTGACACTCGCTTCGGAGTCCCTGGTACCCAGAGTACACAACTGGCGAGTACTAGAGGACTACTCGGCTAGTGATCACCAGTATATAGCTGTTGAGATTCACGACGGTGCCACTCTGCGTGCATATGCCCAAACTTCAATCCTCGGATGGAGGACTGGGAGGATGGACGTTGAGAGGTTTGCTGACGCGGTTACGGCAGGCGCACCGTTGCTGGGAGCTCCGCTAGGGAGTGGAGGGCCTACAGCCAAGGACTTGGTGAACTCAACTATGAGTACCATCATAGCTGCTTGCGAGTCTTCCATGCCCCGTCGGAGACCCCGACATGGTAAGCCTCCAGTATACTGGTGGTCAAACGAGATCGCCGAACAAAGAAGCGCGTGTCACAAACTTCGTCGAGAGGCCCAGCGGGCGCGAACACGGGAGGAGGCAGACACTAGGCTAGCAGCATACAGGTCCGGCAGGAAATATCTTCGCAGGCTTATTAATAAGAGCAAGGCCCGATGCTGGCAAGACCTCGTGGACGATGTAAATAGGGATCCGTGGGGCCCTGGCTACAAGCTGGTCATGGGGAAACTTGGTGCCCTACGGAAGCCTTGTATACATGACGCGGAAAAGATGGACGCGATAGTGCGGGGACTCTTCCCCGCCCATCCCGTCCGTGTTGATGCTATCCATGGCGAAACAGCAGTCGAGTGCCCACTCTTCACACAGCTGGAACTGGAGGAGGCAGTCCTCTCCCTGAAAGCGAGGAAGGCTCCAGGTCCAGATGGTGTTCCAGCTGAGGTTTTGCAGCTCGTCTATCACCATTGTCCTGACTTGCTGCTCAGCACATTCAACGCTTGCCTACGGGGTGGGGTTTTCCCGGTACGATGGAAGGTGGCGAGGCTCGTGCTGGTCAGCAAGGGGAAGGGAAATCCCGAATCGCCGTCTGCATACCGCCCGTTATGCATGCTAGACACGGCTGGGAAAGTGCTAGAGAAACTCATCAAGGGAAGACTCACTGACGCGATTCGTGCTGCTGGGGACCTATCTCCTCGGCAGTAGGGCTTTAGAGCAGGACGTTCTACCATTGATGCGATTGCAGAGGTGGTGAACGCGGTCCAAAAGGCAGAGGCATATAGTCGCACCAAGCAACGGATCGTCCTGTTGGTGACACTCGACGTCAGGAATGCCTTCAACTCCGCTAGATGGGTGGATATTCTGGACACGCTAGAAAACTCTTTTCAAGTTCCAGAATATCTAATGCGGCTTTTGAGGAACTACCTAAAGGACCGAAGCCTGCTCTAAGACATGACACAGGGCCAACGAAGGATGGAAATTACATCGGGTGTTGCCCAGGGATCTATCCTTGGTCCGGACCTGTGGAACGAGTCTTACGACGGGCTACTGAGACTTGAGATGCCAGATGAGTCGCGCTTGGTCGGCTATGCGGATGATGTTGCGGCTCTGGTCGCTGGACGCACCGTTGAACAAGCGCAACTTAGGCTAGGTATGCTAATGCGCCGAGTGAGGGACTGGATGACTGCTCGCGGGCTCAGTTTAGCACTGGAGAAAACCGAAGTGGTCATCTTGACAAAAAAGAGAATCCCTAGAGTAAGGATGATCAGTATTGGAGATATACAGGTCGAATCGAAGCCAGCGGTGAAGTACCTGGGGCTACTGATCGACTCGAAGATGAGTTTCTCTGAGCAAATCAGGGCAACGGCTGAGAAGGCTGCTTCGGGAATATCGGCCCTGAGTCGACTTATGGCCAACGTAGGGGGACCCAGCCCATCAAGAAGACGCCTCTTGATGAGTGCTGTAGGGTCAGTGTTAATGTACGGAGCAGAGGTATGGGGCGACGCTCTCAGCAAAGAGGTATACCGAAAACGATTGGCACAGGTACAGAGAAGAGGAGCACTGAGAATTGCATCTTCGTATCCAACAGTCTCTGACTCGGCGGTAAGAGTGATTGCGGGCGTGATACCTGTCGCCCTCCTTGCTAGAGAGCGCCGCGCTATTTACCTGCGCCGAAACGAGGATGCGAGGGAGATGGTTGTCCGCGAGGAGAGACAACGCTCGCTCAACGATTGGCAGCAGTCTTGGAGGAATTGCACGAAGGGAAGGTGGACTGCGCGCCTCATCCCGGATGTGAGACCGTGGCTAAATCGAAGGCATGGTGAGACTGACTTCTATCTGACCCAGCTTTTGAGCGGGCACGGGTGTTTTCAGTCTTACCTGCACAAGATCGGCAAGTCACGGTCTCCCGATTGTCGGTTTTGCCCAGGAGAGGAGGACAATGCCTGTCACACATTTTTTGCGTGTACCAAATGGGCCAGGCTGCAAAGGAAACTCTACAGGGAGACGGGAGAGCTCACCCCGGATAATATAGTTGCGGTGATGCTCGAATCGGTTGACAAATGGAACCAGGTGGCACATTATGCTCGGGCAGTCCTAAAATATAAAAGGGACTCACAACAGCCGGAGGCACTGGGGCTGGGGGATCGCTCTTCTGGCAATTCCTCTTCCCCTCTCCCCTCCCGCTAGGAAAGGGACTCCCCAGCTTGAAGGCGCCCCACGGCGTAACAAAACGAGACCTGGCCCGAAGTAATGTGTCAAACGGTTCCAGGCTAGGTTCTCAGATTGACAGGGGAGGTGTTTAGTGGGTAGACCAAAGGTATCCTCCATGGGAGTCCCACACTGCCAGACTCGGCGGGCATAAATGCCTTCACCTCCCTACCACAAAAAAAAAAAAAAAAACAAAATATATACATTTCAATTTTTTTCTGAACTGTGAGGGCCGTCATTTCGATTTTTATTGAAATCGGCTGCTAAAAATATTTAGCTGTAAATTTTCGACTGTTTTATTTGTCATTCGATTTGCATAATTAAATTAAATTAACTTGCCTTAATAACTTATAATTTCAAGTTGCAACGGAATCTGTTGAGAATCTTGGCTGCTAGAGGGCTACAGAAATAAAAAAAATTGTATGCCATCCGCCTGTATGGGGAGACCCGCCTGTATGGGGAGACACTCCTTAAATACCTTAAAATATTTTCTTGCACTGCAAATTTCAAGAGGCACCACTTTTGACATACGTAGAAAATTTCCTCATTCTAGCTCATGTGGTTTGCGAGAAAACTTGTTATGACGCACGAACAAACGGGCGGAGGGACGGACAGACAGACAAGTCGCGATTTTATAATTTTTTAGGGTATTGTTAAAAATATTATACAATATCTTAAAAATGATCTGGTTTATAAGTTCTTTCAAGTAAAGTCATTTAAAACGTTTCAATGAAAAATATTCATTATTTCAGTTGGCACAAAAATAGCGAATTGCGCTTGCCTTCAGACCTTTGGGGCCGCCATTTTGAATGCATGCATTTGATTTTGGATTATTTTAAATCTTTGTATGCTAGGACCTCATCAATCAATGTACTCGTTCAAATAGGAGTTTCACTCTAGACAGGGCAAAATAATTCAATTTTTAAAGAAAATCGCAGCTAAAAATATTAGGCTTTAAATTTTTGACTTTTTTATTTTTCATTCAATTTTAATAATTTCCTGTGAAATACAAGAACATAGTACAGGGATTCATAATCTCAAGTTTCATCAAAATCCGTTGGAAAATGTGACCGCTAGAGGGCCACAAAAACATAAAAAAAACGCATATTTAAACGGCCGCCATTTTGAAATTTGCACATGCATGATCACCAAAATATCAAAGACTGTAGGTGTAAGTTATGCTTATCTAGAAACCAAGTTTCATATATATCGAATCAAAATTGCGACTTTTAAAAGCCTTTGAAATTTCGACCTTCAACTGGCCGGCACTTTGTTTTTTGCAACCTGACCTCCAGTTTTTTTCCGTGATTCTTTAGATACTTATAATTTCTATCAAACTACCGAATTTCATGAAAATCTGTTGAAAGCTTTGACCACTATTACAACAACAAAATTTTGCACGTTTTTCGACCTTTGAGCGGCCGCCATTTTGTTTCTGCCGTACCGACTTTAGATTTTTTATTGTGAGATTCATCACAGACTTCAATGAACCTTTGTACCAAATTTCATCCAAATCGGAGCTACGCTTTGGTCAGAACAGAAATCGCGATTTTTCGTCTAAAATGGCCGCCATTTTGTTTTTGCTCGCCCGATATAGCTGGTTCACGAACTTAACCGAGATAATAAGCCAATACACCTTTCCTCAAAATTTGGTGAAAATCGAAGCAAAATTGCAACCTCTAGCGTGGTCACAAATTTCGTTATATCCCATATATATATATATATATATATATATATATATATATATATATATATATATATATATATATATATATATATATATATATATATATATATATATATATATATATATATATATATATATATATATATATATATATATATATATATATATATATATATATATATATGATGCTCTCCGCAATAGGTAAATTTCTCTCGAGAAATTTACCTAAAAACAATATCAAATTTACTAAAGTTATTATATATTTTATAATTCAGTTGGAAGAAGGATTTTTTGGAGTTTCATCTTTTCATTTTCTTTGGTAACTTTTGCGTTTTCTCTGGTAAATATTTCCAGTTCTTGGCTTGATAGCTTAATACGTTTAACATGTTTCAAGCTTTCTGGTTCGTTGTTTCTTTTCATTGCTTTTTCATTAGCTACATTTCAAATGCCTGGCCCCGGATTCCCCAATGGTGGAAAGTTGTCGGGCTCTTCCTTGCCCCCAGTGAAAAAAAACGTTTCTTCTTTTTGACCTTTCTGAGACTTCTTCGCAAGTAAAATCGCGATATTCGATAAATCGGTCGAATAATTCGACGGTGTAATAAGTTTTAAAAAATTAGTCTCGAATTGACGTTTTAAAAATTAGTTTAATTTTTCAATATTCTTGACAGGAGCTTTTAAAAATGATTCGTTTACTATCAAACATAAACAAAACAAAAGTCATCAACCTACAAAGTACGTCTGAAAAGCAAAAAGCCACAACAAATAAGACCAGCGAAAATAAAGTAGCTCCACAAAACGCTCAACGAACAAGTAAACTATCAATGAAAAATACGAAAACGACAACATTCTATGATGTTCATATCATAGTAAGCACGGGAAGAGCAAACAACAGCGAAAATTTCTATGCAGTACTTTCTGCGACGAATAACGATATGGATACCGAGATGGAGTGCGAAGAAAATATAGGTAATATTAATGATTCTAGTGAAAGCTTTATCAAATACTTGAAATTTAAAAAGAAGCAGAAGGAAAAGAAGCCAACTGGCGTGTCTGCTAGTTCTCCTACTAAAATAATAAGACTATTGACAAAGTTCTTCTGTGGATATGGATATGGTTGGCTATTGGTAGCCAAACAGCCGAGTATGAGTACAACTCAACGGGGATAGTCTGCAAAAGCTCGTCAGCTGGGCCTCTCAGAGCAAGTATTAATGCAGTTGCTCGTTCCTCCTCATTCCAGTGATTCACCCTAATGATGGCTGATGGCTTCAAACTGGGATTTGTAAATACTCCAGACCGTTTGCCCGTCGAATATTGGTGCTTTCAAATTTCTGGATGTGCTTTGCGCTGCAGTTATAAGCGGAGCTGGTGAAGTGGTTACTACTACCTTCGCTGCTTTCAGTTCCTTTTCCATTTTTTTCCATCTCATGATTGGGTCTCTCCTCGACCTGGTAAGCCTTCTCCTCGATGCATTTAGTTTGGTTTTTCAGACTACGGAGCTCCGCTTTTATTTCGATTAATTGTTTTTGCAAATCTGTCTTGATTTTGATTGCCTGTTGGTCTAAGTTTGCAGTTAAAGTGGATGAATATTGTCGCTGCTCTTGCTGTATCAGCATCAACATCTGCATTAGCGTATTTGCTGGTTCAATCACATCACGCAAGCGTTTTTCTGGATTCAACCGCGTCACGCAAGTGTTTTTCTGGATTCAATTGCGTCACGCAAGCGTGCAATCAGTATGGCCTTTGTACCTTGCGAAGCCAGATTTCACTGTTTCAAATCTTTCTTAAGCTCCGATTTGGTCAATTCATTAATTACTAAATGTAAGCTTCGTTGCATTGTTTTGGCTTTCAGGTAAATTTCTCGAGAGAAATTTACCTATTGCGGAGAGCATCATATATATATATATATATATATATATATATATATATATATATATATATATATATATATATATATAAATATATATATATATATATAAATATATATATATATATATATATATATATATATATATATATATATATATATATATATATATATGGGATATAACGAAATTTGTGACCACGCTAGAGATTGCAATTTTGCTTCGATTTTCACCAAATTTTCAGGAAAGGTGTACTGGGTAATTATCTCGGCTAAATTCGTGAACCAGCTATATCGGCTGGGCAAAAACAAAATGGCGGCCATTTTAGACGAAAGAAAAATCGTGATTTCTGTTCTGAAAAAAGTATAGCTCCGATTTGGATGAAATTTGGTACAAAGGTTCACTGATGTATGTGATGAATCTCACAATAAAAATCCCGTTGGCACCACCAGCCGGAAAGGTCAATTTCTCGTATGTAGCGTAAAGTTTCGAAAAAGAATTTGGCTTGCCTACTACGAAACTTCTTTCTGCAATTTCCGTAGTACCACATGGGTATTTATTAACATAAAAAAAATCTGGCCACGTTCGTTTTTAGAAACCTTTATCGGGGCGCAAATATTTTGCTAATTAAATTGAGTTGCATGCGTATGGATTACATATTGTTGTGAACATATAAATACCGGTTTCGCCCTTCTCGCATCTGCTGTTTTCACAGTTCACAGTGGTAACCACACAAAGGCTTAAATAGCTCGAATAGTTAATTTCAAAAGATTTCCATAAAAGTTTAATCAGCACTTGCATTGCCATTAATATATACATCTCAATTTTTTTCTGAACTGTGAGGGCCGTCATTTCGATTTGTATTGAAATCGGCTGCTAAAAATATTTAGCTGTAAATTTTCGACTGTTTTATTTGTCATTCGATTTGCATAATTAAATTAAATTAACTTGCCTTAATAACTTATAATTTCAAGTTTCAACGGAATCTGTTGAGAATCTTGGCTGCTAGAGGGCTACAGAAATAAAAAAAAATGTATGCCATCCGCCTGTATGGGGAGACACCCCTTAAATACCTTAAAATATTTTCTTGCACTGCAAATTTCAAGAGGCACCACTTTTGACCTACGTAGAAAATTTCCTCATTGTAGCTCATGTGGTTTGCGAGAAAACTTGTTATGACGCACGAACAAACGGGCGGAGGGACGGACAGACAGACAAGTCACGATTTTATAATTTTTTAGGGTATTGTTAAAAATATTGGCACTAAAATAGCGAATTGCGCTTGCCTTCAGACCTTTGGGGGCCGCCATTTTGAATGCATGCATTTGATTTTGGATTATTTTAAATCTTTGTATGCTAGGACCTCATCAATCAATGTACTATCTCGTTCAAATAGGAGTTTCACTCTAGACAGGGCAAAATAATTCAATTTTTAAAGAAAATCGCAGCTAAAAATATTAGGCTTTGAATTTTTGACTTTTTTATTTTTCATTCAATTTTAATAATTTCCTGCAAAATACAAGAACATAGTACAGGGATTCATAATCTCAAGTTTCATCAAAATCCGTTGGAAAATGTGACCGCTAGAGGGCCACAAAAACATGAAAAAAACGCATATTTAAACGGCCGCCATTTTGAAATTTGCACATGCATGATCACCAAAATATCAAAGACTGTAGGTGTAAGTTATGCTTATCTTGAAACCAAGTTTCATATATATCGAATCAAAATTGCGACTTTTAAAAGCCTTTGAAATTTCGACCTTCAACTGGCCGGCACTTTGTTTTTTGCAACCTGACCTCCAGTTTTTTTACGTGATTCTTTAGATACTTATAATTTCTATCAAACTACCGAGCTTCATGAAAATCTGTTGAAAGCTTTGACCACTATTACAACAACAAAATTTTGCACGTTTTTCGACCTTTGAGCGGCCGCCATTTTCTTTCTGCTGTACCCACTTTGGATTTTTTATTGTGAGGTTCATCACATACTTCAATGAACCTTTGTACCAAATATCATCCTAATCGGAGCTACGCTTTGGTCAGAACAGAAATCGCGATTTTTCGTCTAAAATGGCCGCCATTTTGTTTTTGCTCGCCCGATATAGCTGGTTCACAAACTTAACCGAAATCATAACCCAATACACCTTTCCTCAAAATTTGGTGAAAATTGAAGCAAAATTGCAACCTCTAGCGTGGTCACAAATTTCGTTATATCCCATATATATATATATATATATATATATATATATATATATATATATATATATATATATATATATATATATATATATATATATATATATATATATATATACATATATATATATATATATATATATATATATATATATATATATATATATATATATATATCTATATATATATATATATATATATATATATATATATATATATATATATATATATATATATATATATATATATATATATATATATATATGATGCTCTCCGCAATAGGTAAATTTCTGTCTGTCTGTCTGTCCGTCCGTCTGCCCGTTTGTTCGTGCGTCATAACAAGTTTTCTCGCAAACCACATGAGCTAGAATGAGGAAATTTTCTACGTAGGTCAAAAGTGGTGCCTCTTGAAATTTGCAGTGCAAGAAAATATTTTAAGGTATTTAAGGGGGGGCTCCCCATACAGGCCGGTCTCCCCGTACAGGGGTTGGCATACAATTTTTTTTATTTCTGTAGCCCTCTAGCAGCCAAGATTCTCAACAGATTCCGTTGCAACTTGAAATTATAAGTTATTAAGGCAAGTCAATTTAATTTAATTATGCAAATCGAATGACAAATAAAAAAGTCAAAAATTTACAGCTTAATATTTTTAGCAGACGATTTCAATAAAAATCGAAATGACGGCCCTCATAGTTCAGAAAAAAATTGAAAATGTATATATTAATGGCAATGCAAGTGCTGATTAAACTTTTATGGAAATCTTTTGAAATTAACTATTTGAGCTATTAAAGCCGACAAGTTATCACCTTTGTGTGGTAGCCACTATGAAATGTATAAACAGCAATATGAGAAGGGCGAAACGAGTATAAATATGTTTATAACAATTTATTAGCCGCCGATTTTCAATATGTGATTCATACGTGTGTTACTCAATTTAATTGGCAAAATATTTCCTCCTCTATGGGGTGTCTCCATATACAAACGGCGGCAGATCCTTTTTGTTAATAAAAACCCATGTAGTGCTACCGAAATTGCAGTAAGAAGTTAAGTAGTAGGCAAGCCAATTTTTTTCCGAAACCTTACGCTACATACGAGAAATTTACCTTTCCGACTGGTGCTGCCAACGGGGATTTTTTTTAATCACGTTAAATTTCACTATTGTGCACTTTAAAAATTCTTTCACCTTCAAAATTTTCCTTCTCACTTTTCGACACCACTGTCGTGTGTTTTGATTCGCGGCCGATAAGTTTAATGTCCCGGAAAAGTGAAAACGCACTATCTTTTAAATTAAAGAGTTTATTTACAAGCAATGCACAATAACTAATATCACTATTTTACAAATCGCATTTCAATTTACTTGCTATTTACTGTCGATCAGTTTATTTGATCGACTGTCTTCAAATATATCACGAAAATCTTTAATTTCACTATCAATCAATATCGCCTTTAATCCGTGCTCTACTCTTATTGCCATTTTACTATCGCAGTTTTTACTAATACTATATCCCCCATTCATTCAGCTCGTCCTTATATAGTTTCTCTAGTCATTCAATCCATTTCTCACATATGGCGAATGTTCTGACGAGAAGTACCTGGCACATTGAAAACATTCTGAATACCCACAGTTACGTCACTTGCTTACTTTCAGATATTGATCATGGATTTACTTGGTCCATTCTTGTGCTTTCGAGTACATGCTTTTGACAACTTCGTTTACTTTTCTTGGTTGCTTCTGTTCAATTAATACTGATCATCATCAAATGTGTGGACATGTATATACACACACACACACGTATATATATATATATATATATATATATATATATATATATGTATATATACATATATATATATCATATATATATATCTACCTACAATATAAAGGATGCGTACGGTATTTGAGGACAACTTGAGAGTTAAATTAATTAGCTTGCATTTTTAACAAAATTTAATGAAGTTTCAGGAATTTTTTATACAACGTTAAATTAATATGTTATATGGCTATAAAGTTATTCAGTAAAATCGCCGTTAGCAGTAATAACCTCTTCGATCCGGGTCCGGAAACAATCGCACGCCCGAATCAAATGCTCCTTGTTCATATTGAACATAACGGCATTAATAGCAGTCTACAGCGAATAAGTTGTATTATGAGCACACTTATTGGTCTCACGCTCAACTACGCCCCATACGTAATAATCCAAAGGATTAAGGTCTTGGGAGCTAGGCTTATGTCACCATCGCTTTATGTGAAGGAGCAGAATCTTGTTGAAAAATGTATGTTCTGCCTCCGCTTACATTGTCTATCCAGGGTTTCACTACCGTCTCCGAGACCTCGATGTATGCAGCAGAGTTCACTCGAAGTCCTTGAGTAAAAGAGTGTGGTGGCATAACATGTTCTTCGTTGCTGACAACACCTAAAACCATAACAGTGGCTGAAAATTTTGTGTGCATAACATCAAGACCCCCGTAGGATTTGAAAATAGCCCTCTGTAATTTCTGCGATTGGTCTTTTGATCTGGGTCAAAATTTTTTCGTTGGAAAAAACCATAACATATTGGGCGCCCCTGGGTGTTTGATTTTGTTTAAAAGACATTTTGATCCAAGAACTCTCTATTCCCGTGTTTGTTCTGACATGAACTGTCCTCTGCGCATCACGTAAGACTTAAACCGAAGGTCTTCGTGAACAACTCTATGAATAAGGTGCTCAGAAACATGAAGCTCACTCGCAAGGACCCACATTGATTTTGAACGGTCCTAATCTATGATCGCTTGCACCTGCTCTAAAAATTCTGCAGATCGAGCAAAGTCAGAACGTTGTTTGTAGTTTTTGCGTTTTGCAACCGATTCTGTATCGCCTCTTGATGCTTCCAATTCACGGTGAACTTTATGCACAAATGAACGGCCGCAATTAAGAAAATTAGAGATCTCTAAATCTGTTTGGTTCGCATATATAGCGACGATGACAGCATGTCTCTACATTTCTTGAGTGATGTTGTAGTCCGCCATTTCTTATCTGAAAAAGAAATAATAAAAAAAAAATCGCGAAGCTATAGTCACATTTAAGCATATCCTCAAATACCAACAACCAAAAACTATTCCCCAAGGGCAGGATTTACTCATTATGGACAGCTACGGGAGAAACTGCACCTGTTAATGAGAGGTCAACCTATAGAAACTGTTAGGAGACCTTGCGGTCCGACATAATTTTCTGGTCGCAAGCATTATGGATGATTGCATTCTAGGAATGGATTTTCTGCGACCACATTGGAATCAGGATGGATTTGGGCAAACGCGTATTGGACATGGCAGAATGTCGAAGTATTGATGGAGGATCCCAGTGCCCGAATTCTCAAGATAAATGTGATAGTATGTGCCGACACTGATGTACCGAAACCTTCCGAGAGCATTGTATGGGCCAAGCTTGATGTGGGCCCTGGAGACCACCGATATTCTCTGGTAGAGCCAAACAAGACGTCAGCATTGCGCAGTTTGATTGTAGGATGAAGCTTTGTGAGATTTATAAGGAGCGAATACGTGCTGGTTAGAGTCCTTAACACCGCAGACTCAACCACAAGCATCAAAGCGGGCGAAGTCATCGGCAGTTGCCAGCCAGTTTCCACTATCACCTCTTTTGAAGCTACTCATGACCATCCTAGAAAAAGGAGGCGAGACACAGACAAAGCCAGGGAATTCACGTCTACAACATTGAAGCAGACCACATTGCCAGTGCAGCACTTCAAGCAAGCGTCTAATCTGGTTAAAAAATACAGGGACATCTTCCCAACAAGCCTGGATGACCAAGGGCGATCGAGTATGGTAACTCACGTCATAGATACACAGGGAGCCAAGCCAATTCGACAAGCACGAAGAACTCTTCCTTTAGCCAAACAAGGAGACGTGAGTGCACTGACATTGGACATAGAAAAACAAGGTGTTATCGAAACTTCTGTCAGCCCATGGTAAAGAAAAGTTATGGTAGCACTCAGTTTCGTGTCAACGATAGGCAGTTTAACGACATCCCTAAGAAAGATAGATGATCGCTTCCGCGCACTGACGACATTATGGACACTTTCTTCTTCTTCTTCGTAGCACTACAACCCATCTTGGGCCTTCGCTTCCTGCAAATAGTGCCTTCAACCGTCTCGGTCCATTTAAGCGTCCTCCGATTTCGAAATCCGAGCAGCGATGAACTCTTTTCGTAGACCGAGTCAGACCAGCATTTCTTCGGTTTCCTCACTGCTCTCCGGCCTTCAATTCTTATAACAAATACCTTTTTGGGTTTCCATTGTTTGTTCATACGACTCATGTGTCTAGCTCATTGTAGTTTCGCAGTCTTACAATCGTTGAATATTCAGGCTCGCCAAACATAGCATCCAGCTCGTTGTTGTATCGGATTCACCATTGACCTCCATCTAGCTTTGCTCCAATTATTTGGCTCAGGAACCCGACGCTGAAGGGCGTTCAATATATTTGCGGATGCTTGGGTTAGGAACCATGTTACACATTCATAGCATAACACAGGTCTTATCACTGATTTGTATACTTCGCGCTTTGTTTTCCTGTGTATGCTACTGGTCTTCAAGATCATCAAGACTGAATAAAATATTTTATTTGCAAGCTGTATTCTTCGGCGTATTTCGTCTCTTTCATTACACGTTTTCGTTATTTTGGCGCCTGAATACAAAAATTTGCTTACATTTTCGGTACTGTTTTCACAAAATCTGATATTTTGTGTATTTCAGGTATTTTTCCTCAACTGTGTCATGAGGTTTGTTTTATTTTCATTGATTTGTAGCCCAACTAGTTTTGCTTCGCTGTCGAGTTTCCCGAAGAGGCAGTTTTTAATGACCGTGACAACATGTTGATGTATTCCGCATAGGCTACAACTAGTTTTGCTTCGCTGTCGAGTTTCCCGAAGAGGCAGTTTTTAATGACCGTGACAAAATGTTGATGTATTCCACATAGGCTACTAATTGGCTTGACTTGTGTAGTAATGTACCTCGTGGATCGACAGGCAGGTTCCGTATGACATACTCCAGAGCCACATTGAATACCAATGGGGCCAGCCCATCTCCCTGCTTCAGTCCGCTATTTGTGTCAAAGGCATCGGTGAGTTGGTTATGGACACTTTAGCCGACACAAAATGGGTTTCTACACTTGATCTCAAGAGTGGCTACTGGCATGTAGAAATCGACAAGAAGGACCTAGAGAAGACACATTTTCAGTTGGGACCGGATTGTGGCAATTCGTGGTGATGCCATTTGGGCTTTGCAATGCTTCAGCCACCTTCGAACGCCTGATGGAATACGTGCTACGAGGCCTAACCTGGAAAACCTACTTGGTGTACCTAGATGACATCATTGTTATAGGGAGAACGTTCGAAGAACACGTGCGACACTTAGAAGAGGTGTTCTCCCAATAGCGACTGGTGAATCTGAAACTTAATCCCGACAAGTGTAACAATAAGCACCAACTATGAAGTTTTATGGTTCTTGCGACCTACTTCCGACGATTTGTCAAAGATTTTGCCAAAATAGCTAAGTGTCTCCATCCGTTAACCGAAAAAAATCGTCTGTTTATCTGGAATGAAGAATGCCAGACAGCCTTTTAGACCTTGAAGGAGAAGCTGTGTGAATCACCCCTGCTGGCATATCCAAAACCCGAAAAATATTTGTAGTTGACACCGATGCAAGCAACGACGGGATTGGAGCTGTACTCTTCCAGCAGATCGATGACGAAAAAAGAGTCCTCTCGTATTACAGTCGAGTTCTCTCAAAAAGTGAGAGGAACTACTGCGTGACCAGGAAGGAGCTATTGGCTATAATAGAGGCCACCAAACAGTTCCACAAGTCCCGATATGGCCAGAAATTTGTTCTTCCAACAGACCATGCATCGCTGAGATGGCTGCTCATCTTCAAAAACCCCAGGGACAAGTTGCGAGATAGATCGCAAGATTGCAATCGTATGACTACTAAATTGTTCATCGGAAAGTTGGAGTTCTTAGAAACGCTAACGCCCTATTTCGTCGTCCTTGTCCAGTAAACTGCAAGCATTGCCGACGGACTGAAGAAAAGGAGCCGACCGTTGACCTGCAAGTGATAATGGCCTAATTGGAGGAGATTCAAAATGTTCAGTTAGCCTATGATGAAATCGGACCATTAGTCGTATTGAAGAAGACAACTGGGCGGCTGGTCTGAGCGGAAAGACATTTCAATGCATGGCCCCACCCTGAAAAGTTATTGGGCACAATGGAACTTCTTTCAGGTAGAGGTTGGCGTACTCAAGCAGGAAATGGGAAATGGCGGATGGCAGTTCCTATAGGATGCAATTTACTCCCCAAAACCCAAATCTATGTGGCATTTAAGGAAATGCATGAAGGATCCTTGGAAGGCCACCTCACGCTCGAAAAGACGACGAGGAATGGTGTCGTAGATGCACAATTTGCGCTTCCGTCAAAGGTCCAAAGCGACAAATGGGAAGATAAATTCAAACCTATAACATGGGGCTACGGTTTGAAAAGATTGCTGTTGACATCGCAGGACCCTTTCCTGATTCCCAATGAAGAAATCAATACACGCTGGTTGTGGCCGATTATTTCAGCAAGTTGCCCGAGTTCTACCCCATTCGCAACCAGGAAGCAGCTATGTAGCCAAACAGCTAGTGTTAAATTGGGTCAGTACTTACGGCGTACCTTGTGAACTACATTCGGATTAAGGCCGAAACTTTGAGTCACTGGTTTTCAGCGAATACGGAAAAAGGATAACACCACTGCATCCCCAATCCGATGGAATGGTCAAACGTTTCAACAGCACACTCAATAAACGACTGGCCAAGATGCTTGACAAGAACCAAAGGGACTGTGACCTGCACATCCCATTATTTTTGATGGCGTACAGAGCTGCCGAACATGCATAGACGGGCAAAGCCCTAGTCAAAGTCATTTTTGGAAGGACTATTCGTCTGCCGGCTGATAAAAAGTTCGAAACACCCCCTGAGAAACCCCAAACGATCTCGGAGTACGCAAGTGAGCTAAGGCAATGATTGAACCGGATACATTGGACAGTGCGAAAACACCTCGAATCGGCTACTGACCACATAAAGTCCAGGTATTATCTGAAGGCAAATTCTACTGGCTTCGAGGAAGATAACTTGGTGAGCTATGTAACCCACAACGGCGGATGGGTTGGTCTCCGAAGTTGTAGCATATTGGAAGGGACCATACCGAGTAACAAAGCGAATCAACGACGTCGTATATCGCATACAGGAACACCGTAAATCGAGAGCTAAAATGAAAATCGTGCACCTGGACCGTCCTGCATTGTGGCGACCTCGTTAGAAATCCAAATTTGTCTTTCATCTAAATTAATCAGAATCTAGTACAATTACTAAGTTTGTCAAGTTGCCTAAATGTACTTCCGTTTGGATTCCATAAAATTCTATTATGTTTTAAGTATTCAGTAAAACGTACACTCGTTCACTTTCTTCTTATCCGCACATCGTGCGGGTCACGGACAGGTACTCCATAACGTTACATCTAAATATTATAAATCTTGTTTCATTTGAACAAATTGAACATTCATAATTATTGTACTTTTTTTTTATCATACTTTTGCTAATGAAACAATTGGTGACCCCGCCAGAACTCGTTCCGCAATAAACTATTCAATATTATCGAGAGTGCATAAGCCCCGGAATCCGCAGATACATGAATTGGATAAAAAATGAATTTTACATTATTTGCTGGCAAATCTATTTGTGAGGTTATAGTCTGACATCCAAGGTGATACTTATCAATTTCTGATTAAGTCATCGTGCTTCATCTACGCGCAATTTTCTTCTGCTGACAATGAGTGCACTATCAGAAGGGACTTTCAACACAAAGCGCTCCCCGAGCAACGCCTCGTCAACTGATGGACGCTCCAGACAAACAAATTCATCTTGGTGCTGCAGTTTCTTCAACGATAAGTGCAGTGCACTGTGTCATTGTGTTGCAATATCTTCAGGAGTGTTTCGGAAGTGCAGTGCTACAGCTTATTTCTGCGTGCTTCATTAAGTTTCACGGCGATCGTTGCGTTTTCCATCCTGCCGGCTCCAACAACCAGAGCCCCAAACGCAGCGAGACACATCATCGCGGGTCGCAGCACTGTCAATATTATATCACAAACGCAAATTCATCGTGTTCGCTACAATAACCTAACATCCGTTTGGCACTTTTGAATGTTGCTTCTGTACTTTTGCATGGAGCCTGTCAACATGGTCCTGAGCCCAGGTGAATTTTTTTTCCATTTTCAAGTTAAATTATTTGGTATATATTATTATATATAATGATTATCATTATCATTTTATAAAATATTCATATTTTAAGTGCTAATTATTTGTGCGATTTTTTTGATTTGGAGTTACACACTCCCATATATATTTATTATGGCTCCCACGGGGACAAAAACTACTGAAGAAAGTGATAGTGAATCTAAAAATATTAACGTGTCCGCGAATGATTTGTCAGACAGGGAACCTTCTTTATTCGCATCGACAATAAAAATTCCTCCTTTTTGGTCGAACAGACCAGACTTGTGGTTTGCTCAAGTAGAGGCTCAATTTCGTGTCAAAGGCATTAGCACTTCCACAACGAAATATGATTATCTCGTTTGAGCTTTGCCATCTGAGAATATGGAATTAGTCGCGGATATCCTTCTTAACCCATCGTCAAGTACCGATAAATATGAGCATTTAAAGAAAACGTTATTAGAACGCAGCAACGATTCAGAGGAACGCAGATTAGATACTCTATTGAATCAAATGCAACTACGGGACTATAAACCCTCCGAGCTCTTCCGACATATGGAGTCATTAGCTGGAGGTAACAGTTTGATCAATGTATCTCTATTGAGAAGACTATGGGTAAAGAAACTACCGTCTTCGGTGCAAACGTGCCTGATTGCTATTGAAGACACCCATAGTCAAGAGCAACTATTCGGAATTGCGGACAGAATATATGATTCTACGCAGATAGTAGTTTCATCAGTGAATCAGAGGTGTAAAATACCAACTTCTGTATCCTCTCTTGAAGAAATAGTTAACGACTTGTCTGACCGCATGAAGCGATTGGAAAAACGGAATTCTCGTAGCAACGTACGGAATTCTTCGAAAAATCGTTATTATTTAGTAAATAGATCCAACAGTCGAAGCAAAAACAATCATGCATTCTGCTGGTATCATTTCAAATTTGGGACCAAGCAAAAAAATCCATTAGCCCTTGCAAATTCCAAACGGAAAATAATCAAAAAACGGAATGTAGAAACTTCGACTGCGGCTTTGGAGTTTCGGAATGTTTCTCGCCGCTTATTCATAAGAGATAAACGAACAGGCACACAATTTCTGATAGATACTGAGGCTGACGTATCTATTATTTCAAATCGTGGATTCCCAAACTTACAGTCGAAAACTTCCTTCAAACTAGTTTCTGCTAATGGCTCGCCCATAAATTCATTCGGGATCAAATGCCTATCATTGGATTTTGGTCTTGGGAAAACGTATACACATAATTTTGTTATTGCCGCAATTAATCACCACATCATTGGTGCAGATTTTTTATGTGCTAATAATCTGCTAATTGATTTAAGAGACCGCAAGCTCATTCATAAACAAACACTGGTTTCTATCAACTGCTTGGTTTGTGAAGTCAACGTATGTTCTCCTAAATTGTTCCCTATTCAAGGTGAATACGGCACTATACTAAATGACTTTCCCACTTTGAAAACACCTCCTGATTTTAATATGAAAATAAAACATGACGTGGTTCACTACATCAACACTTATGGACCACTGCCATCAACCGAGCCCAGGAGACTTAACCCACCAAAGTTTAAGATTCCAAAGTCCGAGTTTCACGAAATGGTTAAATTAGGTATATGTCAACCATCCTCCTCTAACGTAGCTTCTCCGTCGCACATGGTAGCCAAAAAAGAATCCAATCAGTGGCGTCTTTCCGGAGACTATCGATTATTGAACTCCGTAACCATCTTCGATAAGTACCCGCTGCCCAACATTCAAGATTGTACTTTGAATTTGCGCGGATGCACATTTTTTTCCAAAGTCGATCTGGTGAGGGCATATAATCAAATTCCTGTAGCACCAGAAGATGTTCATAAAACAGCTGTAACAACACCTTTTGGACTGTTCGAATTTACACGGATGCCTTTCGGCGTGAACAATGGAGCGCAGACATTTCAACGCTTCATTAATCAAATTTTAAATGGTTTGGATTTCATTGTTGTCTATGTTGATGATATTCTTAAGTATAGTCGAAGTCCTCAGGAGCACAAAGAATACCTGAGGGTACTTTTCAAATGATTACAGGAATATAACATCAAAGTTAATCCAGACAAATGCGTATTTGGACAATCGCAAATTGATTTCTTAGGCCATTCCATATCTGCAGCAAGCATCGCACCTAGTAAAAATCGTGTGCAAGCCATCAGTGAGTTCCCACCACCTTCAACTATCAAGCAATTACAGCAATTTTTGGGTATGGTGAATTTTTATCACCGCTTTCTGCCCAACATGACTAAAATTGCAATACCACTGTATGACTTCTTAAAAGAAAACAAGAACACAAAAAATGATTTTCAATGGTCTAAAGTACATGAGGATGCTTTCGATCATATTAAAAAATTGTTACGAAGTCAAACACTGCTTGTTCATCCAGCCATTGACGCCAAAATCGGTTTATGGGTAGACGCATCGAGTGATGCTGTTGGAGCAGTTCTCCAACAGTGCATTTCCGGTACCTGGGAACCTCTATCATTCTTTTCAAAGAGGTTACAGCCAGCTGAAAATAAATATTCAACCTTCGATAGAGAGCTCCTTGCAGCATATCTAGCGATTAAAAGATATAGATACTACGTCGAGGGAAGAGAATTTACGCTGTACACGGATCATAAGCCTTGGACAAAAGCGCTTTCAAGTAAATCTGAGAAAAATCCCAGACAAACCAACCAGTTGGATTATATCTCGCATTTTACAAACGATATAAGACACATTAGAGGTTGTCAAAACATTGTCTCAGATACGCTTTCTAGAACCCATATTAGCTCTATTGACCAAATTGATCAAATTAACTTCGAAATTCTACACCAAGAACAAAGTAAAGACGGTGAACTTGCAGAAATTCTTCAATCAACACGATTGGAACTTTCTTTTAAGCTCGAAAGAATAAACGTTCCACTAGAGGATCAAGGTATATGGTGTGAAACCTCTATAGGTAGAACTAGGCCATACATCACACTGTTTTTAACTCTGTTCATAACCTGTCGCATCCTGGTATTAAGACAACAAGGAAATTGATTAGTTCCAAATATGTTTGGCCGAAAATGAACACTGACATTAACATTTGGGCCAAAACATGCATTCCGTGCCAAAAAGCAACGGTATGAAGGCATACTTCTTCGCCCTTTGGCAAATTTGAAGTTCCTTCCGGAAGATTTGCTCATATCCATATAGACTTAGTTGGACCGCTAACACCATCTAAAGGATTCGTTTATCTTTTAACTATAAGAGATCGTTTCTCGCGATGGCCGGAAGCTATTCCAATTGAAAACATCCACTCAGAAACGATTGCAAAAGCTCTGCTACATGAATGGATTTCCCGATATGGAGTTCCAGAAACAATTACAACAGATCAAGGAACGCAATTTAAATCTAATTCGTTCCAAGACTTGACTAAAATTCTCGGCTGTCATCGCATCCGAACAACTGCCTATCATCCTCAAGCAAATGGATTCATTGAACGTTTCCATAGGCAGTTGAAAGCTGCCATTAGAGCAACCAATGATCCAAAAAATGGGCACGATAATTTGCCTTGGATTCTTTTAGGGATCAGGTCTGCTTTGATGGAAGATTTCGGAGTAGCTCGTTCACAGTTGTTATATGGACAAGCTTTGCGATTACCTGGAGAAATAATCGCATCAGACTCAAACCCTAATCGATCAATTACATCGAGTTTAGCAAAAGATATACAAAATTCAATTTCGAGAATACGTCCGTGTAGTTCAAGAATTCGACAACAAAAGAATATTTTTGTACCAAAAGAGTTGGACACATGTACTCATGTATTTGTTCGCGAAGAGGTAAAGAAAAGTAGTTTTTGTCAATCATACTCCGGACCATACAAAATATTAGACAGAAATAAAAAATATTTTAGAATTCTTTTAAATGACAAAGAACGGTCAATATCAATTGATAGAATTAAACCAGCATTTATATTGAATCCTTATATGTTTAATGAAGACCGTAAAATAAGATATATTGGCCATAATAATGTAATTTTCAGAATTTAATACAATAGTATAATGAATTTAAAATTAGCAAAAGACGTAGTTATTAGAAAATGAATTATATACAATGTAAAATAAAGAATCTTTTCATAGGAATGTAAGCTAATAAATGTATGCAGACATGTTAATATTTTTAGATTCACTATCACTTTCTTCAGTAGTTTTAGTCCCCGTGGGAGCCATATTAAATATATATGTGAGTGTGTAACTCCAAATCAAAAAAATCGCACAAATAATTAGCACTTAAAATATGAATATTTTATAAAATGATAATGATAATCATTATATATAATAATATATACCAAATAATTTAACTTAAAAATGGAAAAAAAATTCACCTGGGCTCAGGACCATTCAAATTAAGCGACGACTTTCGACGATTATTGATACTGTTGACAGGCTCCATGCAAAAGTACAGAAGCAACATTCAAAAGTGCCAAACGGATGTTAGGTTATTGTAGCGTACACGATGAATTTGCGTTTGTGATATAATATTGACAGTGCTGCGACCCGCGATGATGTTTCTCGCTGCGTTTGGGGCAATGTATCACATCCAGCGAGACTTAACTACAACCGGCGACACATCTTTTGGGAGCGAAAAGAACTGAGGGGGGCAGTGTTACATGTCCACACAATTCTGCAAGCTACTGCTGCAATTCTGGTCGCAATTGTTAATAACATCATGATTAACATTGATTGAAAAGAAGGTACCAAAAGAATTAAAAGAATGACATCAAAAGCATGAACTCGAAAGCACAAGTATGGACCAAGTAGATCCATGATCAATATCTGAAAGTAAACAAGTGACGTCATTGCGGGTATTCAGAATTTCTTGAATGAGCTAGGTAGTTCTCTTCAGAACATTTGCCAATGTACGAAAAATGGATCGAATGACGAGAGAAACTATATAAAGTGGAGCTGAATGAATGGGGAATACAGTAGTAGTAAAAATTGTAATAGCAAAACTACGGTAGTAAAACGGTGATAAGAGTTGAGCACGAATAGCAGGCGGTATTGATTGATAGTGGAGAAAATGAATGAAATATAAACAGATAAACTTTTCACGACGTATATTAAAATACAATTTGTAAAATAGTGAAATTTATGATTGTGCATTCTTAATAGGTAAACTCTTCTAACTTCATTTGAAAGATAGTGCGTTTTCACTTTCCCTGACATTAAACTTATCGTCCGCGAACCGTAATACGCGACAATATACACACATATATATATATATATATATATATATATATATATATATATATACATATATATATATATATATATATATATATATATATATATATATATATATATATATATGTATATATATATATATACACATATATATATATATATATATATATATATATATATATATATATATATATACATATGTATATATATATATATATATATATATATATATATATATATATATATATATATATATATATATATATACATATACATATATAGATATATATATATATATATATATATATATATATATATATATATATATATATATATATATATATATATATATATATATATAGGTATATATATATATATATATATATATATATATATATATATATATAAATATACATATATATTATTGTGTTATATGTTAATATGAAATGAGAAATTAATTTAAATAAAATACCTCCGTCGTCTAGCCCGATTTTACTCTGGCCAAATTGTGACGTGCACCAAAGCTAATGCTTTTATGCAGCAAACAAGATCTAAGTTTGGCCAAAATATCCAGCCAAAGTATTTTTATGATCAATAAAAATCTTTCCCTTTTATCTTTTAATAAAACCAGCCCAAGATACACTTTGGCCGAACTCTTTATTATGAGACGGGTCAGAATTTACTGATCCCGAATCAATACATTACTTTTCCTTTTATACAAATTCTATTCGTAAATCTACTTCTCACGCCCTCATTATTCAACATTCAATTTGTGTGGTCATGACACACAAATCAATTAACACCTCGCATTCCCATTCATTATGCTCATCATCCCTATGTATGAATGCAATTTATGACCTATTTTCTAGGTCATAAATTCCATCTTCTTAAGTGCATATGACTAGGACGCTAGCATGCACATGGCAATTCGAATGCGGAAGAAAAGTGAAAGTGAAAGAAATTGAACGTTGAGTAATGAGGTAGGTTTCACGTTACATATGTTCGTCGTCACATTAGTCTTTGGGATGTGTTTTGTTTTCATATTCCAATGCAATGGCTCATGAAAGTACTTTATGACCTTGCCATGGGATTGGAATATGAGACGAAATATATTTGTTACTAATTGAGTTCACATTCATTATGAATACAATTTGAGTATTTGTATTATGCATAAATGATTCATTAAATTGAGTTTATGCAACTTATGTATTGAGAATCATTATGGGAATCATTACACCCTCCGCGTTTTTGTTGTTGAGCGTATATTCATATTAAGCGAAGCAATAAAGTTGCATAACCTTATTACAAACATTTATATAATCTTAACTGATTGTTATGTAATTCTTTTAATACTCCATTGACATCGATTATGGAGTTTACACCTTTCTTATATTTTACTATAAAAGGACCCATATACGGTTTTTGATTTTTCTTACAGTTATTATTCTTAATTAATACCTTATCACCTGTTTCAATGTTTAATGCATTAATATCTATTTGCTTTTCCAATCTTTTCTTTTTCACTTTCTCTATTATTTCTTTCGTTTTATTTATGGTTGTTTTCAATCTTAATTTCAATTCATTGGCAAAGTTGTCAAGATTGTATGTTTTCGCAGACAATTTTTCATCATTTGGTAAATAAGCTAATTTTCCGAAAACTAATTCGTATGGGGTGTAACCAGTACCTACATTAGGTGATGTATTATAAGCGAAAGTATAATACGGAAGCCAAGTATCCCATTCTGAATCTTCAGTGAATGAGAGTAAGAATTCATTGAGAACCCTGTGGTTCCTTTCAACTACGCCTAAAGTTTCATGGTGATACGGTGTTGAAAATATCTGTTCTATTTGTAACAAGCTACAAACCTCCTTCATTAGCTCATTTAAAAATTCAGTACCTCTATCTGATTTTAAAGTTTTAAATTGACCATACTTTAGAATAAAATCTTTCACTAAGGTTGTCGCTATAGTCCTCGCATCCTTTGATTCAATTGGGATGGCAACAACAAATTTCGATTATTCACATTGCATTGTGAGAATAAAACGAAAGTGATTAGATAGTCTCAGTGGACCAACTGTGTCAATTTGAATTGTCTCGAAAGTTGTTGATGGTGTACTCGTATGTACAAATTTTTCTTTAGTGTGCCTATATAACTTGCTAGTAGCACAAATCTCACAATTATTAACAAATTTTTTGACCATAACGCTCATATTCTTCCAACAATACCTTTGTTTTAATTTTAGTAAAGTCTTTCTAACTCCTAGATGACCTCCATGGGGTGAGCTGTGTTATTCTTTTATCAATTTGTTCTGGGTATCTTCATTCAAAATTTTCTTAGCTGGGGTGTATATTAGGATATTAGTCCTCAAACGCGTTTTATTATTATCTAGTTGCAACTCGTTATATATCTTCTTGAAATCCTCAATGTGTATACTATCAAATAAGTTATCACTGATTGATAACGCGAGCTCATTTATTTTTATTTTACGCAAAGCATCAATGAGTTTCTCCATAATGAAATCTAGATTTCTTGTAGGATTATCGCTCTTCGATTTGTATATAAAGGATGATAACTTCTTTTCATCAGGAACTGATTCACTGGAAAATTTATCGTTATCAACACATACTATTATTTCATCAGACGTACGTACGATTTCTAGTGTAGGATTTCTTAATTCATTTAGCCGCGGTATATTAAATCTAAGCTATGTAACATTTTTGACGTCATTTAACGATGTGCAATTCCAAATGTGAAGTTGATCAGGCTTCGATTGGATATTGGCATCGGTTACTTTGCTTTCTTGTGCACATGTATCTTGTCGTTTCTTATTCATACCCCTTGTAATAGCTAAAGTTTTCTTTACTGATTCATCTATTTCTGGAGGAATCATGCTTCGTAAAATATCAGTATTTAATTCAATGCAAGAAAAAGCATCAGCATTCGTATTGATTTTGCCTTTTTTGTAAATAATCTCAAAATCATAATCGGATAAATCTAATCTGATTCGTGTGGGCCTTGAGGATGGGTTTTTGTGGGTAAATAGTGAAACTAGTGGGCGGTGATCTGTTACCACAATAAATTTTCTGCCATATAAGTATGGTTTGAAAAAGTTTATACCCCAAAGTATTGCAAGTAACTCCTTCTCGATTATCGGCTTATTGAGCTCACATTTATTCAATGATTTACTTGCATAGGAAATGGGTAGGTCAGAACCGATTTCTCCTTGAGACAAGACTGCTCCTTATGCATAATTAGATGCATCTATCGTCAAGATAAATGGTTTATCGAAGTCCGGATACTGTAATATCGGTGGTTTCATCAATTTTGATTTTAATGACTTGAATGCATTCTGGCATGTCTCGTCCCATACAAAATCTACATTCTTCTTAAGAAGCGAATTGAGTGGTTTTGCAATGCTCGCAAAGTTTGGAATAAAACGTCTATAATAATTGCAAAATGCTACAAATCTACGAACTTCATCCGCATTTTTCGGGATTGGATAATCTTTGATTACTTGGTACCTGGAAGGATCAGTTTTTACCCCATCTTTGGTAATGAGATGACCTAAGTAGACGACTTCTGTCTTTAAAAACTGACATTTATCAGGATTAAGTTTAAGATTAAACTTCTTTAGTCTTTTGAAAACTTTTCTCAGATTCTCGTTGTGGTAATTAATACTACATCCGAAAACAATTATATCATCAACATAAAGAAAAGCTTCGAAATCAAGTCCACAAAGTGCGATTGTGAGCATCCTTTGGAAACTGTTTGAAGAGATTTTTAAACCAAAAGGTAGTCTCTTAAATTGATAGTGACAATTATTATCAGAAAATGCTGTAAGTGGTCTTGACTCTTTCTCTAGTTCTATTTCATGGAATGAACTAGTCATGTCCAGAGTCGAAAAATATTTGGCTCTGCCCAGCTTATCTAAGACATCATCTAGTCTAGATAATGGAAATTTATCGTTGACTATTTTAGTATTAAGTCTTCGAAAATCTACAACTAAACGCCATTTCTTTTCAGTACCATCACTCTTTTTTGGTACCAAAAGTAACGGTGAGTTATAAGGGCTTACGGACGGCTCAATTATCTTATTTTTTAAAAGATCCTGGACTTGTTTTTTGATCTCATCGCACTGAGAATTAGGAAGTCGATAATTTTTTGTGTAAACAGGTATATTATCGGTTACATTCAAACTTTGAGTGTAAAAATTGTTACAACTCAGTTTCTCATCATCCAAATGAAAAACATCCTGATATTCTTTTATAATTTCCAGAAGACTATCTCTAGCTTTGGGATCATACGAAGATATATTGATAGAATTCAGAAGTGTATTGAGTCGTCTAGTGTGAGTACTTTTGCATTTATTCAATGCTCTGACATCATAGTTGCTTAGAGGTACAGTATCTATGAGATTCTCAATACCATTAATCGTAACTTCGGAATTTCTTGAATTCAAAATTTTTATATGTTTGATCCCTTTGGATGGTATAATGATGATTCCTACAAATATACCTTCCATTATCTCCTTATTTATGATTACCATGTCCTCCTTAGTTTCCAAGTTAACCGGAAAAATAGTTTCGGTTCTGGCAGGTAATGTAATCTGCGCAATTTTGCTTTGCTTGTAGTGCATAGGTAGTGTCACTTCTTTATTATTTATTAGAAAAGATATTGTGTAGGTCTCATAATTTATCTTGCACAAGAACTTCTCCAACAAATCTCTACCTATAATTCCATCAGTATTGATAGGAAATTTTTTACCCACAATATAAAATTTTCCTTGAACGATGTCTTCATCATTCAAATTCATTTCAAGATCTATTGATCCGTAAGACGTAATTGTCTCATTTGTGATTCCCGTTAATTTGCATTTATCATCCGACCAAAATAGCTCATTTTTGTTAATTTTCTCGCATTTACACAAGGAAACATCTGCTCCTTTGTTTATTAAAAATCTCAAGTTCTGTGAGGCATTTTTGCAAAATACACTAATGTAGTTCGCACAATTATCCGAAATTTTGTATATCTTCTGCCCGGAAGGAATCTTTACTCCGTCCCGGAGTCCTGCAAGTTTTCCTGTTCCTGTACCACATTTATATTGTTCCTATTTCTATCATTACTGCGTCTATTACTTCTAGCATTGCTATTACTATCTCTATTGTATGTATTGTTTTGATTATTCCTACGGTTACCTCTTCCCCTATAATTGTTCCTGTTATATCCACTATTGCTACTATCATTATTTGTATTATCATTGTTATTATTATAATTACGCCCCCTACTATTGTCTCTATTACCATTTCTATTATCATTATTTCTCCTATCATCATTATTTCTCCTATTATCATTATTTCTATTTCTATTCCTATAATTCCTACTATCTCTCCTATAACCCTGATTCTGATTATTTCTATTTCTCTTATAATAAAATACACTATTAACGTGACTCGCCTCAGTCTTCTCTACCTCCAGAGCTAAATCTGTAGCATCTGAAAAGCTCTTTGGTCTAGCCGCAAAGATTGTGCTCCTTAATTGAGCATTAAGGCCATTCTTAAATACTGTTAGGCAATACGAATCGTTCATTTTTATAATCATGTTCTTTTGATCCTGAGTGGCACTTACGCCAAGGTTAGATATTTGCAGGCTATTCAATTCATCCACTAGCTCTGATATTTTATCCTTATAAGTAGATACACTAAGTTTTCGCTGGGTAAATCCACTCAAAGTGGTATGTATATGAGGGATGGTGCTTGGGCTCTTGTATTTGGTTTGTAATTTTGCCGCTAATTCCTCAAATGTCTTGGGAATTCCTGAACTTACTATAGAGGTCTGTACACTAGTTGATAGTTTCATATTGTACACAAAATCAATTAGGGCTTCTTTTCCTTCTGTAGATAGTGTCTTGTAAAATATTTCTACTAGCTTCAAAAATTGCTGTAGTGATTTGAAACATCCTTCAAAGACAGGAATTGTTTTTAAACAAATCTCTAAATTAAATTCTGCAATTTTTGCTCTATTCTGCTCTCTCATACAATCTAGATTTTCCGA